>OY757941.1:53677879-53692705 GCA_963585895.1 Sepioteuthis lessoniana | reverse complement strand
ATTTTCCATTAGATATATATATTTCCATAGATTTGATATATATATATATATATATATATATATATATATATATATATATATATATATATATATAATAAAAATTTATTTATTATTATTTTATTATATATATATATATATATATATATATAGTTTTTGGTTTGGTTTCTTTGTTTAATGGCATATCAACCTTTGTGAATTATTTAATGCCAGAGTCATCTTTGTCGAACAGTTGTGATACTATAAGGTTGATAAGGGGGTTCATGCCTTTCCTAAGGGTATTAGTTCGATAGTGAACGTAATATTGCGACTGGAATTCAAGTACGTTAGCCACTCTGTTTCAATCTGAATGTTTAGAAAAAAAATGTAATTCTCGTAAAAATATTGAAGAACATTACAACTATCTAAGAAGTTGTTATGGCAACGTAATTAGGAATCCCACGTTAAAAAGTGGGAAACGAAAAACATTGGAAATTGTATTTGTGGTTGTTATTTAAGGTTGGAATTATAGGATTTGAAAATATTTGTTGTGTTTGAAACGAAATATTGTGAGTAATAAAATCTAATTAAGTGGTATATTAAAATTTGTCTATGTTGTGGATAAGTTTTCGTTATTTCAACTGTTTAAACTTATGTCAGTTGAAATGGAATATTTTCAATATTAATGTTTCATGAGAAAATGATACGGTAACCAATTAGGTTTTTTATTTGGTTGATTCTTTAAGTTTCTGGTATTTTCTATCTTGTTTATTTATGATATAAAAGCCTCTTTTAAATTAAGATTGTGGTCTGACATTAATGTGTGAATTTAAATTACTCCCACCTCCTTTTTAAGTATTATGATGTTCATATAAGCAGTTTTAGATAGATAGATAGATAGATAGATAGATATGAACACACTGTGATAGATAGATAGATCGATAGATAAATGAGAATATAGATAGATAGATAGATAGATAGATAGATAGATAGATAGATAGATAGATATGAAGAAATTAAGGGAGATAGGAACATAGATAGAGAGATAGATAGATGAAAAGACTGAGATAGATAGATAGATAGATAGATAGATAGATAGATAGATAGATAGATAGAAAAGGAAGAGGGTACGTTAAGTAAATTGTCGTCTAAATTCCATTATATATGAAAATAATACTTACATCTAACTTTATGAGATATATTAACCAAAATTGCAAGAAAATATCTCAGTATACTACGGATTAAATTTATTCAAAGAAATCGGCTTTAACCTCGGCTTGCACACGACTTCGGGATCTCCTGCAACCCTTTCCGACTGTTTCTTTGTTTAAATAACCCAGTCGGTTGGATCTCGAGAATAAGCTGACTGCATCGCTGCAGAGGGTAAGGCCCCACCCCACCACGTGGATATGACACTAAACAATCTGATGGTGAGGCTCCAGTTCTGGAGCTTTAGGGAATGTAGAGTATCCCTTTAATGCTATCACTCCCAGGTCCACTCTGACCCGGAGGCACAGACCCTGTTAGTGGGCAAACAAATCATTAATATTAAATAGAATTATTAGTGTTGGATAAGAATACTTGAAACCATTTTACTGTGTGCAAATAAATGATTAATATTAAAAAGAATTATTAGTGTTGGATAGGAATACTTGAAACCATTTAACTGTGTGCAATCAAATGAGCTCTGGCTTGTTTGAAATGTTACAAACGCTTCGTCTGCCTAATATATTAGCGAGATTTGGAGATCTGTTTGTATCTCAGAATCCCAAAGAATTTTATGCGTCTCATTCTCTAGGACGGATTCTGGTTTTTGCGTGCTCCATTCGTCCGTATGGTCAAATTTAAATTTCTTGCGCAATTCCCAGTGGAACACCTTGCCCACCCAGTCGTGTCTTGTCGTTCAACGCTAATCTGCTGCACTGGTTTATTGTGTAATCGATTGTTTCCCAGCATAACCTACATCTGCTATTACGTTACGTCTTATTTATTATTATCATTATTATTATTTGAATATTTTTCTGTTGGTTTTTTTTTTCTGCAGTTTGACTGACCGCAAATATCCTTAAGTCTCTAGGACCCTTCAGAGTATTTGAGTTGAACTGTGGACAATATGGTTTCGAATCTACCTCTAATTTCCAATAGGGAATGGAGTAGCGCCCTCCCCTACACCTTGGTGTAGTAGCTATCGAAAAGGGAGCCTTCGGGTCACCCTCGACTATGGTCGCTAACTTTTTACAATCTCTATACCGGCTCAATGGCCCAGTGGGTAGAGTGTTCGCCAGTGGTCCAAGAGACAAGGGTTCAATCGCGTCATACCAAAGACTTTAAAAATGGTACTTGACACCTTCTTGCTTAACACTCAGCTATATAAGGTAGGTATCAAGGGTAAAGTGGAGCAGGGAAAGGAGTAGCGCCCTCCCCTACACCTCGGTGTAGTAGCTATTGAAAAGGGGGCCTTCTGGTTGCCCTCGACTACGGTCACCAACTTACTTACTTTACAGTCTCTATGGAACCGTTCCAGGTGCACCAATTACAATTGGTATCACCATTACTTTCATGTTCCACAGCTTTTGACTCTCTGGCAATTTTTAGTCAATCTTTTTGCTTTCTTTTATTTTCATAATGAAAGAGCAATTATTTTACTCTTTTGAAAGTTTTTCAGACCTGCATTAGCTGATAGTTTTCCAATGGAGTTTGAGTGACCGCAAGTCTCCAGAAATCACCAGGACTCTTCTCAGTATTCAGGCCGATCTTAATAATGCTATTGTCTGGATGGTTTCCACTCGTTCTCTAATTTCCAAATCCTCCAGTCCATTTAATAATTCTTTGGGGATTGTTCCAAGTGCACTAATTCCAATTGGTATCACTGTCACCTTCTTGTTCCATAGTTTTCTAGTTCTCTGGCAAGGTCGAGTTACTTGTAATTTTTTGCTTTTTTTTTTTTTTTTTTCAATTTTACTCTGTGGTCTGCCGGGACGTTAAAGTCCAGTATGAGGCAGGCTCTCTCTTTTTTTGTTGTCGACAATCACAAGGTCTGGTTTATCATTATTATATGATCCTAGGTAAAGTATATATATATATATATATATATATATATATATATATATATTGTCATCAACAGACAGACTGTTTCGTTGTATCACAACTCTTCAGTGTGGCTAGACACGTAGGACGCTTGAAGCTGGGATCGAAACCCGCCCAACTTTACGTTAGACTTAATATCATATCGTTCAGCTAACAAGCGCACTACGTCAGTTCGGGAATTATCTGGTATTAATTTGTAGCGTTCGTTTTTGTTTACATTTTATGCCTTACCGGATACCAGAGTGCTCAATTCAGTGCGTGTGTGTATGTGTGTGTTTATGTGTGCATGTTTGTGCCTATCTCTGCATGCAATTTCTGGATGAGTTACATTATGCGTTCAATCCCAGGTCGAGTCATACCAAAGACTCAAAAAATGGTACTTGATGCCGCCTTGTTTAACACTCAGCATTATAAGGTGAGAATCAAGGGTAAAGTGGAGCAATCCTGGGAATGGAGAAGTGCCCTCCCCTTCATGATGGTGTAGTAGCTATCGAAAAGGGAGCTTTTGGGTCACCCTCGACTAAGGTCGCCAGCTTTACTTTACTATATAGCTCACTATAAGTTTGATGGTGAGCCTCATGTCTTAGATTTTGGGAAATGTTGGGCACCCCTCCATAGCTATTATTGTCGACCCTGCTCTTACCCGAAGTGGTAGCCCCTGTTAGGCTTCTGGGTCAATTAGAACTGTTCAATCCTTTTCAAAGATTATTATTAATAATCTGAAACTATATCACTGTGTGCAAATTATTGGGAATAGGAGTACTTGATAAATAGAGATAGTAATGTTAAATAGCAATACTGAAAACCATCTGTGTTCAAAAACAAATGATTAATAATATATAGAATTATTAATGTTAGAAAGGAATACTTGAAACCATTTAACTGTGCGCAAACATAGCATTATTAGTTTTATATCGAAATCTTTGAAACCATTCAGTATTAGATGTGTTAGCAATACTTCAAACCATTTAACTGTGTGCAAACAAATGATTAATATTGAATAAAATCATTGGTATTGAATAAAAATACTTAGAACCATATAACGGTGTGCAAACAAATAAGCACTGGCTAATTTAAAAATAAAATTCCCCACTTACAATTCACTTATATATTACTCACATACTTTTGTGATATATATATATATATATATATATATATATGTGTGTGTGTGTGTGTGTGTGTGTATATATATGTATATATATATACATATATATATATATATATATACTCGTATATGACCTGTATTATATAAGCCAAAACTGTTGATATGCCATAAAACAAAACTAAATGATCTAACCAAATAAATTTATGTTAGCGACCTAATAATGAAAAACTTCAACCGATAGATAGATAGATAGATAGATAGATAGATAGATAGATAGAAGTATACTGAGCTAGATATAGATAGATAATCCGTATTAAGTCTTAAGTCAAAGATTAGTTTTGCAAATCATGGCAAGTTTCTTTTTCGTTGAATACTCTACTATTGGGTCCTTGAGCCGGACTAAGTTAAGCTCATATATATATATATAAGGGAGGTATGGATGTTATCTTTCGTCTGGCGAAGGAAAATAACAAAAAAATTAGATGACAGTAACATAAATATAACCCCGCATTCTGCTTTACTCATATCTATAGAACTAAACGCACCCCACTTCTTTGCCTCACCCTATGTCTCTTTATCAACCCCGGGGATTATGATAGATCTCATGAAAAATCATTTACATTTTCTTGGGACCAAAGTTTCTCATCTATGAAGTCTATTATTCTTTATTGTTATTATTTTTAATTTTCCTTCTTTTTTTTTTTTTTTTTTCCTTTTTTTTTTCTGTTTCTTTCTTCATCGCCTAGCGAGTTACACACCAAAAAGAGAGAGAGAGAGAAAGAAAGAGAAGGGGGAAGCCGAGGAAGAAAGAGAAAGTGAGAGAAAGAGACAGGGAGAGTGAAAGGGTTAGGGAAGAAAGCGGGGAGGTATGATATGTAGGTGGAGTTGTAAGGGTACGGATGGGTCTTGACTGTAATTTCACCTATCTGAGTCACGTGACTAGCCCACGAGGATTACAGCCGTTGGTGCCTCACCTCTAGGCACGTTGTTCAGCGGGCGTCAGGGAAAATATTTTGTTTTGTTGCGAAACGCGGCCCTTAAGGGTGGGTTGGGATAGAGGCCTTGTTTTTGACGGACATTCGCCTTTCTTTCTTCCCAATTCTCAAGAAATATACATTTGATATATATATATATATTTTATACGTTTAACGGTTTGCTTGGTCAGCTGTTTCTTCGTTAATCTTCTAAGTTTATTGGTAATTCAAAAGCTACGCATTGATATATATATATATATATATATATATCGTAAATTGTCTAAATGAAACATATATCTACTTATATATTCGGACGTATTCTTAGATAAACATACATACAAACACGCGCACACACACACATACACACACACACACACACACACATACCAACAGATAAGCAAACACACACAAACATGCACACACACACACGCACACACACACTCAAGGACAAGCGTACGCACATACACACACACACAAACACACACGCACACACACACACTCACACACACACACACGTACCAACAGAAAAGCAAACATACACAAACAAGCACACACACACACACACACACATACAAACACACTCAAGGACAAACACACGCACATACACACACACACAAACACACACACACACACACACCAACAGAAAAGCAAACACACACAAACAAGCACACACACACACACACACACACACACTCACATAAACAATCTCAAACACACACACACACACATACACACACACACAAACACAGACACACACACATATACACACACAAACATGCACACACATACACACACACACACACACACTCACATAAACAATCTCAAACACAGACACACACACACATACACACACAAACATGCACACACATACACACACACACATAAACAATCTCAAAGACACACACACACACACACATACACACACAAACATGCACACACATACACACACACACATAAACAATCTCAAAGACACACACACACAAACACAGACACACACACACATACAAACACACGCAAGGACAAGCGCTCGCAGACCCACACAAACACACCCGCACACACGCATATACACACACACACATACCAACAGAAAAGCAAACACACACAAACGCCGACACACACACACACACACACATACTCAAGGACAAACACACACACACACACACACATGCACACACACACGCATACAAACACAGACATGTACACATACACACCCAAGCAAAAATAAACACACACACACACACACACACACACAATCCCCCACACTAACACACACAAACACACATGCACAGAAATAAGCACACATGCACACACATACAAACACACGCACACACACACAAACACACTCAAGCACACAATCTCATACACACACACACGAACACACATGCACACACATACTCAAACATACATGCACACACATACACACACACATACAAACAACACACACACGCACAATCATAGACACACACACACACACGCACAAACGCACACACACACACATACGAACACACTCCAGCACAAGCAAATACACATAAATATACACACAATCTCACACAAAGACATATGTACTCACAGACAAACATACGCTCACACACATACAAACACACACAAGTACACACACACACACACACACACACGTATAAGAAGGCGTGTTTAGAGTAAGGATCATAATCGTAGGAATTAGAATTGACTGCAAGAGTTCAAACCCTGCATGCAACAGTTTGTATTTCACTTGAGAAAAGTACGTCTTTCCGTTGTCCTTCCAGCTATGCGTAAATAGTAGGGCAGTCTGGTTTCTTTAGCCTTGCGACTTCAACCAGTTTAAGTAAAGGAAAACTAACTGTACTCCGCTTTAAAAAAATTGACTTTATTTCAAATCCTGCCCGGGGTGGAGGGGTTGGGTAAATCCACACAGACTTACATCCTCCACACACGCATAGAAAGGGAGAGAGAGAGAGAGACAGAGAGAGAGAGAGAGAGAGTTGACAGGGAGCGTAACGGTTATTATCAAAGTATATTTATCTGTATCTTCTCTCCTCTGTCCCCAGGCCATGAGCAAAATTGCAGAGGTGACTGGACTCACAAGACTTCGTGAGGCAACCAGTCTAGGAGAAGGACAAAAAAAAAGATACCCGAATTCCTTACGCTTTGTGTTCAACCTCATTCTGGCTTGCTCAGTCAGCTGGGTCTGCAGAATACACCGACTGCATCTCTACAGATGGGTAAGTCTCCCCCAACCAATGTCCTGGATATTATACTAAACAATCTGGTGGTGAGGCTCCAGCAATGCTATAGCTTTGGGGAATGCGGAGTACCCCTTTATTGACATCGCTCCCTGGCCCACTCTGGCCCAGAGTGGTCGCATCTGATAGGGTTCAATCTATGGGTCAAATAGAACTAAATTGTGTGATTATGCTAAACTGAATAGTTTGAAATAGAACTGTTTTTGATACTGAAACTGTGTACTTATGTTAAACTGAATTGTTTGAAATAGAACTGTTTATACATATAAAAATGGGTTTGCCATTAAATAACCTATAATGTTTGATATGCCATAAAACCAAACCAAACCAAACCTCGTTCTGGCAACTTCTGCAGCAGCGACTTTGGTGCCATGAAGAAAAGAGACAGCTATGCTAAAGCATTGTTATTGATGACCGTAGTCGAGAACGACCAGAAGGTGAGGGCGTTACTCCTTTTCTGAATTGCTCGACTTTACCCTTGATATGTACCTTATATTGCTGAGTGTTAAGCAAGGAGGTATCAAGTACCATTTTTAAAGTCTTTGGTATGACGTGACCTGGGACCGAACCCAGGTCTCCCGGACTATTGGCGAACACTCTACTCACTAGGCCAATGAACCAGTTATGCCAAAGTATAATCACCACTAAACCAGTGCCTCCACGCTCGTAGTATCCTGTAATACGACCTGACTTTGTTGGTTTGCCGTCACGATAGGTGGAATGCCTAATCATTGTGTATCGACTTCCAATAAGATTATGCCACAAATCATCTAAAAATTTGGAGTAACTGGTCAAACGTCAAGCGAAAGTTTTGAACTTTGTCTGTTTCGTTAGCAAAAATGTGTAAATCACACACCTAAGTCAAGTTGGCGACCGAGGTCGAGGGCAACTCGAAGGCTCCCTTTTCAATAGCTACTACTCGTTGGTTTGCTCCATATTACCCTTGATCCGTACCTTATAATGCTGAGTGTTAAGCAAGGCGGCATCAAGTACCATTGTTTGAGTCTTTGGCGAACACCCTACTCATTAGACCAATGTCAAATCATTCGCCTACTATATATATATATATATATAGTGTTCGCCAATGGCCCAGGAGACCTGGGTTCAATCCCAGGTCGAGTCATACCAAAAACTTTAAAAATGGTTCTTGATACCTCTTTTCTTATCACTCAGAATTATAAGATAAGGATCAAGCGTAAATTGGAGAAATCCAGGGAAAGGAGTAGTGCCTTCCACTACACCTTGGTATAGTAGCTATTGAAAAGGGAGCCTTCGGGTCACCCTCGACTATGGTCGCCAACTTTACTTACTTATATATATATATATATATATTTATACAATATGTTTATTATCACCATATATATATATATATATATATATGTATATTACTGAAGAGTTATGAAACATAAAACAGTCTTTCTGTGGATAACTATATATAGTCATCCACAGACAGACAGTTTCGTTTTTTCACAACTCTTAAGTGTGCCTAGATACGTCGGACGCTTCAAGCTGGGGTCGAAACCCGTCAAACTTTACGTTAGACTTAGTATCATACCGCTTCGCCACTAGCGACATACGTCAGCCCGGGGATATAAGGCATTATGTAATTGTCGTAGCTTTCATTTGTTGACAGTTTGCCTGACCGGATACCAGATTGTGCGCATATATATATATATTTCATGAAACAATAATAACATCTTTGTCTACACATTTTTGTATATATCCTTTCGATTCGATGCATTGATTTTATGGTATCCAACGGGAATTGGTTAATGAAACTTTCATAATTGATTGGTTTCCTCGCACTTTCTCACCGATCTTGGGCTATATCATTCATGTTGATGAACTCCAAAGTTGACTTATATGGAATAATTCTTACATAAAATATATGAGAAGTTTTATATGATTCTAACAGAATGCTTGATGTTTGGCTCCTAATATATAAATATATATGGGAAAACCCATATACAGAATAACTATATCAGTAATATCATGAAAAGATCAACAGTTAGTATGTTATTATGAATTTATTTCGACAATTCATTTGATGCAAAAAGCTTTGTTTATTATCTCCCTTTATATTATACGTCATCTGAGGAGGCAGTTCGTACTGAACGAATTGTCGAAATAAATTACATCAGTTAAGTCTTCTATGGTATATATATATATATATATATATGTATATATATATATTGAAATGAATAAATCCACAAGTAGGTTTATTTTCTAAGTTATTCATTTTTCTTCTACTCGTGTTTCAGGTGTTTACTCTTTCATCAAGTAGTTTATAATGTTTGATGGCGGCATCGTCTTTGATTTACATAGCAGCTGTTTTGGTTAGATTGTGGTTCTTTTTAATTCCAGGATTTTCGTCTGAGAATTTTCAGGTCGCTTTACTGCAATAATTGTCTGTAACAAATTTTCGTCTTTGCAGGTCTTTTTTCCTTCTTTTTACTTTCTACGAGTGTGTAGTCTGTGTGTCTATGTGTGTATGATAGTACTCATCTATGTGTATACACATTTTCGGGTGGGATGTATATATATATATATATATATGGACAAAAATTAAATTGCAACACCCGGTAGAAAAGGATCTTGTGACTAGTAAAAAATTTAATGTCTTTTTTATTGTTAGTATTAAAGATACAATATTTAAATTGAATTTAAAATACTCCGTTTTTTATTTAGCAAACTCTGTCTGTTTCTCACTAGTCATGTAACATATTGACCCTCGACCGAGCCGTCAATCAAGAGATGCACCAGTGTAAATAAGTGGAAGAACAGCGGAAGCAGGTGGGTGTAAAACAATAATATAACCAGCACACAGAGGGCTTGAGTCAATTGGAGACAAGATGCCGAATTGAGAGCCAGCGGCAAACAGAGGGCCTTGGGCTCTTAGTGACCCATGGTTGAGCAACCCAGCCAAGATGAGAAAGAAGTACTGCTGGGTCAATATAGCAGCCTGTTCCCGTCTCCAGCTCATCTCTCACACATAACCAACATCAACCCTTTCGAGAATAAAGTGTGAGAGATATATTTTTATAAAGATGTGTGTTCGTTCGTTCATTGAAGTTCGTCATTATTGTTGATTATGTTACGCATATATTTGTATATGTGTGTGGCTATACAACATATTCATATTTGGTGCCGTGACCAGAAGCTATACTACTGTCAAAGCACCTCTCATTGTGTGATGCCGCACTGTCGTATTTCTATTCATTCTTTCCATATCTTCAAATAATAAACTTGATATAAACTTTTAGTATAAGAAACGAGAAAACCACGAACGGAACTAGTGTTTGGTAAGGCGCTCGTAGTGAAATGGTTATCGTCGAAGGAAATGGAAAAGGTTGTTCAAGTTCAAATCCTGAACGAAGCTGTTTGCATTTCACATAATGCTAGAAGCTGCGTTGTCGCAATTCTATGCATGGTTTCTACATTCTCAAATAACGATATTAATACTGAGAAAGTGTTTGGTTGTATTTTATGGCATATCAACCTATGAGGGTTATTCAATGTCAAATAATGTTTATATATATATATATATATATATATATATATATATATACATAATTTGTAGACAAATTGTTTATAGGTAAAATTATTCTTAAACGAGCTAGAGCTTTTTGGTTTGGACACGGTTAAATGGTTTCAAGTATTCCTATCAAACACTAGTAATTCTATTTACTATCAATCATTTGTTTAGACACGGTTAAATGGTTTCAAATATTCCTATCAAACACTAATAATTCTATTTAATATCAATCATTTGTTTAGACACGGTTAAATGGTTTCAAGTATTCCTATCAAACACTAATAATTCTATTTACTATTAATTCTTTGTTTGGACACGGTTAAATGGTTTCAAGTATTCCTATCTAACACTAATAATTCTATTTAATATTAATCATCTATTTCCACACAGTTAAATGGTTTCAAGTATTCCTATCTAACACTAATAATTCTGTTTAATATTAATCATTTGTTTGCTCACAGTTAAATTGTTTAAAGGATTGCTACCTAACATTTGTAATTCTATTTATCTAGTATTTATCAAATTTAGAATTAATTATTTGTTTCCACACAATAATATTAACCATTTTGTTGCACACAATCAAGTGGTTTCTAGTATTCCTATCCAACACTAATAATTCTATTTAATAATTATTTGTTTGCACACAGTTATATCGTTTCCTCCAGAAATTTGAAAACAGTATGCTGTACTGCTTGACATTCAAATCAGAATCTCAAATACAAAGATTTCAGAGTATCATTGTTGATAACCAAACACTCAGTCCCTATCCAAATGTTTGGAGTGGTCACGTGATACCTGCATTCATCATATTTACCCAACCTCTCCGCTCGGGCAGGATACAACACAAAGTCAATTTTTAAGCGGAGTTTAACAGGTTAGAATTCAGAGTTTTCCTTCTCCTAGACTAGTTGCCTAACCAAGGCTGAAGAATCAGTCTGTCCTACTATTTACCCATAGCTGGAGGGAGAATAATTGGATTCATACCTTTCCCAAGGGTATTAGTGCTATGTTAAATGCAATCAGTGTCGTCCAGGATTTGAACTCGTGTCGCCGTGTCCATTTCTTACGACGATAACCATTACACCACGTGATACCTGCATTCATCTTCCCACATAGTCTCAGACTCAACAGAGAAACCTACATCAAGTTCCTGGAGGAGGTAATCCTACTTGGATCAAAAGGGTGGCAGCTGGAAGACCCTATGTCTTGCCACAGTACACTGCACCATGCCACACGAACTGAAGAATCCAATGTTGGCTGTGAGAAAATTTCTACGCCTACATCAACACGAACATTTGGTCGCCTCCCTCCCGAGATTGCAAAACTCTTGATTATTTGTTTGGGGTGCAGTTGAACGAGAGACCCACAAAACTGACGGCAAGAATAACGGCAACATTTACGAATTTAAGCAAGGAGACCGCCGGAACGACTTCCAGGAGATTCCGAAGTCGTCTAGAGGACGGGTTTAAAGCCAATAGCGATTTCTTTGAATAAATCTGATTGATAGTAATTCAGGTAATTTTTGTTAATACATCGGATAGATGGCCCAGTTGGCCCGATCTTTGGGGAATGCGGAGTACCCCTTTATTGACATCGCTCCCAGCTCCACTCTGGCCCGAGGTGATAGCGACTGATGGGGTCTTATCTATTGGTCAAATAGAACTAAACTGTGTGATTATGCTAAAGTGAATTATTTAAAATAGAGCTGTTTTGGCATTTAACTGTGTAAATAAATGACTGTTTCGTTGAATTGTTAGTGATACATAGCAATACTTGGAACGATTTAACTTTGTTGACTAAACTGAATAGTTTGAAATAGAACTTTTTTTGGCATTTAGACTTTTTGAAATAGAACGGTTTTTGACATTTAACTGGATGTAAACAAAAACGATACTAATATTAGACTGAACTGTTTGAAACTTTTATCAAAAGGACTTAATTCGGCATTAAATGACACTAAAAGGGTTGATACGCCGTAAAACCAACCAACCAACATCTAATAAAGAAAGATATCAGTGTCATTGTTGTTTTTGCGTAATTTAGACCACAATTTACTCAATGCACCCATCCTATATATATATATATTGTATTTAGAAAATATGAATGTGGAATTATTCTATAGTTTATAAGAGGATTCTTATTATTCTAGAGGAGTACTCCATGGAGAATTAATATATAAACATCATCCAGAGCGAATGTATATATATATATATATATGTATGTTCCTGGCCAGGGGTTTTTTGTTTTTTTCTGGTACCGTGAATACTGGTAGATAATTGATTAGTAAATATATATATATATATATATATAATTGGAAGAAAAGCTCAACAGAATGTCATTGTATTGTTATAAATTTATTTCATTTGCTACTTGATAAAAGCAGCCAACTTCTTCTCAAAAGCTGTTAAATAATCTAGAATTGTGATTATGTGACTGGTGTCTGAAGAGGTTGACTGGTTATATCAAGTAGCCAGCTGAAATAAATTTATAATTGCAAAATGACGATTTGTTGAGCTTTTCTTCCAATTATATATATATATATACATATGTATATTTAGGCAGCATTTCTTCGTTAATGCAAATTTCATTGAACATAATGGACATTTTATGCCTACATATTCTCTTTTGGATCCGTTCGAATTCCCGTATTACTTTTATCGTATTCGGGGGGAACTGATTAAGGTATTCTCCATAATTGTATGTATCCCTAGTACTTTCTGCCCGACTTTGGGCCATCATCAGTTGTAATTTGCTAAAACAAAAGTTACATCACTTTTGTAACAGATTCTCCCCTGATGATGGCCCAAAGTCGGGCAGAAAGTACTAGGGATACATACAATTATGGACAATACCTTAATCAGTTCCCCCCGAATACGATAAAAGTAATACGGGAATTCGAACGGACCCAAAAGAGAATATGTAGGCATAAAATGTCTATTATGTTCAATGAAATTTGCATATATATATATATATATATATATATATGTGATCCCCAGACAGACTATTTCGTTGTAACATAACTCTTCAGTGTGGCTAGACACGTAGGACACTTGAAGGTGGGATCAAAACCCGCCCAACTTTAGACTTAGTATCATACTGCTCAGCCAACGAGCAAACTACGTCAGCTCGGGAATTATAAGGCATTATGTAGTAACTTTCGTTTATTTACATTTTTGTCTTACCGGATACCAGAGTGCCCAATTCGCTCGAAGAGCTTTGCATTATGCGAGTGGCAACCGTAAATTCCTTCGCCAGAGTGTGCTCAACCACCGTGGAGGTGCCCGTGGTGTAGTCATTATCGCCGTAGGAAATGAACGCGGCGATACGAGTTCAAATCCTGGACGAGACCGATTGCATTTCACATTGCACTAATACCCTTGGGAAAGGTGTGAATCCAATTATTCTCGCTCCAGCTATGGGTAAATAGTAGGACAGACTAGGTTCTTCAGCCTTGGTTAGGCAACTAGTCTCGGAGAAGGAAAACTCTGAATTCAAACCTGTTAAACTCCGCTTAAAAATTGACCTTGTGTCATATCCTCCGAGCGGAGGGGTTGGTAAATAGTACCACCGTGGAGGAGCGTATATATTGTTATCCACAGTCAGACTGTTTCGTTGTATCTCAACTCTTCAGTGTGGCTAGACACGAGAGAGGCTTGAAGCTGGGATCGAAACTCACCCAACTTTACGTTAGGGTACGATGGGTAAATTATAGTCTAAATTTATATATATATATATATATATATATAATGAAACGCAGTTTCTTCCAGTTAGCGGTCGTATCGATACTGCTGTATGGATGCACTACTTGGACGCTAACTAAACGCCTGGAGAAGAAGCTAGACGGCAATTATAAAAGAATGCTGCGAGCAATATTGAACGAGTCTGGCGGCAACACCCACAAAGCACCAG
>OY757941.1:53667879-53675379 GCA_963585895.1 Sepioteuthis lessoniana | reverse complement strand
TCTCTCTCTCTCTCTCTCTTTCCCTCTCTCTCTTTCTCCTTTTCTTTCTCTGTAGTGACATAAATCTTCTCTCTTTTATCTCTGTTCTCTCTTTCTTTCTCTCTCTCTCTCTCTCTCTCTATCTATCTATCTATCTCTTTCCTTGTCTCTCTCTCTCTTTGTAGTGGTATAAAATCTTTATCTTTTTTTTTTATCTCTCTCTACATATTAGGGAGGAATTGACAATGTTATGCCCCAGCAGTGACTTTACAATAGTCTGGCAAAGTCTGGCCACAAAATAAACATCATTATGTCACTCATGTGACAAAAAAACAGCATCAAAAGAACAAAATAGATTTGACGCCAAATTTTGCCGAAAACACAATTGCCACAGACGTTAATTCCATTTCGAAAACAACAGTTGTCCTTGCCCTTTCCATAGCCTAAGTAACGCTGATACTTGATTATTAGACCCCTTTTTTTTTCAAATAAAATGTACTCCAAAATTTATCACTTGACTTGTGTCCAGAATATGACACTAAATTGTATATGGTGGAAAGGTGTTCTAGAGCACTGGAGAGTGAGGAGACCCTTCGTTTCCATTACTCCCAGATCCATTCTGTTCCGAAATGGTGATACCTGTAAAGGTCCGATCGATGGGTCAAAAAGATCTATTTGTATTAGATAAAGATACGTAAATCCAAAGATTATTATTATCACTAACTTGAAACCATATAGTTGCTTGAAATCACTTAATCGTGTAAGAATATTTGAAACTATGAAGGGGTGCCCTGGTGGTGTAATGGTTAATGCGCTGGTCTGCGGAATCGTAGTGAGTGAGTTCGAACTCCAGTCGCTCTATTACGTTCATTTTCGGACTAATACCCTTGGGAAAGGTATGAACCCCCGAAACCTCCCAGAGATGAGTTAAATAGCACCACTGCTATTCTTCTCGAAGTATGGCTTTGGCATTAAATAACCCAAGAAGATTGATATGCCATTAAACAAAGAAATAAATAAAGAAACTCTGAAACTTTGAGTATATTATTATTATTATGAATAGATACTTGAAGTTCTAACTATTTACAAGGGATTTCTCGTAACGCGGTGGTTAATGTGTTGGACTGCGATATTGTAGTAAGCGAGTTCGAACTCCAGTCCCGCCATTACGTTCCATTTTGGAGTAATACCCCTGGAAAAGGTATGAAACCCTCTTATCTCTCCAGCTATAGGTTAAATAGTGTCACTAATTCTTGTACAAGGATGGCTTTGGCTTAAATAACTAAAGAAGGTTGATATGCCATTAAACAAAGAAGCCAAACCGATAACAGTTTTAAGAAAGATTATTATAATTAGTTACGTGAACTTATTACTTGAATATATATATATATATATATATATATATATATATATATATATATATATATATGTATATGTGTGTATGTGTGTGTGTGCGCGCCCGCGTGTGTGTGTGTGTGTGTGTGTGTGTGTGCATTTAAAATGCTTGAATCCCCCAAATCGTGAATACATTATATGTTTGATAGAAATACTTGATACGATAAAACGACTTCAAACACTTCGTATTGAGAATAATGATTACTTAAAACTATTATTATAAACAAATAATTGTATGAATTTCTTTTCTCTCTCGAGGGAGGCATAATTCTTTATCTGTTTCCTCTCTCTCTCTCTCTCTCTCTCTCTCTCTCTCTCTCTCTCTCTCTCTCTCTCTCTCTCTCTCTTCTTTTCTTTTCTTTTCTTTCTCTCGATTTCTCTCTCCCTCTCTCACTTTTTCTCTTTTTTCTCTTTCCTTTTCTCTTTACGGCAGCATAAATCTTTATCTCTTTCCACTCTCTCTCTCTCTCTCTCTCTCTCTATCTATCTATCTATCTATCTATCTATCTATCTATCTATCTCACTTCTTTTCTTTCTCTCCATTTCTCTCTCCCTCTCTCACTTTTTCTCTTTTTATCTCTTTCCTTTTCTCTCTTAATGGCAGCATAAATCTTTATCTCTTTCCTCTCTCTCTCTCTCTCTTCTTTTTCTCTCTCTCTTTTCCTTTCTCTCCCTCTCTATCTATCTATCTATCTATCTTTTTATCTCTTTTCTTTTCTCTCTCGATGGCAGCATAAATCTCTTCTTTCTCTCTCTTTTTCTCTACTCTCTCTCTCTCTCTCTCTCTTTATCTCTCTCTTCTGCTTTAAGTGAATAGAACAGATTATTTTACACAAGTCGCACATATTAGGAAGGCATGAACTCTTTTATGCCCAAACAGAATTAATATTACCTGAAACTGTATGATTTCTTGCAAAGTAAAAGCCTAACTTCGACATTTGGCTTCAAATAGAAAATGGGAGGATATCCCTAACCAGTTTTCAGGGATTGAGTGAAGTTATCAGTTACTCTGGGGTGGGGGGTAGGACACCACACTCTCTAAAAAGGGTGTCCGGGCTATGTCCTTAAATTGAATTTGGTTTTCCAGTTTCGAAGTTTTTAGGAGTACTTTTTATTACCATTACTCCCAGTTCCACTCTGACCAAGATTAGTAGGATTGCCATCTATGGGCAAATACATCGCTTCGAAAAGTCTTAGCATTGGATAGGAACACATGAAACCATATAATTGCGCAAACAAATGATTATAATTACGTAAAAGCCATATAATTTGTTTGGTTTGGTTGAGTTTTATGGCATATCAAACACTATTGGTTATTTGATGCTCAATCTTCCTTTTACATATATGATAAATATATGATTTGTAAACAGATTTTGTAAATACACACACTTAAATGATCAAACAGTTCTATTTCTAACAATTTAGCATGAGACAAAATTGAATGTTTCCAAGTGCTGCTATTAATCACTAACCATTCAATTAAACGTCATTTGTTCCCCACAGTTAAATAAGCAAATAGTTCTATTAATTCAGGTTTGGTTTGGTTTGGTTTGGTTTGGTTTCTTTGTTTAATGGCATATCAACCTTTTTTTAGCTATTCTCCTAGAAGAACAGTATTTGCCCGAAAGTGAACGTAATAGCGCGACTGGGGTACGAACTCGCTTACTACGATTCCGTAGTCCATCGCTTTAACCATTACACCACGAGGGCACACCCTCTATCAATTCACTTTAGCATAATTCATTTGTTTGCACTGAGTTTAAATGTCAAACAGTTCCATTTGATCCATAGATACGACTCAATCAGGTGTTACCACTGCAGGCCAGAGTGGACCTGGGAGCAATGGCAATAAAGGGGTACTCTGGATTTCCCAAAGCTCCAGCGTTACTGGAGCCTCACCATCAGATTGCCAATGTCATATCCTGGACACTCGTTGGAGGTAGGGTCTTACCCCTCTGCAGAGATGCTGTTGGAGTATTCTACAGCCCCAGCCGACTGGGCTGCATATAATTGTGTATAAATCTTTTGAATGTTTGGTTTAGTTGCTTTGTTTAATGACATACCAATCTTCGTGGGTTATTTAAAGCAAAATAATAGTTGTGGTACTATATACCTATCGCAAGGGAAAAATACTTCTTCCGAGAATATTAGTACGAAAGTGAACATAACAGCGCAGCTGGAGTTCGAACTCGCTTACTACAATGTCAAAGCCTATGACGTTAGCCACTACGCCACATCCTCCCTATTCATAATAAATAGGAATACTTGATATCATATAAGTCTTTGGAGTCATTCGTGTTTTAAGGGACACGGTGGCTGTTTGTATTTCACATAGCGCTAATACTCTTGAAAAAGATGTGAATCCAAGTAAATAGTAGGGCAGACTGTGCTCTTTAACCTTGGTATGGCAACCAGTCTAGGAGAAGGAAAACTCTAAATTCAAACCTGATAAACTCCGCTTAAAAATGAACTTATCTTGTATCTAACTCGTGCAGAGGAGTTGATATATTAAAAAATTGTTCTAGTTTAATTGTCGATAATAATTATTTGTTATATATATATATATATATATGTGTGTGTGTGTGTATGTGTGTGTGTGTAGATATGTAAATATATACACATACACTCATATATGCATATTTATCAATGCCTAAAATATATAGAGAGATAGATGGAGAAATATTTTAGTAATATACGCACATATACGTATATATATATATATATATATATATCATAAGAGTGTTGGTTGTCACTAAATCACTTTGTGGGTTTGTATCGAACCAAGTGCAATATAATATGGAGAGTGCTCAATATCTAGGATTGAGCTATTATATAATAATAATAAATATATATATATATATATATATATATATATATATATATATATATATATATTTAATCCATGGAAAATAGACTGCGACCCTGGATTTTATGGAGTTTTTTGCAAATCGGCAATCATCTGGCAGTTAACTGCAAAAAACTCCATGAAACCCAGGGTCGCAGTCTATTTTTCATGGATTAAATATATATATATCTAATATATATTTATTCATTATTATATATATATATATGTGTGTGTGTGTGTGTGTTCTTTACAAATAAATGATTATTGACAATTATATCAGAACAATTTTAAGAATAAAATGGTGTCTTGAAAATATAGTAATTACTATCAAATATTAACAAATGGATCCAATTTTGACATTAAATAACCGATAAGGTGTTGATATGCCGTTGAACAAATAAACCAAACCCTGAAGGACACCGTCAAGGTCAGTTTTTAAGCGAAGTACAGCTGGTTTGAATTTAGAGTTTTCCTTCTAAAATGGTTGCCTTACCAATATTTACTTGAAGCCATATAATTTTGTATAAAATATATGAATTAGATTGGAATACCTTAAACTATACACCACTGTGCAAATTATTTTTATTAAATTGGAATTGTTTGTATCATGCGACACAGTGCAAATGACTTGAGAGAAAAAAAGCGTAGGTTGGTTGGTTGTTTGGGTTTTATGGCATACCAACCTTTGTAGGTTATTTAACGCCAAATCCATTTTTATAAAAAAACAGTTCTATTTCAAACAATTCAGTTTAGCATGAATAGTTTAAATGACAAAATAAATATAGTTCTATTTGACCCATACTTTGTACTTGTATCGGCTTTCACTCTGGTCGGGTTGAACGGGCTTTCTCCTGAGCAAGTTGTTTCTCATTGAAGAAGATACAGGGTGGAACGTTAAAATTAAATTGTCGCCTGTTGTGTACAAATCTCAAGAGGGATAGGAGCCTTCTATCATGTCAGAAAGTGACACAATGTTCAACGAGCGAGATCGGAAATGCGCCGCTGTACAACACATGCTCTCTACCAATCCAAGTTATGACAACAGGACCATTGCCAGTACCCTCAAAATGCAAATGCAAAATGCTGCGAATAACAGGGACGTGCTCAGGGTGATGAAAACAAAGTTTCCGGCTACGGTTATGGTCTTTGGTGTGGTTTCAAGTGAGGGCCACATCATGCCACCTCACATCTTCGAAGTCGGCTTGAAAGTCAACACCAAAATGTACCTGGATGTGCTGAAGAGTGTGGTTATCCCCTGGTGCAATCAGGTGGCCGGTGGCAGACCCTGGGTGTGGCAGCAGGACTCGGCGCCGGCCCACAAGTCCAAAGAGACCCAGGCTTGGCTTCAGAAGGAGTGCTACGACTTTGTACCCTTGTCTCACTGCCCCCGTCCTCCCCGACCTGAACCCGATGGACTACTTCGTTTGGTCATACGTCGAGAACATCACCAACATGACCTCCCACAACACCAAAGCCAGCCTGATCGCCGCCATCCGCCGGCGCTTGTGGAAAAGACATCCTCCCTGTTCCGGATCCGTATCGAGGCGGTGATTGAGGCTGAAGGCGGCTACATTGAATAGATGTCAGCTCTACAACATAATCAAGTTACTTGAATTGATTTTTTCAATAAAAGTTTTAAAATAAAGATGTAGTGTTGTTTTCTTTAGGACGACAATTTTATCGTTCCACCCTGTACTTTGGGATTTGATTGAGGGAAGGGTCCCAAGTCCTACCCGGAAAAACGCCCTGTTTGTCGCAGATTTTCCACAGACGCACTGACAGAGCGACCCGAGGCCGCCGGTTGCCGAACAGACACCTCCTGGATTTAACCCATAGATATTACCCTTATTAGGTGCTACCACTCCGGGCCTGAGTGGACCCGGGAGCAATAGCAATAAAGGGGTACTCTGCATTCCCCGCAGCTCCAGACTTAGTGGAACCTCAACATCAGATTGTTTAGTATCATATCCGGGACACTCGTTGGTGGGGGTCTAACTCCTCTGCAGAGGTGCAGTCGGTGTATTTTACTGCCCCAGCCGAGTGGGCAAAAAAGTGTAGGATATTGAAAATATAATCATGATCACAAATGGATAAAATTTCGACATGAAATAACCCATGAAGAGTTAATATGCCATTAAACAAATACACCAAACTAGATCAAACAAGACTCAAGCAACCCCGTCAGCTGGAGCTGAAGAATACGCCAACTGCTTCTTCGCAAAAAAGTAAGACCACACCTAAACGAGTGTCCTAGTTATGATCATAAACAATTTGATGACGAGGCTTCAATAATACTAGAGTTTGGGGGAATGTGGAGTACCTCTTCATTACCATCGCTCACAGGTCCACTTTAGCTTGGAGTGGTTGCAGAGGATAGGGTCCTATCTGTGGATCAAATAAAACTGTCTTCTAAACTGAGGTAAAACAAATGACTTATGCAAAATTGAATTGTTTGAAATAGAACTGTTTGATCATTTAACTGTGTGTAAACAAATGACTAATGCTTAATTGAATTGTTAGTGATATATAGCAATACTTTAAACCATTTAAATTTGACTCGTGCTAAAGTGAATTGTTAGAAAAAGAGTTGTTTGATCATTTAAGTGTGTGTATCTACAAAATGTGTTTACAAATCATGTATTTGGCATTAAATAACCAATAATGGTTTGCCCAGTCGGCTAGGGCTGTAGAATACACCGACTGCTTCTCTGCAGAGGGGTAAGACCCCCCCCCAACGAGTATCCTGGATATGACACTAAATCTGATAGGGAGGTTCCAGCAATGCTGGAGCTTTGGGGAATGCAGAGTACCCCTTTATCGCCATCGCTCCAAGGTCCACTCTTTCCCGGAGTGGTAGCACCTGATTTGACAATTAAACCGTACTTACATTTAAACTGCGTGCTTATGTTTAACTGAAATATTTGAAATAGAACTGTTTTTCGAGATTAAACTGTATTTACTCTTAACTGAATTGTTACATATAACTGCTTAAATAGTTTGAAATGGAAATGTTTTCGACAATTAAACTGTGTACTTATGCTAAACTGAATTGTTTTAAATAGAACAGATTATTTACATAAAAATGGATTTGGCGTTAAATAACCTATAAAGGTTGATATGCCATAAAACCCAACAAACCAAACCAAACCAACAATGGTTGATAGGCCATAAAATCAAACCAAACCAAACAAAATCCTGGATAATGACAAGGTCAATGTTTAAGCGAAGTAAATCTGGTTTGAATACAGAGTTTTTCTTCTCTTCGACTGATTGCCCTACCA
>OY757941.1:53652879-53665379 GCA_963585895.1 Sepioteuthis lessoniana | reverse complement strand
TAAAATCGCAACAGTAATGGTCGAGATAACATTGCCGTTTACACACAAGACATTGGCGTACTTTCAATATTGTAAATGAACACCAAGTTAAACCCTGATGAGAATTGAACCCAGAATTAGTGTACCGCTCTATTAGTGGATCTGGAGACTGTGTAGTACATCTTTATTGCCATTACTCCCAGTTCCACTCGGACCCAGACTGGCAGTACCTGATAGAGTCACATTAACGTTTCTTGACCTGTCAACTGGGATTGTAGAATACACCGACTGCTTCACTGCTGTGGGGTAAGACTTCCCCCAACGAGTTTCCTGTATATGATACTAAATAATCTGATGACAAGGTTCTAGTAATTCTGGAGCTTTGCGGAATGCGGATTACGCCTTCATTACCATCACTCCCAGGTCCACTTTGGCCCAGAGTCGTAGCAACTGATAGGTTCCTATCTATGAGTCAAATAGAACTAAACTGTGTATCTATGCTAAACTGAATTGCTTGAAATAGAACTGTTTTGACACTTAAACTGCGTACTTATGCTAAAAGGAATTGTTTGAAATGGAACTGGGGGTGTTGACACAGAAACTATGTACTTATGCTAAACTGAATTATTTGAAATAGAACACTTTTGACATTTAACTGTGTATAAACAAAAATCTGTACTTATACTAAACTGAATTATTTGAAACTTTTATCAAAATGACTTCATTTAGCGTTAAATAACCTCCAAAGGGTTGATACGCCGTAAAACAAAACACCCTACCCAACCCATAAGAATATGTTAAATAGATCTTGGGTTTCGGGTTGGTTTGGTTTTATGGCATATCAAACGTTGTTGGTCATTTAATGCCAAATCCTGTTTTTACATATGTATTAAATATATTCGTTAACACATTTTTAGATACACTCAGTTAAACGATCAAACAGATCTATTTCTAACAATTCAATTTCGCATAAGTTTTTTGTTTGCATTTAATTTAAACGTCAAACAGTTCTATTTGCCCCGTCATAGATGGTTTAATGTCTTATCCAGGGCACCTGTTGGCGGGGGTCTTACCCCTCTGCAGAGATTCAGTCAGTGTATTCTGCAGCCCCAGCTGACTCGACTTTAAATAGATCTGTTTTAAAATTATTAGTTTTGTTTTCATTTTGGTTTCTTTGTTTAATGGCGTATTAACCTTTATAGGTTATTTAATGCCGAAGCCATTCTCCTAGAAGAACAATAATGGTGCTACTTAACCCATAGCTGGGAGGATAAGGGGGTTCGTGCCTTTCCCAGGGGTATTTGCCCGAAAGTGAACGTAATAGCGCGACTGGAGAACGAACTCGCTTACTACGATTCCAAAGTCTATCGATTTAACCATTACACCAAGATGACACCCCTGAAAATTATTAGTATTGAATACTTGATACCATACAATTATAAATTATTGTGTCTCAAGAAAAGATAATTGACACTATAATTATTAACTAAGGATTATTATTAAGTACTTGAAACTAAATAACCGGCGGGATCCCAAGAGACGTAGTGGTAATTTGTTGGCCGGCGACATCGTAGTAAGTTCGAACTCCAATCAAGCTATTACGTTCACTTTAGGACTAATGCCCTTGGGAAAGGTGTGAATCCCCTTATCCTCCGCCCAGCTATGGGTTAAATGAAATATATTTTTGAATTTACCAAGCACAGACCTGAAATTCGACACTTCAGATGCTATAATGGTTAGCAAGCTAGGCTAGCAAACCTATACGAGTGAGTTCGAGTCTCATTGGGTTCCCGATTCATATGGCCTTGTACCACATCTAAGCAAAAAGCTTAGTTAATTAATTAATACAGTACCATCTCTTCTGAAGTGGTCACTCATCTAAGTACTGAACAGGCTTGTTGTTGCTTAACTTCTGATGTGCCGATAATATTCACTAAGCTTTGTTTTGGCCGGAATAATGACCTTCGCTTGCTTACTGTACATGCTGTTACAAAGTGGTCACCCATCTACATACTGAACAGGTTTGTTGTTGCTTAACTTCGGACGTGCCGATATTTGCTAAGCTTTGTTTTGAGGTTTAGTTGGTTTGGTTTCTTTGTTTAATGGCATATCAACCTTTGTAGGTTATTTAATGCCAAACCCATTCTCCTAGAAGAACAGTAGTAGTACTATTTAACCCATAGCTGGGAGGATAAGGGGGTTCATACCTTTCCCAAGGGTATTTGTCCGAAAGTGAACATAATAGCGCGACTGGAGTTCGAACTCGCTTACTACGATTCCGCAGTCCATAAACTTTAACCTTTACACCACGAGGACACCCCTACTTTGTTTTGGCTGGAAGACCTAGGCTTGCTCACAGTACCTACTGTTACTAAGTGGTCGCCCATCTACATACTGAACAGGCTTTGACTGGCATACAGACTGACCCTCGGTTGCTTACTGTGCTGTCTCATTCTATCAAATTCGACCTCGCCTTCTCAAAATTAATTTGATTCTAATAATCTACAAATTAATTTTTTTCCGATTTTTCGGTTTATTTGATAATTAGTAGTTTTTTCTTTTCTTTCTTTTTATTCAGCTTAACAGGCACTTTTTTTTTCGAAGAGATTCATTTCCTTTATTTTTAGTGAGAGGCTGACTTATTCAGGGAAATAATTGCATAGGATATTTGCAAAATCATTAAACAAACCCTCATGTAGGATGAATTAAACAGAAAACTAATTAAGTTAACCAAATTTCAACCAATTTGCACAAATGGTCGACAATCAATTACTTAACAAAGTAGTTTTTTAATCATCATTCGTAAGACACTTTCAGTAGTAGTATTCTGAGTCAAAAGTTTTGCAATAGTTTTGTAATTTCTTGGCTTTATTCCTCAAGGTACAACAATACCAATATAATATTTAAGGAATGGTAGTGCCAGTTAGTGTCCAATTTATGGGTTTAATAGAGAATATACTATGCAAGAAACCATTTAACTGTGTGCAAACAAATGGTTAATATTATACAGAATTATTAGTCTTAGAGAGGAATATTTGAAACCAAGCTTCTGTGTTTGATATGGGATGAATAGGTGAGACACGATTCGGCAGCTCTGAATACTTTTGTCGAGGTCGAGTTGGGTTGGGTTGGGTTTTATGGCATATCAACCATTGTAGGTTATTTAATGCCAAATCCATTTTTATGTAAATAATCTGTTCTATTTAAAACAATTCAGTTTAGCATATGTACATAGTTTAATTGTCAAAAATATTTCCATTTCAAACTATTCAAGCAGTTATATGTAACAATTCAGTTAAGTGTAAATACAGTTTTAATGTCAAAAACAGTTCCATTTCAAATAATTCAGTTTACCATAAGCACGCAGTTTAAATGTAAGTACAGTTTAATTGTCAAAATCATTTCTATTTCAAGCTATTCAGTTTACTCAAACAATTCAGTTTAGCATAAGTATGCTGTTAGTTCTATTTAACCCATTGATAGGGCCCTATCAGGTGCTACCACTCCGGGCCAGAGTGGACCTGGGAGCGATGGCAATGAAGGGGTACTCCACATTCCCCAAAGCTCCAGCACTGCTGGAACCTCACCATCAGATTGTTTATTGTCATATCCAGGACACTCGTTAGGGGGGGGGTCTTACCCCTCTGCAGAGAAGCAGTCGGTGTATTCTGCTGCCCCAGCCGACTGGGCAATTGTCGAGGTCGAGTGATACTCTATGAGTGTTATGGCTTGAAGAACAGCCTCGGAATCCACTGTTTATAAATACTACAAAACTTTTGACTCTTCTGGGTTTCATGAGAAGAGTTTGATTCTCATGGTAGGCTCCAATGTTAACAGGGAGGGCTTATGGAACTGATTTGAATAATTTGCGCAGTTGTATGGTTTTAAGTATCACGTATTACCAATGCTAATAGGTCTTATAAAAGAAATTGCTTTCATAGAGACTAGAAGCTGGCGGTATTCCGCAAAAACAATGACAGGCACAGACTACACAGATGATCTTGCGTTTTTGACAAATACACCCACCAAAACCGTGAACGCAAATAAAACAAAGATCATCTGTTTAAAAGAAAGGGAACCATCTTCACTCTTAGTTGCGAGCCTCTGAAATTAGTTCATCAACTTACATACCTTGACAGCAATATCTCATCGACTGAAAGTGATGTCAGCGTACACCTCGCAAGCGTGGACTGCTATTAACAGTTAATCTGATCTCTCTGATAAAATAGAATAGGATTTCTTCCAAGCTTTGGCAGTGTCTGTACTACTCTATGGATGCACCATATGGACGATAACTAAACTCGTGGAAAAAAGTTAGATGGAAACAACATAACAATGCTACGTGCTGTTTTGAATAAATACTGGAAGTAGCACTACACAAAACAGTAGGTGTATGTCTACTTACCTCCCATCTCATAAACCATCTAAGTAAGACGAAGAAGACATGCAGGACAGTGCTGGAGAAGCAAAGACGATCTCAAAAGAGACATTCTTCTATGGACCTCTACACGGCCACTTACCTCCCATCTCTAAAACCATCCAAGTAAGACGAACAAGACACGTGGAGTACTGCGGGAGAAGTTTTCTCATGAACCCCAACTCAACAATGTTGGCTGACCAGCAAGGATTAGTAATCATCATCTCTGGACGGACATTGGATACAAGAGATTTGGTTTGGCTTAGTTTGGTTTGGTTTTATAGCATATCAACTGTTGTAGATCATTTAAAGCAAATCCATTTTTATACATATAAACAATCATATTTCACGCAATTATATTTCAAACAATTCAGTTTAGAATAAGTTTTTTGTTTACACTCAGCTAAATGTTAAAACAATTTAATTTCAAACAATTCAGTTTAGCATACAAAAACAGTTCAATTTTAAACAATTAAGTTTAGCATAAGTACACAGTTTCAATGCCAAAAACAGTTCTCTTTCAAGTAATTCGGTTTAGCATAAGTACACGGTTTACTTCAATTTAACCCATAGATAGGACCCTATCAGATGCTACCACTCCGGACCAATATGAACCTGGGATCGATGACAATGAAGGGGTACTCTGCATTCCCCGAAGCTCCAGCATTACTGGAACCTCACCATCAGATTGTTTATTGTCATATCCAGGAGACTCGTTGGGAAAGTCTTACACCTCTATAAAGAAGCAGTGGTTGTATTCTGCTGCACCGCCCGACTGCAGCAAGGCTACAAGAACGATGGATGATAGGGACGTATTGCGAGAGGGAAAATCAGAGAACCCAATGCCAATAGCATGACTTGATGATCTAATACTAATGATTTATATTCAATTTCATGGTTTCAATTAATTATTCCTGTTCTATAAGAGTCATTGGTTTGCAAACATTTACATGGTTTCAAGTAACTAATAATAATAATCTTTAGTAAACGGTTATAATTTTTAAAAAAGTAAAGTTGGCGATCGTAGTCGAGAGTGACTCGAAGGCTCCCTTTTCAATAGCTACTACACCAAGATGTAGGGGAGGGCGCAACTCCTTTCCCTGTATTGCTCCACTACCCTTGATCCTTACCTTATAATGCTGAGTGTTAAGCCAGGAGGCATCAAGTACTATTTTTTGAGTCTTTGGTATGACTCGACCTGGGATTAAACCCAGGTCTCCTGTGCCATAGGCGAACACTCTAACCATTATCCCAATGAGCCGGTAAGAAAAAAAGAAAAAAACAGTTCTAGCTTCAAATAACTATTCTTAATAAAAATAATTTACAGATATATACAAAGTATTCCTATCTAATACAAATAATTTGCACGGAGTGGTATTTTTGGCCTTGTGGGTAAAGTGTTCGCCAATGACGCGGGAGGTCGGTCTTCAGTCCCAGGTCGAGTCATACCAAAGACTCAAAAAATGGTACTCGATATCTCCTTACTTAACACTCAGCATTATAAGGTACGTATCAAGGGCAAAGTGAAACAATCCAGGGAAAGGAGTAGCGCTGTCCTCTGCTCCTCGGTGTGTTATATCGTCATCAACTGCATCACAATGACACTATAATTAAGACGCAGTGACAAGACTTCTTTAACAAATATTTACCTCTCACTTTATTGCAAGGGTTCGAAAGGGTTGTTCAAGGTTTGCGTGTGAGAGGGAGCTGGAGATCGAACATAACTGCAATATTTTGACCCTACTGTTATGACCGTCACGTTGTGTCTTTCTTGTTCTCTAGCGCTGCTCAACCGGAGGCCTAGGGGCTCACTCTGCTGGGTGATCTGCTACATCTTATCAGCAACTTCTCAGGTCCCCAAACTCCATTGGGGTTCCCGAGGGCCCCCTCGGTCGGGTGTGGCTTTCCCTACCTCATCTCACTCTAACTGTCTGGAACTCTACTGGCAACTCCACTGGCTCCCTGGGCGTCGAACTCAACTGGAACCGGAACTCAATTCAACTGGCTCGTCGAACTCAACTGAGTTATATAATCGTTCGACGCCCACTCGATCTTTAAAATCGAATGTTTAATCGTCATCAAGCGGAAATAACTGTTATGCAGTTCAGAGGTCACTCTCTTCCAGTGCATCACTCTGTAGTGTACCATGGGAATTTTTTTTAGCTCACCCCATTTCATCAGCCAATTTCCGCCCACGCGATTTCCTCTCATAACTGCCATTAGAATGTGTCACTTCCTTCCGGTGCATCACCTTCAATGGCTTTTTTGGCCGGGTCATAACAGATGTAGTAGCTATTAAGAAAAGGAGCCTTCAGGCTACCTTCGACAACGGTCGCCGACTCAAGTATTCCTATCGAATACTAATAATTTGTACACAGTAATATGGTTTCAAGTATTCCTATCAAATACCAATAATTATATAGTTTCAAGTAACTATTTCTATTTGATAATAATAATTTGTTTGCACACTGTTGTATATGTACCATAGCCAGATACGGATATGCGAAATGGACATATAATGTTCATTATATATATACATAGAACATAGGAATCTCGAAACACGAAAAACACTTACGACTTCTTAGTTCAGCAACGAAACTTTTTATTACCTTTGAGTTTAAAGGTTCTTCGACATAAGGAGAGAGACACATTCTTTCTATTCTGGCTTTTTCATCTGCCCCCCCCCATCTTCTACGACACCTGCCCAAGGCCTCTGCGAGCAAGCGAAAGCCAACCGTCTTCTCCCGAGGCAGGACTCAACACAACTAACTGATTTTTTCAAATTTCCCAAAATCCTCCGCGCGTTTCCGTTGCATGACGTCATTCGCACTCCCTAGCCCCGTTTCCCATCTCGGGCTTCTATTGTGACATCTCTGAGTGACACGTCCGCCCCGCACGCGCGTGAACACCTGCGTTAATGTTGTACCTAAGTAACCCATGCACTGAGCCGAAAGGTTCTCAGCCTAACTAACCCAAAGGCATAAAACGAAACCCCTCGGGCATTATATTACATATGGTTTCAGGTGACTAATAATAATTCTTAGTAAACAATTATCACTTCAAGAGACAATTCTGAATACAAATGATTTACAGTTATATGGTATCAAGTATTTACATTGATACGTCCAGGGTTTCACTGGAACTGCGATAGCTGGCACGTAACGAGAATAATAAAAAAATATAAAATAGCGAGAATGTCCCAAGGTTCGATAAAAAAAAGGCGAACTATGGGAAGGGAATTTCTCCAATCGAAGACTTTCGATAAATCACAGTGGAATAAGCGGCAAGCACTCACAAAACCAACATAACACAATTTGAAGATTTAACAACAAAATTTATTACAAAATTAACAATGTAATCAGGGGAAAATAAGATTTTAAAAAAGGTTTAAGAACAAAAGGGGATGGAAAAATAACGATACTATTTATATATAAAATCCGAGACGAATCACAACTCAAATAGATTTGCAAGGTAGACACATAAAGGCAAAAGAAATATGAAACTCACTGAGGGTTTAGGACTTGTTAACAATCTTATTTTCTTTCGTTCCTTTTTTCTTTAAAAGGCTTGAATTTAAGTGCCACGAGGAGTTGTTCGGTTTCTGTTATCTATTTCTTGGTCACGTTTCGGGTGAACTGGAACGAAGTTCCTGAATGGATGTTAACGGCTCGAAGTCAGGACTGCTACTACAGTTGTCACTTTGCGAGTGCCAAAAACAAGAAGGGTCTCTCCACTGGTTCTTAGGGCTGGACACGTGGCTGGTAAGGTCAACCATTCACTCCAGGAGTTCAAGGCTTGCTGAGATGGGTAAATAGTGGAAAGGGGTTGACTTGCAATTCCATTTCTTGCCGTTTGCTTTTTTTTCTTTTCTCTTCCTCTTTTAGCCTCGTGAACTACCGAGCAAATCATGCGTGAGGAGAAAGGGTAGGCCTGGAACCTCTCCTTCTCAACTTTATTTTTCGTCTCGGAATAATAAGGACAAATAAAACATATTTTTAATATACATAAAAAATATATTTCTACTTATCAATCTATTTTCTACCCCACGTAACAATATATATATATATATATATACACCTAATGCTAATAATTTTCAAACTGATCTACTTGTCACATAGTTGGGATTAAAACAGGTACTACAACTCGAGATCATAGTGAACCTGGGAGTAATGGCGATGAAATGGGTACTCCACACGCTTCAGAATAAAAGCCTCACCATCACATACAGTTCAGAGTCATTCTAAAACAACATTTTTTTGTGGGGAGCGGTGTTTTACAACTGCGTGGTATACAGTCGACGTATTTTAATAATCATCGCCAGGGCTACCGAACCATTTTCAGGAAATAATCGTTTAAGATGAGAAGCTGTTATAATTGCCGAGAAAATAACCGAAGATGCTCAGTGACAAGCGCCCTGTTGATTTGAAAAGCAAACAATTCAATTTACATTCATTATAAGGTGGGTCTAAAGACCATATTTTTTTAAGGGTGGGGTTCTTTATGGGTTGGCCTCTTGACAGATAAATTTTGATGAATGTCTTGCAGCTATTTCCAAAACCAGTTTTTTTTTTATAATAGAATACGAAATGTCGCACTAAAATACCTGCTTTGAAAATCGGCATTCGAAAATTTTACCCGAGATCAAAATTGGCTTCAAAAGGAATATATATATATATATATATATATATATATATATATATATATATATATATATATATATATGCAGTCACTCAGTGGTTACGCATAAACAGACTTGTTTGCTTTGTCTGGCAAAAGGACTTTGGGTGGTTTACAGTACATGCTGTTTACTCAGAGGTCACCTATCGAAGTAATGAAAAGTCTTCTTATTGCTTAACTTCAGACGTGCCTGAAATAGCTGTTTCTTACTAAGCTTGCTTAGTCCGGAAAACAGGCCTTAATTTGGGTACAGTGCCTGCTGTTACTAAGTGGTAACCCATCAAAATACTGAACAGGCTTACTGTTGCTTAACTTCAGACGGACCGATAATATTTGCTATTTACTAAGCTTTACTAAGCTTTGTTTTCGCTGGCATACAGACCTTCGATTGCTAACTGTACGTCTCTTTCTATCAAATCCAGGAAAGGATTTATTGATTAAACGCTTACTCCTTTCTCTCTTATATAATATTTCCCCCTTGTTTTTAATATTCTATTAACCATCCATCGGTGATTTAACATCACTAGATATTATCCTTCCTTGTCCTGGTGATGGTTCGTTAGAACCGAAACGTTATAACATCGACTTTCTTTCTCATTAAACTCTTCTTCTTCTTAGATGACCTTGTTTATCAATCTCTCTCTCTCTCTATATATATATATATATATATGTATATGTATAAGTTTAAAAGTTGCCTCAAATCGTCTTCAGACCACGGCGCAATATGCATCAAGTTGGAATTGGTCGAAAGCGAGAAGTTTTCAGCAGGAATGAAATGCACGCGGAACCACCATTCCCGTGTGGTAGCGTAACACCAGGAAACGGTTACTGTAAACGCATAGTGACATCAACGGCCGAAAGTACACGCGTTTTTTTAAATCACAAACTGCACAATAAGAATGAAGATGAACGTCCAATGTAGTCTCTGCTATTGATTGATCTGGCGTATATATATATCTGTATACAAGGATCATTAAATAAGTTTCCAGAATTTTTCGACAAGGTCTCTCTTTTTTTTTTTTTTTTTTTTTTGACGATTACTAGGTCTGGTCGTCTGGCCGAGTAATATTATTATTGTCCTTTATTTGTGAATTTATTTCTATTTTTACTTTTACTTTATTTCATCCATTTTGTCATTCAGTTAATATATATATATGTGTGTGTGTGTGTGTGTGTGTGTGTGTGCGCGCGTGCATTGTGTGAGAGAGAGAATGCATGTGCGCGCGTGTGTGTATGTGTATGATTGACTGTGTTCGTGTGTGTTCTTGGAAATATCACGACGCTCTTTCCGCAAAAAAAATTGTAGATTTTTCAAGATGATATCCTTCTTTGTCAATGCACTTAATTCAGTGGTCTACAGTTTTCACATAGTACCCAAACATTAGGCATAAAATATTTTAGGTTAAACTTCAGGCAGTAAATGGTATAGATTAAAAAAGTTTGACTTAGTGTTCCACTGACGTACACCTTCACTTTCTCTCTATCTCTCTCTCTCTCTATATATATATATATATATAATCTGAAATGTCTAATGCTTATTTTAATATATAAAAAGTTCATTCGCTTTATTATCAGTTTCCTACAGTGATCTAAATCATATAACGTGTCTGATGATTGAGAATATCCAATGAATATGTATACGGTAAATTGCAGCGTACATGCCGACCAGACATATAAGTCAGCCTCAAGATTTTTAGTTCAAAATTTTGGGTGAGACCTCTAACTGCTGGACAGGTCAATACCGAACACACTGTAGGCTGCTGGCTGGCCAAAACATTCAAGGTTTTAATCGTCAATAGAATTATCTTCAAATAATATTTATTCAAAAAATATGTGTCATATAAGAACAGTAATAAGGTGGTTTTGTGCATATCCAATAAACGACCGTTAGGTCTTATCAAACTGACATTACTCCCGTAATGTATGGTATTCATCATTTTTCTCGAGAATCAGAATGACGTCAGCTAAATATGAAACAAGCAAAGCTTACACATTAAAGCTTATTTTCATATGAAGTCACAGTTTATTGCGCTGTCATGAAATCGTGTAGATTAACTACATACCGTAGTTGTCTGACAGGCCGCCTGAGTCCTGTGACGTTCCACTTATTGTTTATAGTTAGTTCATCAACAGTTAGAAACGATAAATGATAGAGTGTTATTGTAATACTAAACTTGTATTACAGGTTTATTATTTTATATTAATCTCTGTGTTAATATGTTTGATATGTTTACCAAACAAGTATTTAAATTGGAAATGTGAATGGCTGTCTGCTTGATGTACGGTAAGTGGAATATATCGATTGTTAGAAGTACTGTTCCAAAGAGATACTACTATGTGGTAAATGTTTGAATCCTAACCCCTAGCTTTGTTTTCAGGCTTAAAAGTTTAAACTTGTACCTTGCAATCTAATATATATATATATATATATATATATATATATATATATATATATATATATATATATATATATATATATATATATATCTTTAAGAAAAACAAAAACCGGTCACATTAAGATTTTCTTAAAGAAATTATTTCTCTGTGATGTCAGTTACGTTGAGCGTTTTACCAGGAAAATTTAAATGTTCATAGTTGAATGATTTTTTTGTCCTGACGGAATCATTCCTGACTCTGGTTTAACTGGACTGAATAATACATACATATATATATATATATATATATATATATATATATATATATATATATATATATATATATATATTACCTAAAATATTGGGACTATTGATCTCCTCAATAATGATTAGCAAGGTTCTTCAAAGAAATTTATATATATATATATATATATATATATATATATATATATATATATATATATATATATATATATATATATATATATATATATATATATATACTATATATATATATATATACCTTATAATATTCATAGATTATATAGATATACTTAAGGAAAATTATTCAAATTGAATGCTTAATGTATAGCTTATAATAAAAGTAAATATATATCAGTAAGATTATGCAGAGTAAAATATCATTAAGAAAGAAAAAGATTAATATATGTCTCTATTTTTTTATTTCTCAATGAGAGTATATATATCTATATATATATATATATGTATATATATATATTATATTATATTATGAGAGTGTTCGTCGTCAGTAAATCACTATGTGGTTATGTGTCGAACCAAATATATATATATATATATATATATATATATATATATATATATATATATATATATATATAAATAGATATATATTTATACATACACACACATATATATATATATATATATATATATATATATATATATTGAAAATTATCCATTTATATATATATACATATATATATATATATATATATATATATATATATATATATATATATATCGTAAATTGTATATATACATAGTGTAAATTATATATATGCATATATTGC
>OY757941.1:53625379-53637879 GCA_963585895.1 Sepioteuthis lessoniana | reverse complement strand
TTTTTGAGGTGTCCTTTTCTTAACCATCTCAGATTATCTCGTGTGCGATTTCTTTAGTTTGTCGCATCCAAACAGTTTTTATTATTATAAAATTTATTATTGTATCCAAACAGTTTTTTCTCCCTATTTTTGTTTCATAGATTTTGTTGTTTCCTTGTTTGTCCTTACGTTAATTCTGTAAATATTGCTGTTACTAACCGCTGTAATCTGTAATTTTTTGCAATTATTTGTAAATTCCTCGAGTCCATGAATTGTTGCATCAATGCAATCCTCAATGAGTGTTTTTCTCCTTCTTTTCCCAATACATAAAATCTGTCTATGTTATCTCTCGAGTGTAAGGTCTTGTGCATCGTAGTCAATTTTCTTGTTCTTTGGTCTGTCTATTTGAGTTCCACCCTCTCTTGCCCAGTTTAAGAAGGGTCCTGAGTATCTTACAAAGTAGACTGCGCTGGTGTTTATTTCGCTGTTGAGATTTCTGGAGAAAGGTTCGGTTTCTAGATATGTTCTTGTTCTTCTGAGGCGGTCATTTCGTACTTTTTCTTGCAAAGCAGATATCGTTACCAATATTCCCAGGTACTTGTAGTTTCCTGTTTCTCCAGACGTTCTGATACTTTCCTAGTATGGCTGTTCAATTCTTTCTGTTGATCTAATTGCCTTTTTTTTTTCATAAATAGCAAGGCACACTTTTCAATCCTTAAAGCCATTTCTTTAACTTGGCTGTAGATTCTTAGAGTTCGTGTAAGGGTTTAAAGATCTTTTTTTTTTCCTTTTTGGCAGATATATCAATATCCTCCATATAGACGAAGTAGCCTATCGTTTCCGGTAACTTTCTAAATTTGTAGCCTCCAGTGTATTTTCTTTATTATTATCCTTATATCAGTTCTTGCGAGTTTCCATATCGGTTCCAACAGACGATCTGAATGATAGCAAATACCCGGAGTTATCCAGGACTCTGCGGAGTATTCAAGCCGATCTTAATAATGTTGTAGTCTGGATGGTCTCGGTTCTTTCTCTGGTTTCCAATTCCTCAAGTCCCCTTTTCTAAGCGCAACAATTACAATTGGTATCACCGTCACCCCCACGTTCCACAGATTCTTTAAATCTTCGACCATGGTTCAAGTATTTGTCTATCTTTTCATTTTCTTTCATTTTTGCGATGTTGCCCGCCAAAACGGCAAAATCCATGACATGGCAATTTTCTTCTAGTTAATCAGCTCAATGTCTGATCTTTTGACCTCCTATTAGGGGATCAGTAAGTATCTCAAAATCAAAGAGAATATTATGTGTCTCATTTTCTAGGACTGATTCGGTTGGTTGGTTTGTTGGGTTTTATGGCATATCAACCTTTGTAGGTTATTTAACGCCAAATCCATTTTTATGTAAATAATCTGTTCTATTTCAAACAATTCGGTTTAGCATGAGTACACAGTTTGTCAAAAACATTTCTATTTCAAACTATTCAAGCAGTTGTATGTAACAATCCGGTTAACTGTAAATACAGTTTTAATGTCGAAAAAAAACCAGTTCTATTTGAAGTAATTCAGTTAAGCATAAGCACGCAGTTTAAATGTAAGTACGGCTTAATTGTAAAAGTCATTTCTATCTCAAACTATTCAGTTTTACTCAAACAATTCATTTTAGCATAAGTATGCTGTTAGTTCTATTTAACCCATAGATAGGACCCTTATCAGGTGCCACCACTCCGGGCCAGAGTGGACCTGGGAGCAATGGCAATGAAGGGGTACTCTGCATTCCCCAAAGCTCCAGAGTTGCTGGAACCTCACCATCAGATTGTTTAGTGTCATATCAGGACACTCGTTAGGGGGGGGGGGTCTTACCCCTCTGCAGAGGTGCTGCCAGTGTATTCTACAGCCCCAATTGACTGGGCAATACAGAGTTAAATGTTAAACAGTTTTATTTCAGATAATTCAGTTCAGCATAAGTACACAGTTTAGACGTCAAAAACAGTTCTATTTCGAGCAATTCAGTTCAGCATTAGTACGCAGTCTCAATGTCAAAATAGTTCTATCTTAAACAATTCAGTTTAGCATAAATACGCAGTTTAAATGCAAAAATCAGTATAGTGAAAGAAGCACGTAGTTCTATTTAACCCATAGATAGGACCCTATCAGGTGCTACCACTCCGGGCCAGAGTGGACCTGGGAGCGATGGCAATAAAGGGGAACTCCGCATTCCCCAATGCTCCAGCACTGCTGGAACCTCACCAACAGACTGTTTAGTGTCATATCTAGGACACTCATTAGGGGGGGGGTCTTACCCCTCTGCAGAGAAGCAGTCGGTATATTCTACAGCCCCAGCCGACTGGGCAAGACTGATTTGGTTTGGTTTCTTTGTTTAATGGCCTATCAACCTTTTGTAGGTTATTTAATGCCAAAGTCATTCTCCTAGAAGAATAGTAGTGGTACTATTTAACCCATAGCTGGGAGGATAAGAGGGTTCTTACCTTTCCCTAGGGTATTTGTCTGAAAGTGGACGTATTAGTGCGACTGGAGTACGAACTCGCTTACTACGATTCCACAGTCCATCGCTTTAACCATTACACCACAAGGACACCCCCGGACTGATTCGAGTTTATTCATATACCATTTGGTAGTATGGTTAAATTTCTATCTCTTGCACAATTCCCAGTGGATCACCTTTCCTACTCATTCATGTCGAGTCTTGTAGTCCTTTAATGTCAATTTGCTGCATTCGCTTATGGGATAAATGGCTTCATTTTTTTCTTTATTAAACTACATTTGCTATTCGGTTGAGAATTATCATTTTTGTTTTGATATAATTGGTCCTTAGGGCGTTGTTTTCTGCTGCGATTAAAGAGATTCCATTTCTCTCTTGAGAGTTTTCCTTCCAACCAATATTATTATTATTATTATTATTATTGTTCCTTGCGTATTTTTCAAACCAGCGTTGCTGATGAGCTTTCACTAAGTTATGAGTGACAGCAAGTCTAACCAGGTCTCCAGGACTCTTCTCAGTATTCTCTCCGATCTTAACAATATTTTTCAGGTTTCCAGGACTAGTAGTAGAAGTAGTCGTAGGTAGTGCCATCAGTATTATGATCATTATCATCAGCAGTATCAAAGTAATGGTATTGTTTTATCGTTAATATTGTTCGTTCTCAACAGAAGTGCCTGGAATGGCTATCAGAATTCAAAAACCATTTTCTCTGCAACACTCAGGCTTTCTTTTTTTTTTCCAAAAAAAATTAGTAACTGTTTTCTGCATTATTTCTCCTCCCCAACCTTACCGCCACTATTTCCTGTTTGAATCGACGATTTATTCTTTGCCTTACCGTGAAGATCTCACCGACCTTTCTCCATTTAGGTCGGGTGGAGGTGTTGTAATTTTCATCTCTTTGTCTTGTAGCTTTTGTGGTTTTCTTTCTTTCTCCTTATCCTTCCAGGGCAACTTGCATGGTTTAATGGTTAGCAAGCTAAGCACATTAGCTATTCTAAGTGAGATCGAGTCTCGTTAAAGGACGCCATACTTCTGGCCTTGTACCGAACTTGGTTTTTTGTAAATTACCTTTTTTTTTCTATATCTTCCTTTTATTTCTCTTCTGATTATGATTTTCTTCTTTTTCCTCTTCTTTCTCCTCCTTTTCTTCTCGTCATTATTTTTCCTCTTTTTTTTCTTTCTTTCTCACATTTCAGAATTAATTTTTAATTATTGCGGACTTTTTGTCCTCATCTTGGTAGTTTTTGTGTTGTTCTTTCACTACGTTTCGGCCAAATTTCACCTCTGGCCTTCTTCAGGTGATTTTTTTTTTCTCACATTTCTTCTCTTTTTTTTTTTTTCATCGTATATCTATTTTCCTTCTCATTTTCGTTTTTTTTTTTCTTATTCCTTGTATTTTCCTTTACCTTTCCTTGTTCTTCTTCTTTGTTCACATTTTCTCCTTCTTTCTCATTCTTTTTTCTTCTTTTTCTCTCTCCTTTTCTTCTTCCCCTTTTTTTCTTTTTCTTCTTTCTCCTTTTCTTTTACCTCTTATTTCTCCACCCTCTTTTCTTCTTTTTTATTCCATTTCTTCTTCTTCTTCTTCTTCTTCTTCTTCTTCTTCTTCTTCTTCTTCTTCTTCTTCTTCTTCTTCCACATTTTCTCTTTCTTTCTCATTCTTTTCTTCTTCTTTCTCCTTTTCTTCTTCTTTCTCTTCTTTCTCTTCTCCTGCTTCTTCTTCCACATTTTCTCTTTCTTTCTCATTCTTCTCTTCTTCTTTCTCCTTTTATTCTTCTTTCTCTTCTTTTTCTTCTTTCTATTCTTCTTCTTTCTTCTTCTTTTTCTTTTCTCATTTTTTTTCTTTTGTCTACTTTGTTCCTTGTTTTTTCTTTTCTTTTTTCTCTGTCCTGGATATGATATTAAGCAATCTAATGGTGAGGCTCCAGCAATGCTGGAGATTTGGAGAATGCAGAATCCTCCTTCATTGCCATCCCTCCCAGGTCCACTCTGCCCGGAGTAGTAGCACGTGATATGGTCCTATCTATGGGTCAAATAGAACGAAAACGTGTACTTATGCTAAACTGAATTGTTTGAAATAGAACTGTTTTTACATTTAACTGTGAGTGAACAAACACTGTACTTATGCTAAACCTAATTGTTTGAAATAGAACTGTTTATGTGTATGAAATGGATTTGGTATTAAATAACCTACAATAGTTGATATGCCATAAAACCAAGCCAAAACAAACTTTCTTCTTCTTCTTCTTCTTCTTCTTCTTCTTCTTCTATTATTTCTCTTACTTTATTCTTTCTACCTCTTTCTTTTTATCTCATTTCTTGTCCTTTTTTCTTGCCCTTTTCTTCTTCTTCTTCTTCTTCTTCTTCTTCTTCTTCTTCTTCTTCTTCTTCTTCTTCTTCTTCTTCTTCTTCTTCTTCTTCTTCTTTCTATCATTTTCTCTTTATCTCATTTCTTGTCTTTTTTTCTTTTCTTTTTTCTTTTCCTCATCTTTCTTCTTCTTCTTCTTCTTCTTCTTCTTCTTCTTCTTCTTCTTCTTCTTCTTCTTCTTCTTCTTCTTCTATTATTTCTCTTACTTTATTCTTTCTACCTCTTTCTTTTTATCTCATTTCTTGTCCTTTTTTCTTGCCCTTCTTCTTCTTCTTCTTCTTCTTCTTCTTCTTCTTCTTCTTCTTCTTCTTCTTCTTCTTCTTCTCTTTATTTTTTTCTTTCTATCTCTTTTTTTTATCTCATTTCTTGTCCTTTTTTCTTTTCCTTTTTCTCTTCCTTTTCTTTCTTCTTCCTTCTTCTTCTTTTTCTTTGTATTATACAAATAACAGCCATCACCATATTTACCACAAAAATAAGTCTAATAAAACAGAACTTGATGAAGATGCTTTTAAGAATAGAATGTTTTTTAATTGATTTGCAACTGGTTGGTTAAATTAATTGGCACGCAAATAATTAACTGTTAAAACAATAAAATATCACCTTACTACCCACACACTTCTACATTATTCAATTAACTGTCATTAGCAAATCTTAATTAATTGGAAGCATTTTTATCTGATAACTATTTTTCAGTATTTGTTGAATTACCAAAAGCCCACCGAATTAAACAAGAGACTTCAATATAGAAACTGTTTCAAGGAAATACTTCCTGATAATTGGAGACTTCATGAGGGTTGGAAAACTGAGCGATCCTACAAATAATCTAAACAAATGTAGATTATTTCATCAACTTACGAGGCATAATTTGTAAGTGATAATGTTTCAAGAGAAATTTTTAAGCTCATTTCCAACCAGAAATAAGTGAAGTAAATTTAGTTATTAATTACCTATTAAAGTTCTGCGAATATGTAATCTCAAGTATATATATATATATATATATATATATATATATATATATATATATATATACAAATAGGTGAATATATCATGATGCGAAGTCGACGTTAACGTTTCGGTTATAGTAACCATCATCAGGACTTGGATATAAAATAGTTCACAATATCGATGGGTGATTGCTGAGATGACAGGAGCAAATGAGAAATATACAACGAAAAGATAGATAAACATGCACATAACGTTCAAAATTCAAAAGTCATCAGAACGTGTTTAGCACGTGGAAAAATATTAGAAAATGTAGGATTTTTCAAAGAAACGAGACAAAACCTCCCGTTTATTGAGAAATACGCAACAAATAAGTTTTCATATGTGTAGATCATTAGGAATCATCCATGTTAAATGTTATGTAAGAATGTATTTGGTATTAGCTTTTTTCCGAAAGGACAGTATGAAAGTAAATATGGATAAAATATGACAGTATGAAGGTAGCAGGAAAAAATATAATCCAAATAGGTGAATATATATATATATATTTTTTTCTTTTTTTTTAAGAACAATCGGTCACATTAAGATTGTTGACCGACTCTTGTTTTTTCTAAGAGAAAATTATTTATATTGAGCTCTTGACCGGGATAACTTGAATTTAATGCTCTATTTTTGTATATATATATATATATATATATATATATATATATATATATATATATATATATATATATATATATATATATATATATATACAAATTTCGTAGAATATAATAGACATTTTCTGTCTACATATTTTCTTGTTGATACTTTCATATTGCCGTACTGATTTTATAATATTCGGCTCGAATTGATTGATGTATTTTCCATAATTGTTTATTTCCCAAGTACTTTCTGCCCGACTATGGGCCATCATCAGGAGATCGCACTGGCCAGAACGATCCAGAAGAGTCGTTCAGTGTAACCTAGGTAGACTCGCTCTTGGCCATGTAGGAATGATTCTCATTTTATATATATATATATATATATATATATATATATATATATATATATATATATATATATATTAGGATTTTTTTCTGACAATATGTATGTTTTTATTCTTTTTTTATGGGATCTTTTTCCCAGATATCAATTTGTTTATTTGTTTATTCACAAGTTGGATCATTTGGGTTTTTTTTTCACTCCCCCAGAGTTAAAGTTAGGTACTAACCTAAAATATATATATATATATATATATATATATATATATATATATATATATATATATATATATATACCTAATATATATATAATATATATATAATATATATATAAACCTAATATATATTTATATATATATATAGGTATTATTCGGTCCAGTTAAACCAGAGTTGGGAGTAATTCCTTCAGGACAAGAAAATTATTCAAAAACTGAACATTTAAATTTTCTTCGTGTTTTTGGTTTACATCAGAAACACAAAAGAGGATGGAAATAAATTTATAATCCTAAAATAACCGGTTTTTGGTTTTTTCTTTAAAGAATGTATATATATATATATATATATATATATATATATATATATATATATACTCGGGCACACGTTTATATGGTGTTTTATAAAATTTTACATCATTTGTAATAAACAATGTGTTTCAGAAAATTTTATATAATTTTGTCATCTAACAACTTAAACAATTCTTTTTCAAATCATCTCAAATGTTAACAGCATTTGTAGAAACGACTCAAAATACACCGTTTTATGTTTTTTTTTCTTTTCTTTTTTTCATTCATTCATTTATTTTATTTATTCATTTTTTTATTTTTTGGGGGGGGTTCTTTTTGGTAGAGAAACGCCGTTCAGCGGAAAATAAAAAGAATTTTCAACTGTTTCAACGCATGCTGAACAACAATCGATCAACCTATTAGATTATGGAATTCTAGCAATTTTTTTAAAACTCCGATATATATATATATATATATATATATATATATATATATATATATATATATATATATATATATATATATATATATAAGGATATCTTTTTATGGTACAATTTTTTATAAAGGCAATAAACAGACCAAAGGTTTTATTCAAGATGAAAATCAAAACTAAAACTTAAAAGATGGAAGGTAAGCTAAACGGTTTCGTTCCTCGCTAAACAGAGCTATATCGAGGAAAATATAAAATTAAGAAGAAAAAAGAGACATGTTGTATGAGAAAAAAAATTATATTGGAGCCTACATCAAAACAATATTAAGTCCAAGCAAAAATTATCTCTCCGAGAGACGGCCTGCTGGACAAAATAGGAACAGACTCCAATATCTTTAGGTGAAATGAGGAATGTGACTCGCTTAATATAAAAAAAGTGTCAGCTAAATTTCTTAGTGCAATCACAGTTATTAACTTGGTGTTCTGTAATTCATTGACCCATATGTACTATTAAGAATATCAGCCGGGCCAAAATTTTAATTTTCATCATGAATAAAATTTTTGGTGTCTTTACTGCCATTATATATATATAACTATAATGCAATTAGAAGAAAACGCGCGAATAATCCCCACCCTTTGTCTCTGTGCGCTGACTATATATATATATATATATAAAGTGCAATTAGAAGGAAACTCAAACATAGTCAAATTGTCATAATAGATTTATTTCGCCGGAGAATAATTCACACCCACTGTCTTCGGACGCTGACTGGATATATATATATATATATATATATATATATATATATATATATATATATATATATATATATGTGTGTGTGTGTGTGTGTGTGTACAGGGGTTGGTCAAAATAATGGAAACACTTAGAATCTTAGGATCATAACTTTATGTTTTTTTTATTTATTCTAAATTATTCTCGTCTTGTTTTACTAAAATTATTGTTTTTGACCGAAATTAATAAAAATTCATTAAAATGGCCGATCTCTATCAGACATTAAAAGAGATCAAATTGTTGGTGCTCGTATAGCAGGTGCTAGTGTAACAGAAAGCCGCTGAATTATTTGGTGTAGTAAGGAGTACCATCTCGAAAATAATGACAGCATTTAAGAAAGAAGGAAAACACTCCTCACTAAAACAAAACTCTGGAAGAAAGCAAAATCTCTCCGATAAATAACGTCAGACTCTTTCGCGGATTGTTAGGAACGATTACAAGAATACAGCTCTGAAAATTACAGCAGGAACTTTATGACCATCTCGAGAACCTAGTTTTCTCAAAAACTGGAAAAAGGGAGCTACACAAAGCCGATTTTCACGTATGTAATGCTTCAGACTGCTTTTGGAGCATCTTGCATGAATCGAGCAATCAGAAAACCATATTAAAATAGATTTGTTTGAAATTTCCTGGTGTTTTTATTATTTTGTCTCACTGCTAGATATATATATATATATATATCCTGTCGGCGTCTGAAGACTGTGGATGTTGATTATTCGTGGATAGAGTATATAAGGAATTTCATATAAATCTTTGGGAGTGCTCGATGCATGGCTATTGTTATATATTCCTTTTCAGGTTTTGCTCGGCTATCGGAACAGCTTTTTCCTGGGTTCTTAATATTTTTAATGTTTTGACTCACTTTCCTTTTCACCTAAACATTTTACATATATATATATACTGTAATTTATATTGGTGTTTTCACTCACAAATTAAGCTTGTATGTCACCTCAATAAACTTATGATGACAACTTAATCGTGGTTGAGTTTACTTTCAGTTTCTTACGTATATATATATATATATATATATCATCGTCATCATCATCATCATGTCGTGCCGCCAGCACGGATATCCCTGACCCTCTCTCGCCACTTTTCCCTATTATTCATCGCCTCTGGCAGGTCTTCAGGGTTATATCAAGTGTCCTCATATAGCTGCTGTATGTATGTTCGAGCTGGTCGTCCTGCTTTGCTTGGCCATATGTGGGGGTCCATAGGAGTACATCACTTATGAGCTCGTCCTTGCTTCTCCAGCAGTGTCCTCGTGTCTGGTTCGTCTAACTTTAATTCATAAATATAAGCCAATAAAGTTATATATATATATATATATATATATGTGTGTGTGTGTGTGTGTGTGTGTGTGTGTGTGTGTGTGTGTGTGGAAGAGAAATATACAAAAAATTATTTGAGGGACGTTTTATTAATTTATTATGTTGTTTTTCCTAGTGTGACACTATGGGTGGCATCCGTTTCTGTGGGTGTGGGTGCCGGTCAAAGAATCCCTTTGTCTGCTCTGGCGCGAAACCCACACAAAGGGCTTGCGCGCGAGATCTCCCACGAGACCGGAAGAAGACAAGGGAAGGAAGGTCCCAGTGGGCAAGACAGAACAGTCAGCAGAAGGGAGCAGCAGAGACCAATCGGCATGAGAGAACAGTCAAGAGAAGAAGGACACAGTCAGCAGAAGGGAGCAGCAGAGACCAGTCGACAGAACAGGTCAGTCAGGAGATGAGAGTGGGGCAGAGAGGAGACCAGTCAACAGAAGTCAGAAAGGCGGCTGCTAGGACCTGTTGACCAACTGATACCGTGTTGACCAACGCGAGAAGATGAGTCAGCATTCCTAGTGGCTTTGTGGAAGTTTTGCGCAAATACACGCCCGGGATAGCCTGCAAACAGACGGAGAGTTGCACAAAAGTGTTACAGAATCCCCCCTCTTGCGCTTGGAGCCAACCCAAGCCTGATTGTTTATTCTTCTTTTCTTCTACCCCTTCGGTTGTGTATTTTGTGTCTTGGTAAAGAAATGTGAAATACCCCAGGCCGGAAACGTGAAAAACCACTAGACGATTCTAATAGCCATGAGTAGTACGGTTGATTGAGATAGTTGGGGTCGGCCGGCTGTGTATTGCCACTCTAGTATGAACAACAACAAATATTGATTTAGAAAAAAACTTTTAGCAAAAAATGTTGTACAACTGCCTCTTAATTTAGCATGGTAACGTAATTAAGTCTATTGATTAGTTTGTTGGTTGTATTTTATGGCATATCAGCATTGTTGGGTTATTTAAAGCCAAATCCTGATTACACACATGATTTTTAAGGGAACGATTCGTAGGTAAATTTATTTTTAGTGAGTCTATCTTCACAGATAAATAGTTTCAAACACTGATAGTTCAATCTAATATTAATAATCACTAGTAAAAGATTAAACAGTTCCATTTGACCCATGAGTGGGACCCCCCCAAGAGGTGCTCCCTCCGGTTCAGTGTGAATCTGAAAATTACATGGTGCATTCAATAGGTTTCCTGACTTTTTTGTACAGGCATCTAAAATTGTCGTAGACAATTCAGTATGTTATTGCTATACATCTTATGAGATGACTGAACAATTTTTATAATTTCAGCTTCAAATAAACAGCTACAGCAGCAATTGGAATACACCCTACTAAAGCCTGATTGTCCCTGCTGGTGAAGTTCAAAAATGCAATCTGGACGTGAGGACACTTTAGAAGAACGATATGCAATAAAATTCTGTTTTAAACTTGCAAAAAATGCCACCAAAACGTATGGAATGTTTCAGACTGTTTTTGAGCATATTGCATGAATCAAGTATCAGTTTTTGAGTGGCATAAGGGATTCAAGGAAGGCAGGGAGTCTGTGAAGGATAATGAGAGGTGTGGGAGGAGTAAAGGAAGTCAATACACCAGAGTTGATTGGCCAAAGGGTTAGGGTTACTATGTTGAGGTTTTAAGGGAGTTCAGGAAGAGATTCCTAGGGAAGAGGCCAGCACTCTTCAAATTGGGTCAGTCGCATTTCACCAGGACAATGCCCCAGTCGACAACTCCATTCTTGTCACAGACTATTTGACCAAGATGGGCATCTAGACAGTTCATCACCCTCCCTAAAGTCCAGACCTTGCTCCTTGTGACTTTTGGTTATTCCCTAAGCTCAGAGGCTGTCGTTATGAGACAATTGAGGTGATGAAAGAGGCTGTGATGAAGGTCATTGAGACGCTCACACAAGAAGACTTCCATGGAGCCTTCCAGAAGTTGTTGGAACGGTATAATAAGTGCATTGCAATCGGAGGAGATTACTTCGAAAGGGACTAGAGTTTCATGTGGGTACTATCAATAAAAGTGCCCATGCGAAAAAAAGTCTAGAAACTTATTTAATGATCCTCGTATGTCAATAAAAGCAAACTCTACATTCCCTATAACTCTTGAACTGGAGCCTCACCATCAGATCCAGCTTTGTGTCATATCAGGACACTCTTAGAGAGATACAGTCAACAGATTCTACAGCCCCAGCCGACTGGGCTGGCAACGTTATTGGGAACGCTGATCGTTACGAAACTTTCAAACTTGAAAAACAAAAAAATGTCTTAAAGTTTTATGCAATTTTTCATTCTGAATATTACACTCAAATGTCTTCAGTAGTGAGGCTCCAGTTCTGCTGTTTTGGAAAGAGGAATCGTTGCCATAACTCACAGGGCTACTTTGACACGAAGTTGGAGTAGTGTCTGTAAAGGTTTTTATGGATTGGTCAAATAAATCTGTTGGAGATTATATAAAAAAAGAGAATTTTCAACTACTTTAAAACATCGATGCTGTATCTGAGCATGAAATATGAACTTAATTGAAATGATTTTAAACACGAAGATATTCCTTATAAAAACATTAATTCTGGAATTTAAAATAATTAATATGCAAATCATATATATATATATATAGTCATCGACAGACAGATCTATTTCGTTCTATCAGAACTCATCAGTGTGGCAAGACATACTAGAT
>OY757941.1:53540379-53617879 GCA_963585895.1 Sepioteuthis lessoniana | reverse complement strand
TAAAAAAAGTGTCCAGACGTTTGAAAAAAAGGATTGTCATTGGGCCGGGGATCAGGTGAATATGGTGGATATAGCAAAGTCTCTTATCCCAAGTTAGTGAGCTTCTGTAGTGTCAATCCAATCAACATATGGCCGAGCATCATCGAGAAACAAAATTAGGATCCAACTTGAAAAGTAAATGCATCACTTTTTTTTTCATGTTCATGATTAGGGGCATATAACCTTCAAAATCAAATTCTGAAAAAAGTGATAGAAAATACCAAAGAGGGCACTTTAATCTTTTGGAATGGGAATTTTTTTTATACAACTAATCTGATAATTTTGTTAGAATTCAAATAGTTCACATAAAAATCGGACAGTATTCCCTGAACAAATGTAACATACCCATACATGAATATGTGAAATGTACATAGAACGTCCATAACGCACATATATACATATTTACCCGACCCCTCCGCGCGGGCAGGATATGACACAAGGTCAATTTTTTTAAGCGGAGTTTAACAGGTTTGAATTTAGAGTTTTCTTTCTCCTAGACTAGTTGCCTCACCAAGGCTGAAGAACCTAGTCTGCCCTACTATTTTACCCATAGCTGGAGGGAGAATAATTGGATTCATACCTTTCCCAAGGGTATTAGTGCAATGTGAAATGCAATCAGTATCGTCCAGGATTTGAACTTGTGCCGTCGTGTCCATTTCCACGGGCATCTCCTAAACGCACATACATAGATAACATAGGAATCCCGAAACACGAAAAACACTTGATGACTTCTTAGTTCAGGTACGAAAGTTTTTATTACCTTTGAGTTAAAAGGCTTTTCGACATAAGGAGAAAGATACACAATCTTTCTATGCTGACTTTTCCATCTGCCCCCCCCCACCACCACCACCACGTGCGACACCTGTCGCAAGGCCTCGGAGAGCCCCGAAAGTCAACCGTCTTCGTCGGACGCTAAAATTCAACTCACTGATTTTTCTCAAATCTCAGCCAACGCTTCTGGTGTGTGACGTCATTCACATACCGCGGTCACATTTTCTATCTGGGGTTTCTATTGTGACATCTCTGAATGACACGTCCGCTCCGCATGCGCGTGAACACCTGCGCTCATGTTTGCACCTAACTAACCCATGCGCTTAGCGAAAGGTTCTCAGCCTAACTAAACCGAAAGGCAAGATATATAAAACGAAATCCCTCGGCCATTATATTACACGAACTCTGTTACGAAACACGAAAATATTTTCATTAATTAAGGGAATACTCTCTCTCTCACACACACACACACACACACACACATATATATATATATATATATATATATAATAGATATGAAACGTTAATATCATTTTTCACCCCTTCATTTCTAGCATATTAAATCTTTTAAAGGCGATTTTTTTTAATTTTCCCCAAAATACGCTCTCTCTCTCTCTCTCTCTCTCTCTCTCTCTCTCTCTCTCTCACACACACACACACATATGTATGAATATAATGGATATATAACTTAACCCGTTTATCTTTCGCCGGTTCTTTAATACCATATCAACTCTTTTAAAAACTATTTTTAAAATATCTAAAAAATGATCACACACACAGATACACACACACACACACACACACACACACAAACACAGATATATATATATATATATATATATATATATATATATATATATATATAACCGAAATTAAAATTTAAAACAGAAGTGGGCTTAATGAGGAGATAACTCTTCACCCCTCTTCTATCCCCTCCCACTTTTCGGTGTCTATTCTAGTGTTTTTATCTAAAAGATCTGAAGAAGTCCTGTTAATTTTTTTTCGTGTTTTTTGAAATTTCAAAAATGCGTAACAGGATGGAAATAAATTTATAATCCTATGTGACCGGTTTTGTTGTTTTTCTTAAAGAGTATATATATAGTGGATATGCAACGTTACCTGTTCATTTTTCGCCGGTTCATTAGTAGCCAACCAGCTTTTTGAAAAACCATTTTTTAAATTTCTAAAAAATATTTCTACTCAAAATTTTTCTCTGACGATAAACTAAGGTTGGATCGAGCTGAGAACTATCAAAAAATAAATTGCTATCAAGAAATATTCCTAATAAATTATTTATTATTGTACGTCGAAAATTCATTACAAATTTATTTTACGACAATTGCGAATCATTTTTTTCACAGAGAAATCATTTTACGGTTTAAATTGTTGGATTCACCTCTTGGTAAAAGCCATAAACAACATCTTGTATTAAATATATCACATTTTCATGTTGCATTCAGGTTGGTTGGTTGTTTTGTTTTACGGCGTATCAACTCTTTCCGGGTTATTTAACGCCGAATTAAATTTCAAACTGTTCTGTTTAGTATAAGTATAGTTTTGGTTTGGTTTGGTTCGGATTTATGGCATATCAACCATTGCAGGTTATTTAATCCTAGATTATTTTTTATTCATATAAACAGTTCTATTTCAAACAATTCAGTTTAGCATAAGTCCACAGTTTAAATGTAAAAAAAATAGTTCTATTTCAAATAATTCAATTCAGCATAAGTATGCAGTTTAAATGTCAAAAACAGTACTATTTCAAGCAATTCAGTTTGGCATATGTTCACGGTTTAGTTCTATCAAAACCATAGATTGGACTCTATCAGGTGCTACCACAACGGGCCAGAGTGGACCTGGGAACAATTGTAATTAAGGGGTACTCCACATTCCCCAAAGCTTCAGCATTACTGGAGCCTCGCCATCAGATTGTTTAATGTTATATCCAGGACACTCGTTGGAGGGGTCTTACCCCTCTGCAGAGATGCAGTCGGTGTATTCTACATCCACAGCCGACTGGGCCACAAGACACTTGTTGTTAGGAGAGTCTTACCCCTCTGCAGAGATGCAGTCAGTGTATTCTACAGTGGTAGCCGACTGGGCCACAAGTCGCTCATTCCTAGGGGAGTCTTACCCCTCTACAGAGATGCAGTCAGTGTATTATGCATCCACAGCCAACTGGGCCACAAGACACTCGTTGCTAGGAGAGTCTTACCCCTCTGCAGAGATGCAGTCAGTGTATTCTACAGCCACAGCTGACTGTGCCAGTTGCATTTAAGGTAAAATAGATCTAATTTCTATAAAATGCCAAAATCTGAGACATTTAATTTCCAGTTTGTCTTCAGGAATGATCGGTCTTCTGATTCTGAAAGCAAATTCTTATATCTTGATACCAACTACTTGTTTTTATTCTCTTCCGTTTTCTGTTTAATATGGGAAGCCTTCTGGCATAAATGTTATGGGGATATTATTTATATATTTACCCAACCCCTCCGAACCGGAGGCGACACAAGATCAATTTTTAGCGGAGTTTAACAGGTTTGAATTCGGACTTTTCCTTCTCCTAGATTGATTGCCATGCCAATGTAAATAAAATCTTAGTATTCCTTATTATTTTACCCATAGCTGAATTCATACCTTTTCCAAGTGTATTAGTGTTACATAAAATGCAAGCAACCTCATCCAGGATTTGAACTCGGGTCGCTGTATCCATTCTCTACGACGGTAACCATTACACTACTATTTTATTACACAAAATCTAAATTAATCAAGTCTCGAATCCTTTTGTTTAATGGCATATCAACCTTCATGGGTTATTTAATGTCGTAGTCATTTTTGTAAAAGAATAATACTGGTACTATTTTATCCATAGAGGGTGTACCATATTCACAATTAACGTTAGATACACGAATATGGCCATGTACGAAATAGACATGGGACGTTCATTACATATCTACATAACGTAGAACACATAAACAACATAGGAATCTCGAAATACGAAAACACGTAACGACTTCTTGTTCAGGTACGAAACCTTTTTATTACCTTTGAGTTAAAGGTTTCGACCTAAGGAGGAGAGACACAATCTCGCAATGCCGTCTTATTCATTTGGCCCCTATCTCGTGCGGCCCCCATAGGGCGCAAGTTCGTCTCGCCTCAGCGAGCCCCAAAAGTCGAACCTCCTCGTTTGGCGTCTAGTTTTCAACTCTCTAACTTTCTTTCAATTCTCCACAAACCTCTGCGCGCTTCCGGTGCATGACGTCACTCGCACTCCGTCACCCGTTTCGTCTCGGGCTATTGGGACATCTCTGAGTGACACCTCCATCCGCCTGCGCGCGCCCGCGTTAACACCTGCATCAATGTTTGCACCTAACTAACCCATGTGCTGAACCGAAAGGTTCTCAGCCTAACTAAACTCAAATGCATGAACCGAAATCCCTCGGCCATTACGTTACAAAGGTTCAATCCTTTTTCAAGGGTATTGATTTAAAAGTGAGTGTTACTACCACGTTGAAGTCCAAAACGCTAACCACTACGCCAGGAGGACACCCCCTCCCCAATGTTAATCAATTTAACATTTCATGTCATTATATTTGTCTCTGCCTCCCTCCAGACTGGACTTGACACAAGGTTAATAATCCGAAGGTCGATTATAGTGGGGATTAGGGGAGGGGAAGTTTGGGAACGAGCCGAGGTTCGAGCCCTGCTGGACTATGCTGCTCATCGGCGCACTCAGTGCAATGTGGCCCTGATGAGCTGAGCTGGGCATGGACCCAAATCTTGGTCCAGGTACGTATGCCTGATTAATATATCAGATTACTTACTCAGAATAAGTTCATGCAACCTATGGTACCATTAGATTTATCTAAAAAGTCACCAAAAATCTTTTAAAGCCCAGGCGACTGGGGCTGCGGAATATAGCGACTTCAATCTCAGCAAAGGAGTGAGACCCTCCCACAACAAGAGTCTTGATGGTGAGGCGACAATGCTCGAGGTCTGGAGTACTTCTTTCATTGCCATTACTCTTAGGTACACTCTGATCCGAAGTAGTACCTGTTAGAGTCCCATCTATAGAATAGAACACTTTCACAGTATGCAAACAAATGATTGATGTTAGATCAAATTGTTTGTGCAACATAGCAATACTTGAAACCATTTAACTGCATGCAAACAAACAACTAATATCAAATTCAATTTATTGTGTTACATAGCAATAATTAAAAAAATTTAACTGCGTGCAAATAAAACTATTGAGGTTATATAGCAATACTTGGAGCCATTTAAATGTGTGCAAACAAATGATTAATACTAAATAGAATTATTTGTATTTAATAGGAATACTTGAAACCGTTTAACTGTGTGCAAAAATTCAATTACTGGTATTACGTAGCAATACTTGGGACTCTTTGACTCTGTGCAAATGAATAAATAGTTTTGAATGGAATTATCAGTTAAATAGCAATACTGGAAACCACTTCACTGTGCGCAAAGAAAGGATTTATATTAAATAGAATTATTAGTGTTATATAGGAATACTTGAAACCACTTCACTGTGCGCAAAGAAAGGATTTATATTAAATAGAATTATAAGTGTTATATAGGAATACTTGAAACCACTTCACTGTGCGCAAAAAATGATCAATATTAAATAGAATTATTCGTGTTGGATAAGAATACTTGAAACCACTTCACTGTGCGCAAAAAATGATTAATAATAAATAGAATTATTAGTGTTGGATAAGAATACTTGAAACCACTTAAATGTGCGCCAAAAATGATTAATATTAAATAGAATTATTAGTGTTGGATAAGAATACTTGAAACCACTTCACTGTGCGCAAAAAATGATTAATAATAAATAGAATTATTAGTGTTGGATAAGAATACTTGAAACCACTTAAATGTGCGCAAAAAATGATTAATGATAAATAGAATTATTAGTGTTAGATAGGAACACTTGAAACCACTTAACAGTGTGCAAACAAATGATTAATATAGAACAGAATTATAAGCCTTAGATAACAATAATTAGAACCATTTAACTGTGTCGAAACAATAACAATACAAGTGTGCAAACAAATTATCGCTAATTCATTTAAAAATGAAATGACCAAAAAACTAATCTCTTTCATATCATGTAAAAATATTTAAATGTGTGTAAGAAAATGTTTGATTTTATATTAGGTTGGTTGGTTGGTTGGTTGGATTTTATAACATATCAACTTTTGTAAGTTATTTAACGCCAAATTCATTTTTCTACAAATAATCAGTTCAATTTCAGACAATTCAGTTAACCCTAAGTACACAGGTAAAATTGCCAAAAACATTTCTATTTCAAGCTATTCAGTTTAGTCAAACAGTTCTAATTCCAAAATTCAGTTTAGCGTAAGAACAGTTTCAATGTCAAAAACAGTTCTATTTCAAACAATTCAATTTAGCATAAGTACGCAGATTAGTTCTATTTAAGCCATAGATAGGGCCTTATCAGGTTCTACCACTCCGGGTCAGAGTGGACCTGGGAGCGATGGCAATGAACAGGTGCTCCATATTCCTCAAAACTCCAGCATCTCTGGGACCTCACCATCTTATTGTTTAGTTATATATATGTTGCAGCTCCCACCAGACAGGACTTGACACAAGGTCAATGACCCGAAGGTCGGTTTAAAGTGGGGATTTAGGGGAGGGAAAGGCCGGGCACGAGCCGAGGCTCGAACCCTGCTTGTCTATGCTGGTCATCAACCCACCCAGTGCAATGTAGGCCTGATGAGCCAAGCTGGTCTTGGACCCAAATTTGGGCCCAGGCACGTATGTCTGCTTATAGCTTAAACTGGACATCAAGGTCCAGTGCTATACAAGGGGGACAGAGGTGCCAATGTTGCAGCTCGCCCACCCGAAGGTGGCCCAACCGAAGCGGAGGCCTTTCGGCCCCGAATCTGCCACAGATTTCGATACCCCATCCGGCACGAATGCCAGACAGCCCCGCCAAGTGTCATATCATATGGTGGTGGTGGTGGGGGGTCTTACCTCCCTACAGAGAAGCAGTCTGTGTATTCTACAGCCCCAGCCGACAGGGCAATTTATATTATAACTGTTATATAGCAATATTTGAAACCATGTAACTGTGTGCAAAAAATGTTACCAACCAAATGTGGTTACAAATCCTATATATTTGATATATATGTATAAAGAGGATTGGGCATTAAATAACCTACCATGGTTGATATGCATAAGAGGGATTGTCAGGGGTCAGGAATTTTGGCAAATATTACTTGCAGTTATATGAACGTGGTACTCTTTTCCTCACTATTAGGATTAGAATATGTTGAATTTATCTCCAGCAAACGAGGTAAGACTCCCCCAAACACAGAAAAAATGTGTCCTGAGTATGACAAAACAACTGCATTTGATGACGAGGATCCAGTACTGAAGCGTGGAAAAGTGTGGAGTATCACTTTATTACCATTACTCCCAGGTCCACTCTGATTCGAAGTTGTAATACCTGTTTAGGTCCCATCAATGGTTTAAATAGATCAGTTTAAAAACTATAGGAATTCGATAATATTACGTAATGAATAGGTAAGTGTAAGTGTAGAATTCAAAATATATAAATTCTAAAGTTAACTCGTAATTCGTGAGAAGAGTCATGGAAAATAACCAGTGATACGATAGACAAGACTTGACCCCTTGCTGACCTTTTTAGCAGTTCTCTGATTGGTTGGTTTAGTCGTGGGAATAGTCCGTCAGGTAGAATTGCGAAGAGAGCAGTTCAGACGCCGTAATGAACGGACGCCTAAAATGACTATTTCATCAACAGTACGGTTGACGTGGGAATTTGGGTGAATAAAGACGTCTAAAATCAAACAAAGTCTTTGCATCCATTTATAAGAACAAAATTGAATTCGGAGACCAAAAATAACCCAAGACCACCCGAAAAAGACCCAGATGTAGCCTGGAAGACCTGCCGGAAGTGATGGACGCGGGAGACGAATGGCGAGAGAGGGTTAGGGAAATCTGTGCTTAGCGGTACGACATGATGATTATGACAACAGGACAGTGTACAATAAAAATAAAAACTCTTAAGAAACAACAAAAATGTAAATATGAACATTCAATAAATGCGATTCCCTAACTTCCAGGCATAAAATGGAAGTCAGACCTGACCGATTAAATGAAACGCAGTTTTTTCCAAGTAGCAGTCGTATCGATACTGCTGTATGGATGCACAACATGGACGCTAACTAAACGTATAGAGAAAAAGCTTGATGGCAATGGCACAAGAATGCTGCCAGTAATATTGAACAAGTCCTGAAGACAGCACCCCACAAAGCAGCAGCTGTACGGCAACTTACCACCCATCACGAAAACTATCCAAGTTAGACGAATCAGATATGCGGGAAACTGCTGGAGAAGTAGGGACGAACTCAGAAGTGACATACCCCTGTGGACCCCTTCACATGATCGAGCAAAGGCAGGACGACCAGCTAGAATTTATATACAACAGCTCTGTGCCAATACAGGATGTAGCCTTGAAAACCAGCCGGGAACGATGGAGACACTTCTTCCTAGAGAATAAAACTCAGTTAGTTTGTACTTATCCGTAAGCGATTCTGAAATTATAAGACGTTGTCTGGCTCATGGTCAATTATCTGTGGGCGCTGTCGAATGAATGTGCTGTTAATAAATGTCATTTTCAATCTTCTTGCAGTAATTTAAAAAAGCCAAGTTTCAGCAGAGAATTTGCGTTAGATAGAAATACTTGAAACTATCTAACTCTTTGCAAATGCAAGACCCTTAAATTGAATTATTTGTATTGCATAGAAATACTTGCAACAATTGAAAAAAATTTGCCCAGTCGGCTGGGGCTATAGAATACACCGACTGCTTCCCTGCAGAGAAGTAAGACTCCTCCAGCTCCCACGATTGTCCTGGATATGACACTAAACAATCTAATGGTGAGGTTCTAGTAATGCTGGAGATTTGGGGAATGCGAATTACCCATTCATTGCTATCGCTCCACTGTGGCCCGGAGTGGTAGCACTTGATAGGGTCCTATCTATGGTTTAAATAAAACTTATGCCAAACTGAATTACGTAAAATAGAACTGTTTTGAAATTTAAACTACGTACTTATGCTAAACCGTATTGTCTGAATGGAATTCTTTTTGTATGCTAAACTGAATTATTTGAAATAGAACTGTTTTTGACATTAAAACTGTACTTAAGCTTAACTGAATTGTTTGAAAAAGAATTGTTTTAACATTTAACTGTGTGTAAACAAAAACTATACTTATATTAAACTGAAGTATTTGAATTAGAACTGACTAAACTGAATAGCTTGAAATAGAAATGTTTTTGACAAACTGTGTATTAAAATGATTGTTTGAAATAAAACTGTTTATTTGTATAAAAATGGATTTGGCATCAAATAACCCTTGGGGTGTCCTCGTGGTGTAATGGTTAAAGCGATGGACTGTGGAATCGTAATAAGCGAGTCCGAACTCCAGTCGCGCTATTACGTTCACTTTTGGACAAATACCCTTGGGAAAGGTATGAACCCCATTATCCTCCCATGGGTTAAATCCTCTATGGGTTAAATAGTACCAATACTATTCTTCTCGAAAGATGGCTTTGGCATTAAATAACCTATAATGGTTGATATGCCATAAAACCCAACCAAATCAAATCCTATATATTTAATATATTTATATAAAGAGGATTTGGCATTAAATGACCTACAATGGTTGATATGCCATAAAACCCACCCAAACCAAATCCTATATATTTAATATATATGTATAAAGAGGATTCGGCATTAAATAACCTACAATGGTTGATACGCCATAAAACCCAACCCAACCAAATCCTATATATTTAATATATATGTATAAAGAGAATTTGGCATTAAATAACCTACAATGGTTGATATGCCATAAAAACCAAACAAACTAACAATGTGCAAATAAAAACATGAGTATCAAATAGCAATACTTGAAACCATTTAACTATGTGTTAATAAAAGTGTTGGATTGCAATACATGTAACCATTTAATTATGCGCAAACGAATGATCAATATTGAATTATTGTCGTCAATACTTTAAACCATATGACTGTTTGCCAACAAATGAGCTCTGGTTCATTGAAAAATTGTTACCTACAAATTATTCGTTTACAAATCATATATATTTAATATATATGTATAAAGAGGATTCGGCATTAAATAACCTACAATGGTTGATATGCCATAAAACCCAACCAAACCAAATCATATATATTTAATATATATGTATAAAGAGGATTTGGCATTAAATAACCTACAATGGTTGATGTGCCATAAAACCCAACCCAACCAAATCATATATATTTAATATATATGTATAAAGAGGATTCGGCATTAAATAACCTACAATGGTTGATATGCCATAAAACCCAACCCAACCAAATCATATATATTTAATATATATGTATAAAGAGGATTTGGCATTAAATAACCTACAATGGTTGATATGCCATATGTTATATACTCATCTACAGCATCACAACGACACAATAATAAAGACGCAGTGACAATGACAGACGCAGGAATAAAGATGCAGTAATAAACGACGCAGGAACAAAGACGCAGGAATAAAGACGCAGGAAGACTTCTTTAACAATATCTTACCTCTCACTTTATTGCAAGGGTTCGAAAGGGTTGTTCATGGTTTGCATGTGAGAGGGAGCTGGAGACCGAACATAAACTGTAATATATTGACCCCACTGTTATGACCGTCACGTTGTGTCTTTCTTGTTCTCCTGATGCTGGGGTCCACTCCATCGGGGTTCCCGAGGGCCCCCTCGGTCGGGTGTGGCTTTCCCTACCACACCTCGTCTCCAACTGTCTGGAATTCTCCTGGCAACTGCTTTTAGGACTCGAACTCAACTGAGTTAAATAATAATTCAACGCCCACACGATCGCCCACTGGATCTTTGAAATCAAATATTTAATCGTCATCAAGCGGAAATAACTGTCATGCAGTTCACAGGTCACTCTCTTCCGATGCATCACTCAGTAGTGGCACCGTGGGACCTTCACCTTGTCCCATATTATTAGCCTTAATCCGCCCACGCGATCTCCTTCGATTACTGGCCATTGGAATGTGTCACTTCCTTCTGGTGCATCACCATGGAATAATATTTTTGGACCGGGTCGAAGGTCAAAACATAACACATAAACCCCAACCAAACCAAATCATATGTATTTAATATATATGTATAAATAGGATTTGGCATTGAATAACCTACAATAGGTAATATGTTATAAATCACCAATAAGAGAGAAAGAAAGAAAGAAAGAAAGAAAGAATTGCAGTTTGAAACATTATAACAATGAACAATTTTTTTTAATACGAAATGTAACTATTAACTTCTGGAGCCGTGGAACATTGCTCTGCGGAAATGGTAAAGACTGGTAGGGGTTATTCTAAAGCTGAAGATGATTAGATAGTTCCCGTTGATATGCAGAATAACTTACGTGGGACGAACGGCAGGATTCTTACCTATCTAAAGTGGGGAGTGCTTTCACACATGTTATACAGCTGTAGTCAACCACAACAAACAACAGTTGTCAACTTTTAATCTCGTTGTTTGTTTTGTTGTTGTTTTTTGTTTGATTTTGGTGTTTGTTTTTTGGAAGAGATTTTTTTTTAATATGGTGATGTAAGTCTTTAGCAGTTGTGGTGCATAAACAGAAACAAAAAAAGTAGCCCTTTTGACGGGGCTTAGAATACGTTAAGTGTATCCCCCACCCTGCTGAGGTGGTAATACCTCCTTCCCACCGAAAAAAAAGGTGTCCTGGGTATAATACCATCAGATGCAGTTACATCTGATGCTGACGCTCCAGTTATAGAGATCTGGAGAGAATAGGGAACCCCTTCATTGACATTACTCCCAAATCCACTCAACCCCTCCCCCCGTATCCGAAGTGGTAGTACATGTTAGATTCCCAACAATGGATCAAATAAATTGGTTTGAAAACTGCTACTTTTTGTGTGGTTTTATTGTTTCATAGCATATCAACCCTTGTAGATTATTTAAAACCAAATCCTTTTTGTACATAGATACATATATATATATATGCGCGTGCGTGCGTGCGTGATTTGTAAGTGAACAGTTTGTAGGTAAGATGACCCAGAGTTCATTTGTTTGCACACAGTTAAATGGTTTCGAGTATTGTTATCTAACACAAATAATTCTATTTAATATTGACCCTTCATTTGAACACAGTTAAACAGTTTCAAATATTACAAACACTGATAATTCTAAATGGTTTCAAGTATTCCTATCAAACACTTATAATTCTATTTAATATTAATCTTTTGTTTGCACATAGTTAAATAGTTTCAAGTGTGGGGTATCATATTTCTTACACATTCATATTTACATTTTTACATTAGTTATTCCTTAAGAGGTTTTGCACACAGTTATATGGTATCAAGTACTCTCATCAAATACAAATAATTTGCATACAGCAACATGGTTTAAAGTATTCCTATCTAGTACAAATAATTGTATATACTCTTAGCTATCCGTGCAAGTAGTATGCGACTAAGGTCAATTTTTAAGCAGGGTTTAATAGTTTTGAATTAAGAGTTTTTCTTCTCCAAGATCGGTTGCCATACCAAGGTTGAAGAGCTCGTCTACCCTCTTATTTACCAACTACTTGGATTCATGCCTTTCCCAAAGGTATTAATAGGCGCTATATGAAATGCAAACAGTCACGTCCAGGAATTGAACTCGTGTCACCGTGTCCATTTCCTACGACGCTAACCATTACTCTACGATCTCCTCCCTAATACTAATTTACCCAGTCGGCTGGGGCCGTAGAATACACTGACTGCACCTCTGCAGAGGGTAACCCTCCCCCCAATGAATGTCCTGTATATGACACTAAACAATTTGATGGTGAGGTTCCAGTGATGCTGGATCTTTGGGGAATGCGGAGCACCCGTTCATTGCTATTGCTTCCAGGTCCACTCTGGCCCGGAATGGTAGCACCTGATACGGCCCTATCTATGGGTTAAATAGAACGAACTGCATACTTTTGCTAAACTGAATTGTTTGAATTAGAACTGTTTGACTTAACGGAATAGCTTGAAATAAAACTGTTTTTGATAATTAAACTGTACTTACATTTAAACTGCGTGATGATGCTAAATTGAATTGTTTAATATAGAACTGTTTTGACACTTAACTGTGTGTAAACAAAATCTGTACCTATACTAAACTGAATTAGCTGAATTAGAACTGTTTAAATAAACTGAATAGCTTAAAATAGAAATGTTTTCGACAATCAAACTGTGTTCTCATGGTAAACTGAATTGTTTGAAATAGAACTGAGTATTTGCATAAAAATGGATTTGATGTTAAATAACCTACGAAGATTGATATGCTATAAACCCAAACAACCAACCTAATACTAATAATTATTTAGTTTCAATAAAATATTTCTATCTAATAATAATGATTTGTTTGCGCACAGTTATATAGTTTAAAGCAAATAATCCTGCTTCAATTAATTATTCTTGACACAAATAATCTGCGTACAGTTGTATGGCCGTAAAAGTTGAAGCTTTCTGCTAATTAACCTTTTTTACTACGTTGTTGCAGATAGCATTTGAGCGTCAGTCCAGCAAAATGGCGTCTGATATGCAAGCAGTAAAATGCCATGCCAATCAATGCATGTGAGTACAGTTAGACAATGGGTCATATGTTTCATTGGGAATGACAACTTTGTAAATGATTGGTTGCGTTCTTGACAGCTCAGCGCAATTGTCAACACACAAAATGAACAGTACCAAGACCTTCTTGAATTGGGCCGGTGAAAGATTGACGACGTGAACAATATTTTTCTGACACAGAAGCTGTCATTGAAGTTGAGAAAAAGTGGGATCACCTCTTCTGGCCGGGCAATTCTAATTCAATTTAATGTAAATCTTTACGTCTGTGGTCTGTGGTCTGCTAGGATGGCAAAGTCAACTAGTTGACAAGTTTTTTTGTTCGATTGAGGGTTGGAGGTTCTTGTTGTTTTTCTGGCCAAGCTTGAGGGATCTGCTTGTATTTCAAAATTGCATTGAATTTTGAATCTCCACGGCAGATTCTAAACTGTGCATATACTATTTGGTAGAATTTCTTGCACAATTCCCAGTGGGTCACATTTCCTACCCACTCGTGTCTAGTCTTATACTCCTTTTGCGCAAGTTTGCTACATCGCTTATTATGTTATTAATGGTTTCGTCTCTATCACCAGATCATCTACGCTTGCTACTCTTTAGCATATTATCGATTTTGGCTTTAATATACGAGGTGCATACGATAAGTTTCCAGACTTTTTTCGTAAGGGCACTTTTACTGATAGTGCATACATGAAACTCTAGTCCCCTTCGAAGTAAACTCATCCGGCTGCAATGCACTTGTTATACCGTTCCAACAACTTCTGGGAGGCCCCATGGAAGTCCTCTTGTGTGAGCATGTCAATGACATTCATCACAGCCTCTTTCATCTCCTCAATTGTCTCATAACGACAGCCTCTGAGCTTAGGGAAAAACCAAAAGTCACAGGGAGTAAGGTCTAGACTAAAATGAGGGTGAGGAACTGTCTTGATGCCCATCTTGGTCAAATAGACAGTGACAAGGATGGAGTTGTGGACTGGTGTATTGTCCTGCTGGAAATGCCACTGACCCGATTTGAAGAGTGCTGGCCTCTTCCCAAGGAATCTCTTCCCGAACTCTCTTAAAATCTCAACATAGTAACCCTAACCCTAACCCTTTGGCCAATCAACAGTGGTGTATTGACTTCCTTACTCCTCCCACACCTCTCATCATCCCTCACAGACTCTCTGCCTTCCTTGAATCCCTTATGCCACTCAAAAACTGATGCTCGATTCATGCAAGATAGTCGAAAAGCAGTCTGAAGCATTCCATATGTTTCTGTGGCATTTTTTGCAAGTTTAAAACAGAATTTTATTGCATATCGTTCTTCTAAAGTGTCTTCAGGTCCAGATTGCATTTTTGAACTTCACCAGCCGTGACAATAAGGTTTTAGTAGGGTGTATTCCAATTGCTGCTGTAGCTGTTCATTTCAACTTGCAATCATAAAAAATTGTCCGTCATCTCATAAGATGTATAGCAACAACATACTGAATTTATGAGTCTAAGACAATTTTAGATGCCTGTACAAAAAAAGTCTAGAAACTTATCGTATGCACCTCGTAATTGGTCCTAATGGTGTTCTTTTGTGCTGCTATTAAAAAAGATTCAGTTCCTCTCATAAAGTTTCCGTTAAAGCGATGCGCTGCGGAATCGTAGTAAGCGAGTTCGAACTCCAGTCGCACTATTACGTTCACTTTCGGGCAAATACATTTAGGAAAGGTAGGAACCCCCTTATCCTCCCAGCTATGGGTTAAATAGTATCACTACTGTTCTTCGGGGGTGGTGTGGTGTCCTCGTGGTGTAATGGTTAAAGCGATGGACTGCGGAATCGTAGTAAGCGAGTTCGTACTCCAGTCGCGCTATTACGTTCACTTTCGGGCAAATACCCTTGGGAAAGGTAGGAACCCCCTTATCCTCCCAGTTATGGGTTAAATAGCACCACTACTGTTCTTCTAGGAGAATAACTTTGGCATTAAATAACCTACAAATGTTGATATGCTATTAAACAAAGAAACCAAACCATCATAAGGATTCCTTTTCGTGGCTATTATTATCATTTTACTCATTTGAGAATTCTTCACACCAGCGTTAGCTGATGGTTTTCCCCTGGAGTCTGAGTGACAACAAGTCTCCAGGACTCTTCTCAGTATCATGACCGATCTCAACAATATTGTAGTTTAGATGGTCTCTATTTTTCCTCTTATTTCTAAGTCTTCCAGACCATGTACCAATTTTTTGGTGACAGTACCGAGTGCGCCAATTAAAATTGGTATCACCGTCACTTTCATGTTTCTTTCAATTCTCTTGCAAGGTCTAAGTATTTATCCCTCTTTCGCTTTCCTTTAGTCTTTCCCTATGGGCAGCCGGAACGGCAGTTGACTATTTGGCAAGTTTGTTTTTTTTTTTTTGTTTTGATTTTTGTTTTTTGTTTTTTGATTGTCTATTACTAGGTCTGGTCGTCTAGCCGAGATTTATTATTATTATTATTATCATTGGAGTTTTCCCATTTGTAGTAACTGGTCACCTTTGCTGAATTCCAAGAGACAGTAAGTCTCTGCAGATCCCAAAGACTCTTCTCTGTGTACTAGCTGGTTCCAGCTGACGAAAATATAAGACCAGCGACGATGCGAAAAATTGGCGCCTCTCGTCTAAAAATGACCACGTGGTATTATCGTATGACATTTTGATTGCCCAGTAACCTAGCTATTGCCTGACTTTCTCAGGAAGTAAGAGGATATTTCCAAACCTTCCTCTGGTGGACCCGTTCATTTCTTTGTTCTGTTTTTTTTTTTTTTGTTTTGTTTTGTTTTGTTTCGTTTTGGGTTGTTTTTTTTAGTGTACTCATTTAAAAACACCTGAGGATCATAATAAAAAAAAGATATAACATAAAAGCCGTTGCAGTACGCTGTTTATGAGAAAAATTTATTACTACGGATCAGTCAAAAGTTTCTTGAAAGGATATTATATAACATCATGTTGTAAAAGCGTCAGTTCTCTTCTAGAATTTAGTTAAATCTGCCTTCTCAATACAAATACGGGACATTGAGTAATTGCATGGGATAGATAGATAGATAGATAGATATGAAGAGTATGAGATAGATAGATAGATAGATAGATAGATAGATAGATAGATAGATAGATAGATATTAATACACAGATAATACCTTAGATAGTAACATACTGAGATAGATAGATAGATAGATAGATAGATAGATAGATAGATATAAAGAGTGTGAGATAGATAGATAGATAGATAGATAGATAGATAGATAGATAGATATTAATACACAGATAATACCTTAGATAGTAACATACTGAGATAGATAGATAGATAGATAGATAGATAGATAGATAGATAGATAGATATTAATACACAGATAATACCTTAGATAGTAACATACTGAGATAGATAGATAGATAGATAGATAGATATGAAGAGTATGAGATAGATAGATAGATAGATAGATAGATAGATAGATAGATAGATAGATAGATATGAAGAGTATGAGATAGATAGATAGATAGATAGATAGATAGATAGATAGATATGAAGAGTATGAGATAGATAGATAGATAGATAGATAGATAGATATTAATACACAGATAATACCTTAGATAGTAACATACTGAGATAGATAGATAGATAGATAGATAGATAGATAGATAGATAGATAGATAGATAGATAGATAGATATTAATACACAGATAATACCTTAGATAGTAACTTACTGAGATAGATAGATAGATAGATAGATAGATAATTAGATAGATAGATAGATAGATATGAAGAGTATGAGATAGATAGATAGATAGATAGATAGATAGATAGATAGATAGATAGATAGATAGATATTAATACACAGATAATACCTTAGATAGTAACATACTGAGATAGATAGATAGATAGATAGATAGATAGATAGATAGATAGATAGATAGATAGATAGATAGATATTAATACACAGATAATACCTTAGATAGTAACTTACTGAGATAGATAGATAGATAGATAGATAGATAGATAGATAGATAGATATGAAGAATATGAGATAGATAGATAGATAGATAGATAGATAGATAGATAGATAGATAGATAGATAGATAGATAGATAGATAGATAGATAGATATTAATACACAGATAATACCTTAGATAGTAACTTACTGAGATAGATAGATAGATAGATAGATAGATAGATAGATAGATAGATAGATAGATAGATAGATAGATAGATAGATATGAAGAGTGTGAGATAGATAGATAGATAGATAGATAGATAGATAGATAGATAGATAGATATTAATACACAGATAATACCTTAGATAGTAACTTACTGAGATAGATAGATAGATAGATAGATAGATAGATAGATAGATAGATAGATAGATAGATAGATAGATATGAAGAATATGAGATAGATAGATAGATAGATAGATAGATAGATAGATAGATAGATAGATAGATATGAAGAGTGTGAGATAGATAGATAGATAGATAGATAGATAGATAGATAGATAGATATTAATACACAGATAATACCTTAGATAGTAACTTACTGAGATAGATAGATAGATAGATAGATAGATAGATAGATAGATAGATAGATAGATAGATAGATAGATAGATATGAAGAGTATGAGATAGATAGATAGATAGATATGAAGAGTGTGAGATAGATAGATAGATAGATAGATAGATAGATAGATATTAATACACAGATAATACCTTAGATAGTAACTTACTGAGATAGATAGATAGATAGATAGATAGATAGATAGATAGATAGATAGATAGATAGATAGATATGAAGAATATGAGATAGATAGATAGATAGATAGATAGATAGATAGATAGATGCTGGCCTCCACACATCTTGTATAATGTTCTTTTTGAAGAATCTATTTGTTGAGTTGGATATTTTCTTTTGGTTTTTTACTTTTTTGTTGTTTGTTTGTTTTTTAGTTATCATACTTAACCCTTTCGACACTGGTCAGTCAAATTTGATCGGACTAACACGTACATTTTTAACCCGAATTAATTAGTCAAAGAGTCGTATACATACTTAACTGTCTGTTTACAATTAAATCTAATAATTCCAATTGACCTTTGACTTATTTACCTTAGACTATTTACGATCGAAGCCAATTTCGACTGACCGTAGAGGAGTATACGTTATTGAATCATCACAAAAAATAAGGGGTCTTAGCGGTGTCTTCGATATTTTTTCAATACACGGGAAGTTTGCATTTGTTTACCAAATATTGAAAAAAAGTGTTTGTTTTTTTTAAATTTTATTCTTAAAAATAGTTTTCAGCTATTTATTGTCATTCTTTAATTTTGACTAGAATTTTTCTTTCATCTTTCATTTTTAGCTACTGTCTCCAGCCATATCAAAAGAGGAGACTCAGAAGTACTACGACAATTAAAGAACTCCCTGGGATAACAGTGATAAATTGCAATGGGACTATTTTGAAGAAAAATAACGTTTTATTCATTGTAAAGTTCCATCTTGGCAAACACAGCTTCAGTCTCAATACTTTTTGAACACACCCCATGCATTACATTTATAAAGAAAACTTTTAAGACTGGCGTTACATAATCATCTGAATATCATTTGATATGATACTTTAGAGGTTTCAAACACGTGACCCACAAACTACTTTTCAACAGCACGTGACAGAACAACTTTCGTGATTAATATTTTCCCAAAACTTGGTAATTTCTCCCTTACCCATGACGTTGTTTCTCTCCAAACAATAGTAGAAATGTATTTTAATGTTTCAGTCGCTTTCACTACAAGATCAACAGCTAGTTAGTAGATATCTAATTCAATGAAAATTTAAAAAAACATTCTTTATAAGAACGTTAGTGAGATCTACATCGGCTTGTTTCAAAAACTTACTATAGTGGAGGGATGACTGAGATTATAGAAAAGTAATTCTCTGAAAATAAGAAATTTTTGTTTTTGTTTAACGTGAGAAGGAGTAGATTTGTCAACCGATATTGGCATGATAAAGGTGTACCTGAGATGACAGATAATATAGAAAATGTTGGGGGGTCCTCGTGGGGTAATTTTTAAAGCTATGGACTGCAGAATCGTAATAATCTGGTGTTGTATTTTGACCTTCGGCCCGGAAAAACATGCCATTCCAAAGTGATGCGCCGGAGGGAAGTGACACATTCCAATGGCCAGTAATCGAAAGAGATCGCGTGGGCGGATTTGACTGATGAAATGGGACAAGGTAAAAATCCCATGATACACTCATAGACTGATGCACCGGAAGAGAGTGACCTGTGAACTGCATGAGAGTTATTTCCGCTTGATGACGATCAAACATGCCATTCCAAAGATTGAGTGGGCGATTGAGTGGACGTTGAACTATTATATAACTCAGTCAGGACAGGAAGTCAGACAGAGATCGGACAGAGTTAGAGACGAGATGTGGTAGGGAAAGCCACACCCGGCCGAAGGGGCTCTCGGGGCCCCCGATTGAGTTGAGGATCAAAGACGTCGGAGACAAGATGTGGTAGGGAAAGCCACATCCGGCCGAAGGGGCCATCGGGACCCCCGATGGAGCTTTGGAGACCAGTTGGTGATAAGATGCAGTAGAGAAAGCCATAAGGGTGGGCCCCCGGCCCTCCGGTTGAGCATCAGGAGAACGAGAAAGACACAACGCTGATGGCCATAAGAGTGGGGTCAATATATTGCAGTTCTGTTCGGTCTCTAACTCCCTCTCACACACAAACGTTACAAATAAAGTGACAGGTATATTTTTTTAAAGAAGTCTTCGCTCGTCTCGTTATTCATTGTGTCGTTGTGATTCTTTCTGTATGAATCTGCATATCAGTATACAACACTAGTTTGTACTCCAGTCGCGCTATTACGTTCACTTTCGGGCAAATATCCTTGGGAAAGGTATGAACCCCCTTATCCTCCCAGCTATGGGTTAAATAGTACCACTACTGTTCTTCTAGGAGAATGGCTTTGGCATTAAATAACCTACAAAGGTTGATATGTCATTAAACAAGAAAACAAATAGTGGTTAGTGGTTTGGGTTTTATGGCACGTCAATTTTTGTCGGTTATTTAACGCAAAATCCATTTTCATGCAAATAGTCAGTTCTATTTCAAAAAAATTCAGTTTAGCATGAGTACACAGGTTAGTTGGTTGGTTGTTTGAGCTTTATGGTATATCAACCTTTGAGTACACAGATTAATTGTCAAAAACATTTCTATTTCAAGTCATTCAGTTTATTCAAACAGTTCCAATTCAGCCACTTCAGCTCAATACAAGTACGTGTCCTATCCACTCACAGTCAAATGTCAAAACACCTCTACACCCAACAATTCAGTTTAGTGTAAGTAGAGTTTCAATGTCAAAAACAGCTACATTTCAAATAATTCCGTTTAGCATAAGTACGCAGTTTAAATGTAAGTACAGTTTAATTGTCAAAAACATTTCTATTTCAAGCTATTCAATTTAGTCAAACAGTTCTAATTCAAACAATTCAGTTTTGCATAAGTAGGCTGTTAGTTCTATTTAACCCATAGATAGGACCCTTATCAGGTGCTACCACACCGGGCCAAAGTGGACCCGGGAGCGATGGCAATGAAGGGGTACTCCGCATTCCCCAAAGCTCCAGCATTACTGGTATGTCACCATCAGATTGTTTAGTGTCATATCCAGGACACTTGTTGGTGGGGGGGGGTCTTACCCCTCTGCAGAGAAGCAGTCGGTGTATTCTACAGCCCCAACCGACTAGGCAAGGAAATGTTTGAAAGCGAATTGTTGAATAAACAGGAATTATATCTACTACTTCTTTAAATATGATAAAATTTTGCTTTTTTATTCTCTGATTTTAAAAATATCTACAGTACAATAAAGGGCAAATTACATATGAAACAATATAAAATGGAAAAAAAAGCGGATCTTTTTTTTTTTTCAAAAGTAAAAACAGACAAAAAAGAAATTAACCAAAAGTAAAAAACGGAATTACGGACATTTTGAAACGGAAAGTTTCTCCCCTTCCATTTCATATTAATTCATATATGCCTCTTACTATCCCCCCAGTCGGGAAGAGGACGTAGAATACACTGACTGTATCCCTAAGAGAGAAGAAGATACCTCTCAAAAAAGGGGAGTTCCCTTGGCATGGCACTAAACTGCATCTGGTAGTAGGACACCAATTCTGGAGATCTACAATGTATGGTGTATCCCTTTAATGACATGACTCCCAGGTCCACTTTGATCCAGAGTGGTAAAACCTGTTAGGCTCCGACCTATTGGTCAGACAAATGTGCCAATAAATTATTAGTATTAGAAATACCGTGTGCAAAAAAAAAACCTTAAGAAACAACACATAATATATAAGTAGGAACGTACAATGAACGCAATTCTCTAACCGCTTGACACAAAATAACCCTAGACGGGTTCACATCACGCTAAAATCAATCAATCAAACAACACTTCGTATTTTGAAGACAACGTTTCATTCATTGTTCATTTCTGTCTTTGTAACTACAGCTTCAGTCTTCACATTTATTGATATCTGACGCTACATAATCATCTAAATATCATATAATAGCATACTTTATCTGATCTTACAAGGCGTTTGAACTTTTTAAATACAGGTGCTGAATAACATCCAGCTTTTTTTAAAATTCTTCTTGTCAACAATTTTCATCTGAGGTCACTATGTCCACCGTCCGTTCCGCCCCTCCCAGTACACTGAGCCCCCAACCCTATCAGCATTTAATAAACAAAATTGGATACATCGTTGTTTGTGTTCCCTGTTTTTTAAACGAGAAGAAAAAATAAACAAATTAACGAAATAAACGTCTTGTGAACTGCTCCTGAGGCAGGAACGGTAACTCTATCCTTCCTTAGTAGCAGTTACATTTTACTAGTGAAACGCACATGCCGGATACCACACCCGTTGCCATCTACCCGGGGTACATTTCCGGAAAGACAGGCTGTAAAAGCCAGCCTAGTTTTATCAAACACAACTGTGAACGTGTATTATTTACCCCGGGTGACTTGAAGTTACTTTAGAATAACAAAAGGTATTAGACATAGATACTTACTAAAAATTTCACAAAGTCAGGTAAATGTATAAATAGAAAGATTATATTGCGCCAGCCTCGTCTGTGGGACAACACATGATAGTTATCTCGTTATTATAACAGTCATCATGGTAAGAAACGGAACCGTAGACCCGAGTTCAATTGCTGGACGAGGCTGCTGGCGTTTTATTTTGTTCTAATGCCCTTGGGAAAGGCATGAATCCATTTTCCCTCGGCAATTAAAAATAGGGTAGACAGGGTACTTTAACCTTGTTAAGAAAACCAGTGTAGAAGAAGGATAAAATTGATCTTTTGTAACATCCTACCCGTGGCGGAGGGGTTGGGTAAATATATACATGATAGAAAGATTATGTTACACCAAGCAATGTACTTTTATCAACCGTTTTATGTAGCTGTCAGTCGGCGACCATAGTCGAGGGTGACCCGAAGGCTCCCTTTTCAATAGCTACTACACCGTAGTGTATGGGAGGGCGCTACACCATTCCCTGGATTGCTTCACTTTACCCTTGATCCTTACCTTATAATGCTGAGTGTTAAGTAAGGTGGCATCAAGTATCATTTTTGAGTCTTTGGTATGACTCGACTTGGTATTGAACCCCTGTCTCCCAGATCATTGGTGAACACTATTCTCATTAGGCCAATGACCCGGTGATGTACGTAGTTATTATTAGTTATTATTCCATTTGAGGACGCGTCTTTATATATATATATATATACTTTCTTTAAAGAAAAAACCAAAGACCGGTTATTTTAGGATTATAAATTTATTTCCATCCTGTTGTGTGTTTCTGATGTAAACCAAAAACACGAAGAAAAATATAACAGGACTCCTTCAGATCTTATGGATAAAATAAAACAGAATAGACACGGGGGGAAGGAAGAGAGGTTCTTCGTATTTTTGGTTTACATCAGAAACACAAAACAGGATGGAAATAAATTTATAATCCTATAATAACCGGTCTTTGGTTTTTTTCTTTAAAGAAAGTATTGCTCTGTAATATTAATTACATTGAGCTCTCTACCAGGAAAATTTAAATGTTCAGTTTTTGAATGATTTTCTTGTCCTGAAGGAATTACTCCCAACTCTGGTTTAACTGGACCGAATAATACTATATATATATATATATATATATATATATATGAATTCACACACACACACACACACACACACATATATATATATATATCATTAGTGATTTGTAGATTAATTATTTTATGTTTATTTTGATCTTGTAGCCATTTTAACAATTAAGATTTTTAATTAACTACAATACGAAAATGTAACATTACAATTATTTGAAAGCATGCTCTATACTAAATTCCAGACCATTATTGAGCACTCTGCTCATTAGGCCAATGAGTAGCAAGTTCGCCTATGGCTTAGGAGACCGGAGTTTAATCTGTAGGTCGAGTCATACCAAAGACTCAAAAAATGGTACTCGATACCAACTTGCTTGACGCTCAGCGTTATAAGGTAAAAGGATCAAGGATAAAGTGAAGCCCCCCTGGAAATATAGTAGCGCCCTCCCCTACACCTCGGTGTAGTAGCTATTGAAAAGGAAGCCTTCAGGTCACTCTTGACTAAGGGAGACAACTTTACTTTACTTACAGTGTAGATGTATATTTTCATTTATATTCAATTTTCAATGTTAATTTTAATAGAGAAAAAGTAAAGTCATCAGATCCCGAAAATCTTCCCGACTCTTCTAAGTATTCGAGTTGATTTTAATACTGCTGTGGTCTGATTAGTCACAATTATTTTCTAATCCTCTGTTATTCTAAGTATCTTTTCAAGGCCTTTGGTTAGGTTTGGTTAGGGTTGGTTTTATGGCATATCAACCATTATAGGTTATTTAGTGCCAAATCCTCTTTATTCATATATATTAAATATATATGATTTGGTTTGGTTGGGTTTTATGGCATATCAACCATTGTAGGTTATTTAATTTCAAATCCTCTCCGTGCATATATATTAAATATATATGATTTCGTTGGGTTAGGTTTTATGGCATATCAACCATTGGAGGTTATTTAATGCCAAATCCTCTTTATACCAATAGATTAAATATATAGGATTTGGTTTGGTTGAGTTTTATGGCATATCAACCATCGTAGGTTATTTAATGCCAAATCCTTTTCATAAATATATGTTAAATATATAGGATTTGATTTGGTTTGATTTGGTTTTATGGCATATCGACTATTGTAGGTTATTTAATGCCAAATCCTCTTTATCCATATATATTAGATATATATGATTTGGTTGGGTTGGGTTTTATGGCATATCAACCATTGTAGGTTATTTAATGCCAAATCCTCTTTATACATATATATTAAATATATATGATTTGGTTTGGTTGGGTTTTATGGCATATCAACCATTGTAGGTTATTTAATGCCAAATCCTCTTTATACATATATATTAAATATATATGATTTGATTTGGTTGGGTTTTATGGCATATCAACCATTGTATTAAATGTATATAAGATTTGTTAACATATTTTTAGATAACGTTTTTAAACAAGTTTAGACTCATTTTTTTTTTGGCACACAGTTAAATGGTTAAAAGCATTGCTCTCTAATACTTATAATTTTATAATCATTTGTTTCCACACAGTTAAATAGTTTCAAGTATTTTTATGTATAACGAACAATTCTATTAAACATTAGTCATTTGTTTACTTACAGTTAAATGATGAAACAGTTCTATTTCTAACAATTCAATTCTTTTGTAATCAGTTTAAATGTCAAACAGTTCTATCTGACCCAATGATAGGAACCTATCAGGTGCAATCGCTTCCGATCCGAGTGGACCTGGGAGCAATGGCAATGAAGGGCTACTGAGCATTCCTCAGAGCCCTAAACAGTTCTATTGGAGCCTATCAGGTGTTACCACCTGGGAGCAATGTTAATGAAAAGGTACTCTGCATTCCCCAAAGCTCCAGCATTACTGGAGCCTCACCATCAGATTGTTTAGTGTCATATCTAGGACACTTGTTGATCTGAGAGTCTTACATCTCTGCAAAGAAGCAGTCGGTGTATTCTACAGACCCAGCCGACTGGGCTACAAAGCCTTTCGGGATAATTCCAAGTGCACAGTAAATGACTGGTATCACCATCGCTTTTATGTTTCTTAGTTTTTTCGGCTCTTTGACAAAGTATAAGTATTTGTTTATCGTTTATTTTCACACTGTGGTCTACCGAAACAGCGAAATCTGCGAGACGACAATTTCTCGTTAATTAAAATTAGTCTGGTCTTCGTTTCTGGATTGGAGGATCAATTTGTGGATCGGGTGATCCATTTGTATATAGAAGTCCCAGAGAAATTCATGTGCCACATTTTCTTGGATTAATTCTGGTTTTGACATATACCATTTGTCAGCATGATTAAATTTTAATCTCTTGCACAATTCCCAGTGGATCACCTCTCCCACCCAATCATATGTAGTCTTCGCTTATTATGCGATAAACACTTTTATATATCTCTCCATATTACCTTCATTTTTTATTCTTCTGCTTATCATCAATATTTTTTCTTTGATATAATTGGTTCTTATGACATAATTTTGTGCTGCCATTAAAAAAGATTCAATTTCTATGTTGGGGTTTCCTCTTTTGAGCCATATCCAAGTTATTTTATGTAAAATTTTCTTATTTTGTATCTTGAAGTATAATACAGTTGTTTTCTTCCCATTTTTGTTTTCTATATTGTAGTATTGTTTTTGGTTTAGTTTGGTTTGGTTTGGTTTTATGGTGCATCAACCATTGTAGGTTATTTAATGCCAAATCTATTTTTATACAAAGAAACAGTTCTATTTCAAACAATTCAATTTATCATAAGTACACAGTTTCAATATCAAACAGTTCTATTTCAAACAATTCAGATTAGTATAAGTATATTGTTTAGTTCTATTTGATCCATAGATAGGACCCTATCGGGTGCAATCATTCTGGGCCATAGTGGACCTGGGAGTGACGCCAATAAATAGGTACTTCGCATTCCTCAAATATCCTTGGCTTGTTGGGGTTTTTACCCCTCTGCAGAAATGCAGTCGATGTATTCTACAGCTCCAGTCAACTGTTTTTGTTTGCCATGAATTCTGGTTAGTGAACGCTTGTAATATTAAATAAAGGACAAACCACGATATGAGAGGAAATAGAGATATATTTTCAGGAAAAAGTATATAAAATAGAGAGACTATTAGTAGACAAGAACATTGGATTAGTGAATACAAAATAAAGATATAGTCCAACGATTTTATTGGCTTCCGTTATTACGGTAGCAAGTAAGGTGATCTAGTGCGATCTCCAGTCTCCAACGCTCTAATACTATTCATATAAGAAGCTGCTCTTCACCTTCTAGTCTGCCCTGGTATTAGTAGCTACTGCTATATATGGCAGATGGACTAGTTCATTGTGTAGAAAAAGGTGGGTGATACCCAGCACACACACAGTCTCTCTCTCTCTCTCTCTCTCTCTCTATATATATATATATATCAACTAGAAATGTTCTCTTCCTTCTCCTACTTCTCTCTCTCTCTCTCTCTGTCTCTCTCTCTCACACACACAATCTCTCTCTCTCTCACACACACACGATGTTGCATTCTGGTTAGTGAACGCTTGTAATATTAAATAAAGGACAAACCACGATATGAGAGGAAATAGAGATATATTCTCAGGAAAAAGTATATAAAATAGAGAGACTATTAGTAGACAAGAACATAGGATTAGTGAATACAGAATAAAGATATAGTCCAACGATTTTATTGGCTTCCGTTATTACGGTAGCAAGTAAGGTGATCTAGTGCGATCTCCAGTCTCCAACGCTCTAATACTATTCCTATAAGAAGCTGCTCTTCACCTTCTAGTCTGCCCTGGTATTAGTAGCTACTGCTATATATGGCAGATGGACTAGTTCATTGTGTAGAAAACGGTGGTTGATACCCAACAGTCATCAAGTTAGTTCTTTTGGTATTGCTGTTACGAAATGCAATAATCGTTGTTTCCTTGATTAAGTTTTTGTATTTTTCAAGTCCTTGTATTGTTACATCTACGTAATCCCGACTCTGGAAGACCAGATAAGGATTTATAAGATCGAAAAATCCATCCTGGATCGCCATTCGGGGCCCGTGGCGCAGCGGATAGAAGCGTTGAGTCTCTACGGTTTCAGGTGAGCATTATCAGAACATTGCGGTTTCAAATCCTACCCAAGCCGGCCAGAGGTTTACTTGGTCAAAAACGTGTTGTGATAGACAACAACTATGGAAGGCAGTAATTACTGGGGATACGGTTACAAGACTCAGCATTCCTATCCGAGGTCGCCGTAAAATCACCTGAAGAAGGCCAGAGGTGAAATTTAGCCGAAACGTAGTGAAAGAAGAAACAACTCAAAAACTACCAAGATGAGGATAAAAAGTCCGCAAAAAATAAGATAAAAAAAGAAATAAAAATTTTTTTTTTAATTCTCATCTACGTAATCCTCTATGCTTACAAGTCTTCTACGAATATAGCGTGGTGTAATAGGTTATAATTAGTTCTGTAGATATTTCTCTTACAAACTGCTATTGTTGTATATTGACCCTTGACCCAGCCGTCAATCAAGAGATGCACCTGTGTAAATAAGCGGAAGAACAGCGGAAGAACAGTGGAAGTTGGTGGACATTAGAAAATAGTATAAGCAAGTGCCCGGGTAGTTCGAGTTTAGTCGGAGACGGGATGCCAAAGTGAGAACCAGCTTGCAGACCGAGGGCTTTGGGCCCTCAATGACCCACGGTTGAGCAACCCAGCCAAGATGAAGAAGAAGTGCTACTATGGTCGTGAGAAAAACTTGGGTCAATATAGCAGTCTGTCCCTGTCTCCACTCATCTCTCACACACAACATAACATCACCCTTTCGAAAATAAAGTGTGAGAGATTTATATTTTTGTCATATTTACCAACCCCTCCGCTCGGGCAGGATATGACACAAGGTCAATTTTTTAAGCGGAGTTTAACAGGTTTCAATTCAGAGTTTTCCTTCTCCTAGACTAGCTGCCTCACCAAGGCTGAAGAACCTCGTCTGTTCTACTATTTACCCATAACTGGAGGGAGAATAATTGGATTCATACCTTTCCCAAGGGTATTAGTGCGATGTGAAATGCAATCAGTCCAAGATTTGAACTCGTGTCGCCGTCTCCAATTCCTGTGACGATAACCATTACACCACGGGCACCTCCATTTTTTTTTCTCTCAACCCCTCCGCTCTGGCAGGATATGACACAAGGTCAATTTTTTTTAAGCGGAGTTTAACAGGTTTCAATTCAGAGTTTTCCTTCTCCTAGACGAGTTGCCTCACCAAGGCTGAAGAACCTCGTCTGTTCTACTATTTACCCATAACTGGAGGGAGAATAATTGGATTCATACCTTTCCCAAGGGTATTAGTGCTATGTGAAATGCAATCAGTCTCGTTGAGGATTTGAACTCGCGTCGCCGTCTCCAATTCCTGCGACGATAACCATTACACCACGGGATATTTATATTTTTGTAAAGAAGTGTATTCGCTCGTAATTGAAATCGTCATTATCAGTTGATTATGTTTCGGCATATAATTGTATATGTACACTTACAGTTGTATGTACATCTTTCCTTGGTCTAGTTTATATATCTTTTAAGTCTTTGTAATATTACATCTACAAGTCTTCTCCCATGAATGTACCTTGGTGTAATGGTTATAGTGGTAGAAAATGGAGGCAGTGACACGAGTTCAATCCCTGGATGTGACTGTTTGCATTTCACATGACGCTTATACCTTTGGGAAAGATATGAATCCAGTCATTTTCCCTCCAGTTATGAGTATATAGTAGAATAGACTTTGTTCTTTAGGATTGGTATGACAACCGACCAAGGAGAAAGAAAACTCTGAATTCAAATCTGTTAAACTCCGCTAAAATTTTATCTGGTGTCACATCCTGCCTGTGTAGGGGGGGGAATGCATGCTTATCTTCTCACTCCTACCTTCCTGGTCATATAGATTCTATTGACGCCATCTCTTGAGTGTAACGTCTTGTGCATAGTAATCAATTTCCTTATCCTTTGATTAATTTTTCTGAGTTCCTCTCTTGTCCAGTTCAGGAATGGTCCAGAGTCTTCTGCAAGCAGGATTTCTCAGGTATTTATTCCTTTGATTAAGTATTTTTTTAATTCATTCTGAGAATATTTTCGCTACGTTTTCTTCCATCTCTTTTTATTGGTAACTGTTTGTAATATATTTGGAGTTTTTCTTTCTTTAAAGTGCTCCGATTTTTCCTGGTTTCTTCTCTTGTTTCTTTTCTTCCTGTTTTCATTATAAGCATGAGATAATTTTTAATTCCAAATTCGATTCCTATATTTTAACTGTTGATTGTAAAAGTTTGTAAAAGGGTCTTTAGTTCTTTTTCAATTTTGGCAAACGTCTTAATATTTCCATTTGGAATTTATTCTTTCCGACTTTTTCGACTTAGTAAATTTGCGGCCTCTTGTGCATTTCCTGAGTAATTTATGACATCAGTTGTATAAGAAATAGGAGAAGCGAGCGTGAAACTCCCGAGAAGGAGCATTTGGGGATTTTTACACTGCTAGAATTTACTTTTCAACAGTTAATTCTACTCTGTAGTTTTCCATAGCTCTCGTGAGAAAGTATACGATTTGTTCTGATTTCTTGAGTAGACATTTTATTATCCAAGTTTTCAGGATCATGCCTTTTCGTAATCAATCAATCCATACGATGGCGAGTTTGCCATCTTATTTTTGCCTCCCAAACGATTGCTGGTCATCTTTTCCTCTTGTTTCATAGCGACATCCATTTTGTTCTTTCGGAAACGAGTAATATATCTCTTCCCTTATCTGTGTGGTTAGGAACTGCCACTTTATAGGCAAACACGTTATCGGACTGTAGTTACTACGGATGGTTCCTTTTTGAGGACCTTTCTGGATAGTTTTCCCCTTCATCATCCATTCAGTTATACTTGCTCCATCTTGGCATTTACTCCATTGCAGAGACCATCCGTCGTGGATGGACGAGAATATTTTTACTAGAATCCATGAATGCCATCATGGCTCGGTGCTTTCTTATCAGATGTTATTGAATGTTGTTCCGAGTGAGTTCAGATGTATCTTTGCCACGGGTCCTTCTTCAAGTCCAAGAAAACTTTTGTCCGTGATTTTTATCCATTCGGTTTTTCTGTTATGTTCTTTCTATTCCCATATCTTGCTTCAGAAATATTTTGTTTTCTTTGCATCTGGTGGTTCCATCGACTTTTTAGTTTCGTTAATTTGGAAGGTCCTATTTTGCTTGTATTTCTTAATTCCGTCACGATACCAGTTGAAATTTCTTTTTTTTTTTTTTTTTTTTTTTTTTTTTTTCACCAATATTTTTTGGTTTATTTCTTCCAGTTGTTTGGTTTGGTTTGGTTTGGTTTCTTTGCGGAATGGCATTCCAACCTTTGTTGTGGAGTAACGGCTAAAGTACCGAACTGTGGCTTCGCAGTAAATGAGTCCGCGTTCCAAACATGGTATGACGTTCACTTTCGAAGTAATGTTTCGGGAGAAGTATAGGACCTCTCTTTATCTACCCTGCTATGGGTTATTGCCCAGTCGGCTGGGGCTGTAGAATACACTGACTGAACCTCTGCAGAGAGGAAGACCCCCCAATGAGTGTCCTGGATATGATACTAAACAGTCTGATGGTAAGGTTCCAGTAATCCTGGGGCTTTGGGGAATACAGTGCACCTCCTAATTGCCATTGTTCCCAAGTCCACTCTGACCCGGAGTGGTAGCACCTGATAAGGTCCTATCAATGGTTTAAATAGAACTAACTACATACTTATGCTAAACTGAATTGTTTGATAAAACTGAATAGCTTGAAATAGAAATGTTTTGACTATTAAACTGTGTACTCATGCAAAACTGAATTGTTTGAAATAGAACTGATTCATATAAAAATGGATTTGGCGTTAGATAACCTGCAAAGGTTGATATGCCGTAAAACCCAACCAGCCAGCCAACCATGCTATGAGTTAAATAACATCACTGCTGTTGTTCTACAAGAATGGCTTTGGAATTAAATAACCTACACAGGTTGATATGCCCTTAAACAAAGAAACCAAACCAAAACTATTATTATTATTATTATTATTATTATTATTATTTCACTTCTCGTTATTCTTATGTTCATATGTTTTTCTTACTGCAAAATATATTACTAACAATATTATTTCAATTTCACCTACAGATTATTAATTTCTTTATCATTCTTATTGTTATTATTTATTTATTTATTTTTAATGTTCTTCTCCATTTTCCCTATTTTGCTTTTTCGCATTTTTTTTCCTTCCAACTTGGCGTCATTTATTTCCTTTCATGATTCTTCGCCATTATTTTTCTTCCCGCTTCTCCACCTTTTTCGCGCCGTTTTTTTTTTTTTTCTGTGGGATGAGGGGCTAACGGGTGTTTCTCCATCTTATCCGGAGCCGGCAAATGCCAACAATCCATTACGAGGGTCGAACGTAATTAAAGTTAAGGGCCAAGACCCAAAAGCCCCACCCCACTCCCGGCACCCACTCTACTACCAGTACAACCCCACCCCGTAACTTTCTCTTTCTCTGCAGTTTTGGATCCCACACGCAAGCTCCAGAAACGGTGGGGGCCCAACTTTTTTGACGGGGTTTGGGCTTGGGTCTAAAAATATTTGTGTGTATGTATGCGCGTGTGGGGGTATTTTTTTTTTTTTTTTTTGAAGGATGAAGGACTTATGATGATGATGAGAAAAGCTGATTTCCCGACTTTTTGCTGCTATATTACAGAGGATGAAGCAAAGAAAGATTGAAGGAAAGGGGCGCCATTTTTTGTTGTGAAGGAAAACACAGGTTCACAGTATGAGGTCCTCAAATACCGAAAACTTTTCCGCCATTTTTCTTTTTTCTTATTTTCTTTTTCGTTTTTCTTTTTTTTTTTTCTTTTTGTTGGGTGTCTTTGACTTTGGTGGGGTTATCGACAGTGTTTGTGCACTAATAAGTGACTGAGTAAATTTTCCACACACATTTACACACTGGTGTGTGTAAGATTTGGGTGATTGTAAACTGTGGATGTGTATATTTGCTTACAACTACACTTCGTAAGGTTTTACTTATATCTATATATGACTACTCGGCATTCACTGAACTGAGTATTATTAGATCTTTTTATTTTATTACTAGTTTGATTCCATCTTATTATTGTTGCTTTTTATCAAAACACACGGGATTGAAACATTATTTATTAACACAATTGTTTTCTTATAAATTTTACTTCATCTTTTGCCCAGTCGGCTGGGGGTGTAGAATACACCGACTGAACCTCTGCAGAGGGGTAAGACCCCCCAGTTCGATAACTGAGGTTCCACTATATATATATATTGGGGTGACATTTTAAGTCTGAAAAAATCTCTACAAAAACCAAAGGGTCGGCATATACGGCAGGTTCTAAAATCCAAACCTTGACCGCAGAGTGGTCAACCAGTGGAACAGTAATCATAACAAGCGCTAAGTTCCACTTACAGTAATTACAGCTGACAGCCACAAACACTTTCAAATTAAACACGTGTTTGGTGAACATATTTAACAAGTTAACACAGGGTTTAATATAAAACAATAAAACTGTAATACAAATTTAAGTATTATATTAATGTTGTATCACACGCTCTTTTCAACAGGTGACACACTAACAATAAACTAGAAAGTCACAGTCAACTTCTGTATATTAAGGGCTTGAATAATCCAGAATTTTGACCTAAAAATCGACTTGACTGGTTGATTCGTACGCTGCTATTTGTCATTTGTAGAAAAACTGATAACAACGATCCAAGTGGAAGGAATGATTTATTAACGGGTCGACACTATAGCGTTTCGGTTCTACTGAACCATCATCAGGACCATGAGGGGTGATTTTAATAATTTTAAGTTAACGATGGATGATTAGAAATGTGAAATACAAAAACCTAGGAGAAAATATGTATAGTAAGAAAAAGTTAGCCGTTTAACTGGCAAATCAGCGTTTGATGTTTAAATTACGTCATTTGACTTATTGTATAGAAATATATAATTTGACTTATTGTATAGAATTTATGTACGTTGTTTAACGAGTAAGATTACGACACAGAAGGAAGAAAAGAAAGAAAGAACAAAAGGAGAATAAAAAGCATGGAAATTATGAGATATATCCACTTGGAACGATGTTATCAGTTTTTCTACATATTGTGGGATTACAATCCTTTATTTACTCTTCATATATATATATATATATATATATATATATATATATATAAAGAAATGAGACAGAACAAAGGAAAACATTTTCAAACACTTATTAAGTTACAAACATTTTGAAAAAAATTTAACGATAATAGAAAGCTAATAATTTTCTCGTATTTTCGGTTCGCTTTTTGCATTTGAAAATAATTTTCGGATGAGGTATTATAACATACCATACTAACATAGCCCTGAAGAGGGTTTAACAAAGAAAAAAAAAGGAACTTTAAACATTAACGTATAAACAGATATTAATAAATACATTCTTTGAATTTTTTTTTTTTTTCATATTCTAAATTTAAAGATTGCAGCATTCATTTCCTTTTCATTTTCAATTATATATATATATATATATATATAATCATGTATTGTTCTTATAAATATTATTATCATCATCATCATCATGTCATGCCGCCAGCACGGATATCCCTGACCCTCTCTCGCCACTTCTCCCAATAATTCATTGCTTTTGGCAGGTCTTCAGGGTTATATCCCGTATCCTCACATAACTGCTGAATGTATGTTCGAGCTGGTCGTCCTGCTTTTGCTCGGCCATATACGGGGGTCCATAGGAGTACATCATTGATGAGTTCGTCCTTGCTTCTCCAGCAGTGTTCTGCGTGTCTGGTTCGTCTAACTTGTATAGTTTTCGTGATGGAAGGCAGGTGACCGTATAATTGGTGTATTGTGGGGTGTTGACGCCAGGACTTGTTCAATATTGCTCTCAACATTCTTGTGTAATTGCCGTCTAGTTTCTTCTTCAGCCGTTTAGTTAGCGTCCAAGTAGTGCATCCATATAGTAGTATCGATACAACTGCTGCCTGGAAGAAGCTGCGTTTCATTTTATCGGTCAGGTCTGATTTCCATATGATCGAGAGCCTATCGATAGCTGTCTATGCTTTCGTTAGTCACGTGTCGATGTCTTTTTCGGTTGATGAGACGCTACTTCCTAGGTAGGTGTAACATGCTGGACTCCGACTTTTTAATATGTGAGTTCGAACTCCAGTCGTAGAATTACGTTCACTTTCGGATTTAGGAAAGATATGAACCCACTTATCCGATTAGTTATGGGTTAAGGATTATCACTTCTATAAGGACGGCTTTAGCATTGACATTGAATAACTTACGAAGGTTGATATACCATTAAAAACAAAGAAAGTGAATCATACAACACTCTAATCTGCGTGAAGTTAAGGTCACACTTGTTTTTCTGAAAAGATCTTGGTTTGGTTTCTTCGTTCAATAGAATATCAACCTTCGTGGGTTATTTAATGCCAAATCCTCTTTATACATATATATTAAATATATAGGGTTTGGTTTGGTTGGGTTTTATGGCATATCAACCATTGTAGGTTATTTAATGCCAAATCCTCTTTATACATATATATTAAATATATATGATTCAGTTTGGTTGGGTTTTATGGCATATCAACCATTGTAGGTTATTTAATGCCAAATCCTCTTTATACATATATATTAGATATATAGGATTTGGTTTGGTTGGGTTTTATGGCATATCAACCATTGTAGGTTATTTAATGCCAAATCCTCTTTATACATATATATTAAATATATATCCTTGTAGAAGAACAGTAGTGAGGCTATTTATCACATATCTGGGGAGGGGGGTAAGGAGGTTCATACTATTCCCCAGTGTATTAGTCAGGAAGTGATCACAATACCGTGACTGGAACTCGAACTCGCTTACTTTGAGGCAGCAGTCCACCACATTAGCAACTACGCAACGGAGACTTCCCTTATCGATCATCGATTTAATATAACTCGAATGTCTCGAATAATTATATGGTTTATAGATGTTTTCTTGTACAGAGTATTATTGTATATTGACCTCCGACCCGGCCGGGCTGTTAAAATAAGAAATGCACCTGAGTAAATAACAGGTGCATCCGGTCCAGGAATATCAGAATATAACCTTGACCATGGACGGGTTGAATGAGTGCTATTGTGACGCCCACAAGAAGAAGGTTGTCGTTGAACAATTATATAACCCAGTGCAGAGGAAGTTCAATCAGTTAGAGATAAGATACGGTAGAGAAAACCAGCACCCAGAGAGGCTGGGTCCCCAGGCTCCCGGTTGAGCAGCCCAGGAGAACGGGAAAGAAACGCTGTTGTGGCCATAAGAGTGCGGGTCAATATGTTGCAGTTCCGTTCAGTCTTCAACTCCCTCTCACACACAACCCTTTCAAATAACGTGAGAGGTATATTTTTCGAAGAACTGTATCGCTCGTTATTATTGTGTTGCGGTTATGATTCTGCATGCATCAGCATATGAGTATATAACAGTATTTCGTTTATTGATATAATTATTCCACACAGTTTAAAGGTCAAACAGTTCTATTTGATCAATAGATTGGACCCTATCAGGTGCAACCACACAGGGCCTGGGTGGAGCTGTGAGCAATAGCAATGGAAGGTCTCTTCACATTCCCCAAATCTCTAAGGTAGGTGCCCGTGGTGTAATGGTTATCGTCGAAGGAAATGGACACGGCGACACGAGTTCAAATCCTTAACGAGATTGATTGCATTTCACATAGCACTAATAATCCAATTATTCTCCCTCCAACTAATAATCCAATTATTCTCCCTCCAGCTATGGGTAAATAGTAGGGCAGACTGGGTTCTTCAGCCTTGGTGAGGCAACTAGTCTAGGAGAAGGAAAACTCTGAATTCAAACCTGTTAAACTCCGCTTAAAAATTGACCTTGTGTCATATCCTGCCCAAGCGGAGGGGTTGGTAAATATGATCTCTAAGGTAGGTGGGAGAGGTGGTTCTTACCCCTCTGCAGAGATGCAGTCGGTATATCTACAGCCTCTGCTGACCAAACGGCCAAACAAATAATTATTTGTGTTAGATAGCAATACTTGAAACTGTATGACTCTAAACTTCATCTAATGGTGAGGCTCTACCTCTGATAATCGGGTAACGTGGAATACTCCTCAATTACCATTACTCTCTGGTCTACTCTGACCCGGAGTGGTAATTTCTCTTACGGTCCCATCTATGGATCAAATAGAACAGCTCAATCATTTACTAAGGAGGTTATTAATTATTTAAAACCCTACAGCTGTGTTCAAATTGTTTGTATTAGATAGGAATACTTTGTTCGTTTGTTTGTTTGTTTGTTTGTTTATGCTTTATGGCATATCAACCCTTGTAAGTTATTCAATGTCAAATCCATTTTATACAAATAAACAGTTTTACTTCTAGCAATTCAGTTTAGCATGTGTACATAGTTTAATAGCCAAAAAAAACATTTCTATTTCAAGCTATTCAGTTTAGTCAAATAGTTCTAATTCAAACAATTCAGTTTAGCGTAGGTACAGTTTCAATGTCAAAAAGAGTTCTATTTCAAACAATTCAATTTAGCATAAGTACACAGATTAGTTCTATTTTACCCCATAGATAGGACCCTATCAGGTGCAACCACTTCAGGTCAGAGTGGACCTGGGAGCAATGGCAATGAAGGGGTGCTCCATATTCCTCAAAGCTCCAGTATCACTGGAACCTCACCATCAGATTGTTTAGTGTCATATCAGGTCACTCGTTGGTGGGGGGGTCTTACCCCTCTACAGAGAAGCAGCCCCAGCCGACTAATCAATTTATATTATGACTGTTATATAGCAATACTTGAAACCATGTAACTGTGTGTAAAAGATGTTATCAACCAAATGTAGTTACAAATCCTATATATTTAATATATATGTATAAAGAGGATTTCAAGCAATTCACTTTAGTCAAACAGTTTTAATTAAACCAATTCAGTTTAGTATAATTATAGTTTTTGCTTTCACATTGTTAAATATCAAAACAGTTCTATTTCAAACAATTCAGTTTAGTGTAAGTACAGTTTCAATGTCGAAAACAGTTCAATTTCAAACAATCCAGTTTAGCATACAAAAATAGTTCCATTTCAAGCAATTAAGTTTAGCATAAGTACGCAGTTTAAATTTCAAAACAGTTCTATTTCAAGCAATTCAGTTTTCCATGTATACACAGTTTAGTTCTATTTGACCCATTGATAGGACCCTATCAGGTGCTACCACACCGCACCACAATGGACTTGGGAGCGATGGCAATGAAGGGAGGCTCTGCATTCCCCAAAGCTCCAGTATTACTGGAACCTCACCATTAGATTGTTTGGCGTCATAAACTGGAAACTTTTACTGGGATGGGTTGTCGTACCCCTATGCAGAGATAAAGTCGATGTATTCTACAGCCCCAGCTGACTGGGCAAAAGAATACTTGATAAATAGAATTACTGCAATTAAATAACAATACTTGAAACCATTTAACTGCGTGCAAACAAATGTGCTCTGGCTCGTATAAAAATAATGCTACCTACAAATAATTCGCTCACAAATCCCCCCCACACACACGCACACACACACACCCACACATACATATATATATATACATATTTACCAACCCCTCCGTTCGAGTAGGATATGACATAAGGTCAATTTCTCCTAGACTAGTTTCCTTACGAAGACTGAAGAACCCAGTCTGCCAACTATTTACCCATAGCTGGAGGGAGAATAATTGGATTCATACCTTTCCCAAGAGTATTAGTGCTATGTGAAACGCAATCAGCCTCGTCCAGGACTTGAACTCATATTGCCGTGTCCATTTCCTACGACGATAACCATTACACCACGGGCACACACACACACACACACACACACACGCATACATATATATATATATATATATATGTGTATATATATATATAAGCATGATTTGGCGTTAAATAAACCACAAGGTTTGATATGCCATAAAACACAACCAAACCAAACAAACCTTATGTTATGATTAGAGTGCGTGAAAGTTTTAACGTATTTATTTAATAAATCCTGTCTGTGATAGCACATGTTGCATAAACAATTAACGAAAAGAATAGTTATCCGTAACAATGCGTCGTTGGTCTAATATTTAGGACTCAAGACTAAGCAAACCCTCTCTACCAATACTGGTTCTCCCACTCCTATTTGGTACATCATCCATGCTGTAAGGCAAACGTCACAAATGCAAAGAACCCCTACAATGGCCCTGAGTAAGTGACACGTGGGAAGGAAATATTTACCATTCCTTGAAATTCACCAATTTTCTTCCACTAATTGGTGATAATTAACAGAATTGGATTTCGACAGGGCGAAGCTGAAATTCGACTACGGTCCTCGTGAGGAGGAAACTTGTCTGCTGGTTGGGGTGGGAATTAGAGAATTAGTCATTTGAGAGACGGAGTTTAGGGTTACCAAATCTTCGACGTTAAAAGAGGGTACTGAATAAACCATAACGTCAAATTCTTCGCATAGACTGCTATTCAGATCCTGCAAGCTATTGACAAGCGTCTAAACTGGCTCCGAGGAATTTCCACTGGGCTGATCTTCCTCCAAAACTGATTGATCGATTGTATGATTAAAGTGATTGATTTTAACTGCACGTCAATTCATAAAGGGTTATTTTACGCCCAGAAGTCAGGGAATCGTGTTCATTGTACTTTTATACTTACATTTTTTGTGTTGTTGGTTCTTAAGAGTTTTTTTTCTTTTTGCCCTTAGTTATATGGTTTCAAGTATTTCTATGTAATACAAATAATTTTCACACATCTCTATGGTTTCAAGTATTCCTATCTAATACAAATAATTTGCACACAGTTACATGGTTTCAAGTACTCTGATCAAAAATGAATAATAGTTGTATGGTTTCAAGTATTTTTATCTAATACAAATAATTTACACGCAGTTGTATGATTTCAAGTATTCTTATCAAATTCAAATAATTTGCATTCAGTCGTATGGTTTTAAGTATTTCTATCTAATTGTAATAATTTGCTCAGAGTTGTGTGGTTTCGAGTATTCCTATGTAATACAAATAATTTGCACTCACTTATATGGTTTCAAGTACTCTGATCAAAAATAAATAATTTGCACTCAGTTATATCGTTTCAAGAATTCTTATTAAATTCAAATAATTTGCGCACAGTTGTATGGTTTCAAGTATTTTTATCAAATACAAATAATTTACACACAGCTGTATGATTTCAAGTATTTCTATCAAATTCAAATAATAAGCACTCAGTCGTATGGTTTTAAGTATTCCAATCTAATACAAATAATTTAGATACGGTTATATGGTTTTAATTATTTCTATCAAATACAAATAAATTAAACACTGTTATATGGTTTCAAGTATTCCTATCGAACACTAATAATTTGCATAGTTATATAGCATTATATATTCCAATATAATATTACTAATTATTCACCATTATATGGTTTCGAGGGATTATTTCTATTTGATAATAATAATCTTTCTGGACACAGCAATACGGTTCCAAGTATTCCTATGTAATAATAATATTGATAATCCTTAGTAAACAATTATACCTCTAAGTAAAAACTCTAAGTAACAATAGTTTAAAGTTATATGATATCAAGTATTCTTATCTAATACAAATAATTTGCTCGCAGATGTATGGTTTCGGGTATTCCTGTTGGATACAAATAATTGGCACACAGTGATATGGTATCAAGGATTCTAATCTAAAATTAATAATCTTTAAAGAGATCTAATATACATATAGATGGGACCCTAACGAGAACAACTTCTCCAGGTAAGCGTAGGTCTAGGAGAAATGGTATTAAAATGGTACTACCCATTCCCCAGAACTTCAGGACAGGAGCCTCATCATCAGATGCAGTTTGGTGTTATCAGGACATCTATTTGGGTGGGACCTTACTCTTCTGTAGGAGATACCGTCTATTCTACACCTCTTTGATAGAGCATTGATTTCCAATAAAAGTTTCTTAGCTATTTGATACATGAGACGACAAGGTTCCAACACAATTAAAGTTTTTGACTTTTTCTCTCGATTATTCTTGGTTGGAATATTTAGTTTTTCTGGTTACATGACTGCTCCAGACTACGTCGGTATGAGTGTCAGCTCTACCGTTTTACTGTCTGCTGTTTTATATTTAGCTTTTTAGCTTTTATGAAATGTTTTACAATTTTTTTTTTTTTTTTTCTCTTTCTATGTATCGGCCCATCGGTATTGTTTGTAGAGTATTCGCTACTGATGCAAAAAACTGGGGTTCAATCCCAGATCAAATCATACAAAAGACCTAAAAAATGGCTCTTCATGCTTCCTTGCTTAACACTTAGGATTATAAGGTACGAATCAACGGTAAGTGGAGCAGTCCAGGTAAAGAAGTTGCGACCTACCCTACATTTCAGTGTATTAGCTAAGGAAGAAAACGGCTTCGAGCTGACAAAGAAAAGTAACAGAAGGTACCCCGCAAATCAATTACCGACGCCGTCTACGCCGATGACATAGCGATACTGGCAAATACACCCGTCCAAGCCGAAACACTACTGCATAGTTTAGAACGAACCGCCGCAAGCATTGGCCTCCATGTCAATGCACACAAAACGGAATACATGTGCTTTAATCAAACAGGCGACATTTCCACACGAGAGAGTAGCTCTCTGAAACTAGTAGACAAGTTCACCTCCCTAGGAAGCAGTGTCTCATCAACCGAAAAAGACATCAACACGCGACTAACAAAGGCATGGACAGCTATCGATAAGCTATCGATCATATGGAAATCTGATCTGACCAGTAAATTGAAACGCAGTTTCTTCCAAGCAGCGGTCGTATCAATATTACTATATGGCCGCACTACTTGGACGCTAACTAAACGGCTGGAGAAAAAGCTAGACGGCAACTACACAAGAATGCTGAGAGCAATTTTGAACAAGTCCTGGAGGCAACACCCCAAAAAGCACCAAATGTACGGCCACCTGCCTCCCATCACGAAAACTATCCAAGCTAGACGAACCAAACATGCAGGACACTGCAGGAGAAGCAGGGACGAGCTCATAAGTGATGTACTCCTATGGACCTCCACATATGGCCAAACAAAAGCTGGACGGCCATCTCGAACCTACATACAGCAGCTCTGTGAGGATACGGGATGTAGTCCTGAAGACCAGCCAGAAGCGATGAACGATAGGGAGAAGTGGCGAGGGAGGGTCAGGGATATCCATGCTGGTGGTACGACACGATGATGATGATGATGATGAGGTATTGAAGAAGGAGCCTCTAGGTCACCCCCGACTACAGTCGGCCTACTTACTTATTTTTGTTTGGTGGATATAGAAATAAGGTATATTTCTGGTTATTTATAGGGGATAGACAAACAAACTCTTCCAAAATATTGATATAGACTTCGTAAGTTGGGTAACGTCAACAAACAGGCTTTTGTTTTTGTTTTTGTTTTGTTTTTTGCTTCTTTGTTTGTTTTTTGTTCACTTTTTTTTAATAACAAATAAAGGAAACTGGAGCGAGATTACTGGCCAGTAAAAAAATTCAAAAAATAAAACAAACTCTTTCTTCTTTAAGATCCCGGAAATTTCACACTGTTTTCGACCACACCTTTCCATGACACCGATTGCCTAAGAAGCACGTGCTGTTTTTGATCATGTCGCACGGCTATCGAGATAAGACTGGCTATAAGGAATTGTTTCGGTGACAACCGTCACCTTCAACCTTCCACTTTACATGGACTGAGAGATAAACTCCAAACGACCACCCTCATAACCACCACTACCGCCACCAAAACCAAAACCTGCCGAATCCTGTCTCGGTCATTTTATTTTGAGTGTATACACTTTAAATAAAATACACAGAGTAAAACGAACTAGTTCAACGAAAAATGTTTAATATAAAAAAAAATCATTCCTTAATTACATAACAATTAGATATTCAGTATGTATTACCTCTTTGATCCAATATGTTTTTTAAAAGAAGTTTTTTAGGGTGGGACAAAAATGTTCCAACAATATTGTCATAAACAATTGGGATTATTTAAAAATATTTTCTTTTGGAGATCTCTTCAGGATTAATAAATTGATTTCCTATAACCTTTAAAGGTGTTTTACCTAGTATTCCTCTTCATGGTATCTCTCAGGGTCACATAATACCCTATCTAGAAAATCATTACCTTTGAGATTTGAAAGTACTCTAATCCGTCTGATTCAACGGAACTTATTCAACCTTTATATATAATGCCCTGTCGACTGGGGCTATAGAATACAGAGTTCAATTCCTGGACGAGGCTGTTTGCTTTTTGCTTTATTTAAACGCCTCTGGGATAGACATTGATAAATCTCTTCTCTCCCCAACTTTGTGTAAATAGTTGAGCAGACTGTGGCCTCTGACCAAGTAGCTGAACCAGGAGTATGTTTGTTTTCTTTATTTAAAGGCATATCATATTTCGTGGGTTATTTAATACGAAATCCAGAGGAAGTCCCCATAATGTAATGTTTAAAGTGTCGGTCTGCTAAATAGTAGAAAGCAGGTTCGAAGTCTAGTCATGCTACTATGTTTACTCTCAGACTAATACCCAAAGAAAAGGCATGAACTTCCTTATCCCTTCTCCGGCTATGGGTTAAATAGTATCACTATTATTCTTCTACAAGGATTGCTTTGGATTAAATATTTACTCAACCCCTCCGCTCGGACAGGATAAGACACAAGCTCAATTTTTAAGCGGAGTTTAGCATGTTTGAATTCAGAGTTTTCCTTCTCCTAGACTAGTTGCCTCACCAAGGCTGAAGAACCCAGTCTGCCCTACTATTTACCCATAGCTGGATGGAGAATAATTGGATTCATACCTTTCCCAAAGGTATTAGTGCTATGTGAAATGCTATCAGTCTCGTCGATGATTTGAACTCGTGTCACCGTGTCCATTTCCTAGGACGATAACCATTACACCACAGGCACCTCCTGAATTGTACTGTTTATAGTGAGTCAAACATTTTGCAATATTTTGTTTCGCCACTTTGCCACGATAAATCCCTACCCAGAATAAATATCAATTGACATTAACGAGACTAAAATTGAATTTTAAAAAAAGTTCTTCCGTTAAAATTTTATTAATCACTCGTAAAAAAGATTTGGCATTAAATAACCCACGAAGTTTGAGATGCCATTGACAACAAAAAAAACCAGACCAATACATCCTTGTGGAAGAACTGTAGTAGTACAATTTAACCCATTGCTGGGTTGACAAGGGGGTTCATACCTTTCACTCGAGTATTAGTCGGAAAGTGAACGTAATAGCGCGACTGGGGTTCGAACTCGTCTACTACGATGTTGCAGACCAGCACGTTAGCCACTAGGCCACAGAAGACCGAAATAAGTGACACATACACTACACTAGAACCCTAAAATTACTTACACATGTTGAATAGTAAGTAAAGTAAAGTTGTCTCCCTTTAGTCGAGGGCGACCTGAAGGCTCCCTTTTCTATTGCTACTACACCGCGATGTAGTGGAGGGCGCTACTCCTTTCCCTGGATTGCTCCACTTTACCCTTAATACGTACCTTGTATTGCTGAGTGTTAAGCAACGCGATATCAAGAACCATTTTTAAAGTCTTTGGTATGACGCGATCTGGGATTGAACCCAGGTCGTCCGGGCCATTGGCGAACACTCTACCCACTAGACCAGGAGTTAAAAATGACAGATTTTAGTAAAATGCACAGATACTTCGCTCTGATCATAGGCAAAAGGCCAGTGAGGGTTGGTTGGTTGGTTGGGTGGGTGGGTTTTATGGCATATCAACCTTCGTCGGTTATTTAACGCCAAATCCATTTTTATACAAATAGTTCTATTTCAAACAATTCAGTTTAGCATATGTACACAGTTTAAATGTCAAAGACCTTTCCCTTTCAAGCTTTTCAGTTTACTCAAACAGTTCTAATTCAGCTAATTCAGTTTACTATAAGTACAGATTTTGTTTACCCACAGTTAAATGTCAAAACAATTCTATATTAGACAATTCAGTTTAGCGTAAATACAGTTTCAATGTCAAAAACTTTTCCATTTCAAACAGTTCTATTTTAAACAATTCAGTTTAGCATAAATACGCAGTTTAAATGCAAAAAAAACACGGTTTAGTTCTATTTAACCCATAGATAAGACCCTTATCAGGTGCTGCCACTCCGTGTCAGAGTGGACCTAGGAGCGCTGGCAATGAAGGGGTACTCCGCATTCCCCAAAGCTTCAGCATTACTGAAACATCACCATCAGATAGTTTTGTGTCCTATCCAGGACACTCGTTGGTGGGTCTTACCCCTCTGCAGATAAGCAGTCGGTGTATTCTACAGCCCCAGCCGACTGGGCAAGGCCAGACAGGGATTTTTTATTCCCGTTATAGCGCAGATATCTGCTCAAAATTTACATACTTAAAGTGCTGTTTGAAATAATTCAATGTAAGAACTTGTTTTAAATTTTGATAAAATATATTACATATTGATTTTGAAATAAGATAAATTTGTCTAAATTTCTTGTAGCCCAGTCGTCGTGGGAGAGGGCTGTAGAAAACACCGACAGCACCTCTGTAGAGTAGTATCACCCCCACCTTATGCGACATTAAAGCATCAGATGGCGAGGTTCAAGTTTTGGAGATTTGGGGCATGTGGAGTATCCCTTCATTGCCATTACTCCCAGGCCCACTCTGACCCGGAGTGGTAGCACCTGATAGGGTCTTTGCCCAGTCGGCTGGGGCTGTAGAATACACAGACTGCACCTCTGTAGAGAGGTCAGACCTTCCCCCAATGAATATCCTGGTTATGACACTAAACAATCTGATGGTGGGGTTGCAGTGATGCTTTAGCTTTGGGGAATGCAGAGTACTCCTTCATTGGCATTGCTCCACTCTGACCCGGAGTGGTAGCACCTGATAGGGCCCTATCTATGGGGTAAATAGAACTAAACTGCGTACTTATGCTAAACTGATTTGTTTAAATTAGAACTATTTTACTAATCTGAATAGCTTAAGTGGTTTGAGTGTGGGTCATGGTTATCATTCTATGGTTGTTTTTATTCTCATCTATAAAAGTCACCCTTATAGATGAGCTGCAGTAGTTCCCTGATCGAATCGATGATCCTGACCGTTGAGCCGCGAGATTCATATGTGCAGGACCATGTTAGGCATTGTCTAGGCCGTCAGAGGGTTTATTTGCATACCTTTACATCCATCATGCTGCTTCCCATGTGTACGTAATAAAAAAAAAAAGGGCCTTTCTTTTCCAGTAAGTTTTCACTTAGTTAAAGTCCAAGATTAATATATTGATAGAAGAATTTTTTGTTCTTTTCTTCACGTTTTATCTTAGTTCCTACCTTTCTTTTGTTTGTTTTCGAGTCCTCCGAAATTATTCCTAACATGTGTTTTAGTTCTAATTTTTTACTAAAATAGAATATCTCGGTCCAACAGTGAATTCCAGTGGGCACATGGATATTCTTTCATAGGTTGCTTTGTCGTTTACTGTTTTGTCATTTATGAATATAAAGGAAGATCACAGCCAAAGCTTAATTGAAAGCTACAAACCAACAAGAAAGAATAAAACTGTGGAAACAGCATTTCGAAAACCTACTCGGAAACCCACCGAAAGTTACACATGAACCAATCACCAGAATTATTAGTAAGCAATTAGACATTAAACTATCACCGTTTACTCAAGAAGAACTCGACTCAGTACTTAGAAAAATTAAAAATAGGAAAGCCACAGGGCTTGATGAACTTCCCCCAGAAGTATGGAAGACCAGACAATTCAACGACATACTGCTCTGACACTGTAACGCAGTTTATAATCAAAATCCGATTGACTGATGGATGAAAGGATGCATCCTCCCTTTTCCTAAAAAGGGTGACTTCGGATTAGCCAAGAACTACTGATGTATAACACTTACATCCATAGCGGCCAAAATATACAATGCCCTACTACGAAACCGCATAGAACCCAAAATTGACAACATTCTTAGGAAAAAACAAAATGGCTTCCGAAGAAATAGATCCACAACCTCACAAATATTGACCATCCGTAGAATCCTTGAAGGCGTACGGGCAAAAAACCTACAGGCAACCATAGTATCTATCGACTTTACCAAGGCCTTTGATTCCATTCACTGAGGGAAAATGGAACAAATCCTATTAACATACGGCATACCAAAAGAAACCGTCGCAGCAATAATGATTCTCTATGGAAACACCAAAGTGAAAGTACGTTCTCCGGATGGAGACACAGACTACTTCAACATTGTAGCCGGAGTACTGCAAGGGGACATACCTCTTTATTATCTGTCTAGACTACGTGCTTAGAACATCGATGATAAAATCAAAGAAAATGACTTCGAGCTGACAAAGAAAAGAAGCAGAAGATACCCCGCAAAAACAATTACCGACGCCGATAACGCCGATGACATAGCGATTCTGGCAAATACACTCAACCAAACCGAAACCCTATTGCATAGTTTGGAACGCGCCACCGAAGGCATTGGCCTCCATGTCAATGAACACAAAACGGAATACATGTGCTTTAATCAAACAGGCGACATTTCCACACGAGAGAGTAGCTCTCTGAAACTAGTAGACAAGTTCACCTACCTAGGAAGCAGTGTCTCACCAACCGAAAAGACATCAACACGCAGCAGTGGAGGTGCCCGTGGTGTAATGGTTAGCGTCGCAGGATATGGACACGGCGCAACGAGTTCAAATCCTGTACCTGACTGATTGCATTTCACATAGCACTAATACCCTTCGGAAAGGTATGAATCCAAAATATTCTCCCTCCAGCTATGGGTAAATAGTAGGGCAGACCAGGTTCTTCAGGCAACTAGTCTAGGAGAAGGAAAACTCTGAATTCAAACCTGTTAAACTCCGTTTAAAAATTGACCTTGTGTCATATCCTGCCCGAGCGGAGGGGTTGGTAAATATGAACACGCAGCTAACGAAGGCATGGACAGCTATCGATAAGCTATCGGTCATGTGGAAGTCAGACCTGACCGATAAAATGAAACGCAGTTTCTTCCAAGCAGCGGTCGTCTCGATGCTGCTATATTGATGTACTACATGGACGCCAACTAAACGGCTGGAGAAAAAGCTAGACGGCAACTACACAAGAATGCTGAAAGCAATTTTGAACAAGCCCTGAACAACACTCCACAAAGCACCAACTGTACGGCCACCTACCTCCCATCACGAAAACTATCGAAGTTAGACGAACCAAACATGCAGGGCACTGCTGGAGAAGCAGGGTCGAGCTCATAAGTGATGTACTCCTATGGACCCCGTCAAATGGCCGAGCAAAAGCAGTACCACCAGCTCGAACCTACACGCAGAAGCTCTGTGAGGATACGGGATGTAACCCTGAAGACCTGCCAGAAGCGATGAACGATAGGGAGGAGTGGCGATAGAGGGTCAGGGATATCTGTGCTGGCGGTACGATGATGATGATGATGAATAGCTTAAAATAGAAATGTTTTTGACAATTAAACTGTGTACTTACATTTAAACGGCGTACTTATGCGAAGTGGAATTGTTTGAAATGGAACTGTTTTTGACATTAAAACCAAATCAAATATATTTTATATATATGTATAAAGAGGATTTTGCATTAAATAACCTACAATGATATGCCATAAAACTCAACCAAACCAAATCCTATATATTTGATATATATGTATTAAGAGGATTTGGCGTTAAATAACCTACAATGGTCGATATGCCATAATACCATACCAAACCAAATCATATATATTTGATACACGTGTATAAAAATGATTTGGCCTTAAATAAGTGTTCTGGGGTAGTTAACACCCCTATATCCATGGAAAATATGGATTCGTCTGGCTTATATAATGCCAGACATTTCTACCTTCAACGTGAGAGTACACTCGTAGTTTAACCGCTCGCTGTAAACCCCAGGACTCTTTCACCTTATAATTGTGACCCCTTAAACAGGAACACAACAATAAGCTACAATGGTTAATATGCAATTAAACCGAAAAAAATCAACTAATTATATTTCTGGTTTTGTTGGGATTGGTTCATGCGTTTTATTGCATATCAAACTCCATGGGGTATTTAAAGCCAATAACATGCTTGTAGAAGAACAGTTGTGGTACAATTTAATTTATAGCAGCAAGGGATAAAGGGCTTCATACCTTTATCAAGGGTATTAGTCCAAAAGCAAACGTTACCCACTACACCACGGACACTCCTATCCCCACTAAATTTCTGATTTGTGCTGTTAATCATATTTACCAACCCCTCTGCTCGTCAATTTTTAAGCGGAGTTTAACAGGTTTGAATTCAGAGTTTTCCTTCTCCAAGACTAGTTGCTTTACCAAGGCTAAAGAACCCAGTCTGCCGTACTAGCTGAAGGGAGAATAATTGGATTCATACCTTTCCGAAGGGTATTAGTGCTATGCGAAATGCAATCAGTCTCGTCCAGGACTTGAACTCGTGCCGCAGTGTCCATTTCCTACGACGATAACCATTACACCACGGGCACCTCCTGAATTGTGGTGTTAATCATCATCATCATCATCATGTCGTGCCGCCAGCACGGATATCCCTGACCCTCTCTCGCTACTTCTCCCTATCGTTCTACATCCCGTATCCTCATATTGCTGCTGAATGTATGTTCGAGCTGGTGGTCCTGGTTTTGCTCGGCCATATGTCGGGGTCCATTGGAGTACATCACTTATGAGCTCATCCCTGCTTCTCCAGCAGTGTCCTGCATGTCTGGTCCGTCTAACTTGGATAGTTTTCGTGATGGGAGGTAGGTGGCCGTATAGTTGGTGCCTTGTGGGGTGTTGCCTCCAGGACTTGTTCAATATTGCTCGCAGCATTCTACCCTACCCTGAATAAATATCAATTGACATTAACGAGACTAAAATTGAATTAAAAAAGGTCTTCCGTTAAAATTTTATTAATCACTTGTAAAAAAAAATTATATTTTTTTTCAACTCAAGTGTAACTGTTTTTTTTTTTTTGCTTGTCTTTTTTTTTTGCTTGTCTTTTTTTTTTTTTTTTGCTTTTTTTCCAAGAACTTTGAAAGACTTACATACATACATACATACATTTATACATACACACATGTGTAATGTCAATAAAAAAGACCCTTTGTCCTTGATGCAAAAACATGTCCTTGGGAGTGTATTGAGCAGGGTGGTGTGACCAGACTACTAAATAAGTGCAGAAGTATAAAATGGAATGGAGCCCTACCCCCGACCTTTGAGACCCAGATAATGCCGTGGTTGTGTGCTCAGCTCTGGTCACAGATAAAAAATAAACAAATAAATAAATAACACTGTCTGGTCACACCCAGTAAATTTGCACGTATACAAACACACGGTTGTATCTCGAAAGCTGTTAGACAGCCTTTGCCCTCATCGGTGTAACTAGATGTTTTTGCTTGGGTAATACTAACCCTGGCAGAAATTATATTCACCTTGAGTTTTTTTTTCTTTAGCAGTAAATAAACTAGTAACAGATAAGACGCTAAATGTTCTGGCTTCATAGACTATTCCATAAATAAATTAGATTAAATTATTTCAATTAATGGTATTATTTATCTCCAAGTCATGCAGAGGAAAATATAATAACTCAATGTAAAGTCTATTTCTCAAATATAAACCTTGTGACAAAGTGACTTTTCGCGGGATTCCTAGACGAGGCTGTTTGCAGAGCGCTAATACCTTTGGAAAAGCTATTCATCTCTCTAGCTCTGGATAAATAGTAGAGCAGTCTGGGTTCTTTAACCTTGGCGTGGCAACCAGTCTAGGAGAAGGAAAACTCTGGATTCTAACCTGTTATACTACACTTAAAACATTGACTTCGTGTCATATCCTACTCGTGCAGAGAGGTTGGGTATATATATATATATATATATATATATATATATATATATATATATTCAAGCAAGTTTTGTTGGAGACGATGGAACACTGTTTATTATTTTTAATTTTATTTTTTCAAGTCTCCTAATAATTTTTTTTTTTTTTTTTTTTTTGCGTCGAGATATCGGTGGTAAAGGAATTGTGCCATATTTTCTTCCGAAGCGCTTTCGACCATACTTTTGGTCATCATCAGGAGTCGTGTAGTTTTGAGTTGACATTTTCATCGCAACACATTCCTATGACAAAATTAACAAACTTAAACAAACTGTTGAAGAAAACCCCGTACTAAACTTTACCACCAAAGTTAACCTTAATAAAAAAAATCCCTTTCCTTGATGTACTTTCAGACTCCATCAATAATAACAAATTCACTAGATCTCCATATAAAAGGCTTAACAATGACAATTCCACCCTACTTAATTACCACAGTGAATGTTCCCCCAAATATAAAATAGCAATTTTAAAATACTCTATGAATAAAGTTTTTTATATCTCCTCATCTAAGACAATATTTTACAAAGAACTTACTGACATAAAACAAACACTTGTTAATGATAATTTTCCTAATAAACTAGTTGATCAACAAATAAAACTATATCTTCACAACATTCACAAAAATAATAACACTACCAACTATAACAACACTAACAGAATTAATCTATATTACAGAAATCAAATGCATCATAACTACAAATTAGACGAACAAACAATAAACAACATTATAAAAAGACACATTAAACCTATTGAAAAACAAAAACAAATAAAACTTATCTTCTACACAAGGTAAATTTTTTAAGCAGAGTTTAACAGGATTGATTTCAGTATTCCCTGTAGACTTGTTGTGATACCAAGAGCCCAGTGTGCCCTGCTATCTATTATATATTTTTGTCTATAAAACCATTCAATTTGTTTTTTATACAAGCTATATAAATCATTTTGGAGTGGCCAAATTAAGTTTGTGTATATATATATATATATATATATATTCAAGCAAGTTTTGTTAAAGATGAGGGGACACTGTTTATTATTTTTAATTTTATTTTTTCAAGACTCCTTGTTATGTAGACATTGCAACATATTCCTATGATGAAATTAACCAACTTAAACAAACTCTTGAAAAAAAAAAACTCTGTACTAAACTTTACCACTGAACTCAGCATTAATAAAAAAAATCCCTTTCCTTGATGAACTTACAGACTCCATTAATAATAACAAATTCACTACATCTCCATATAAAAAGCCTAGCAAAGACAATTCTACTCTATTTAACTACCACAGTAAATGTCCACAAAAATATAAAATAGCAATTATAAAAAACTTAATTCTTAGAGCATTTTACATCTCGTCATCTAGGACAATATTTTACAAAGAACTTACTTGTCCTCGTGGTGTAATGGTTAAAGCGATAGACTGCGGAATCGTAGTCCGCGAGTTCGTACTCCAGTCGCGCTATTGCGTTCACTTTCGGGCAAATACCCTTGGGAAAGGTATTCTAGGAGAATGGCTTTGGCATTAAATAACCTACAAAGAGTTGATATGCCATTAAACAAAGAAACCTGAACCAAACCAGAAGAGATGGATGTTATTAGGTATTATTTTTTAGGAATATGCAGAAGTCCCAAAATAAGTACACGTCTTATATGTATATATTCATTTTTTAGATTGTATTTATTCATTTATTTATTCATTGTTTATCTTTTTATTTTATTTTATTTTTATTTATTAATTTTTTCAGTATTTTGCCCGATCCACAATTTTTGTTGGGCGTATTTCATCTAGTGCATAGTTTTGTGACTAATAGTCCAACCTCATGAGCAGATTGTATTGCGTTCATGTTCTTTTGTTGGCTCATTCTTTATCGTCAATACAAAGCTTTACTAATTTCAATAAGGTTTTTTACCCTCGACTTAAAATACGACAAACTATTCATCTCTCAATAACGTCACGTTCTCCATATCTAAAATTACAAGAAAAGAATCCAAATTTGTAAAAAAAAAAAAAAAAAAAAAACACACCGCGGCGGAGATCCTGAGACTTAGTAGTTAAAGTGCCGGCCTGCGAGATCATAGTACGTAAGTTCAATCTCCAGTGGCGCTATTTAATTTTTCCTTTTGGACTAACATCCTTTAGAAAGATATGAAAACTCTTACACCCTAAGATATTGGATCACTACTGTTCTTTGGCTTAAAATAACCCACAGAGGTTGATATGCCATTAAATGAAGAAACAGGACTATAATTGCTTTTATTCAGCAAGCGGTTTGGCGAGGATGTCCTTATGTGTGATAAAGTTCAGGTGATGACTGAACGTAATAGACGAGAGGGAAAGAAAGAAAGAAAGAAAGAAAGAAAGAAAGAAAGAAAGAAAATGAGAAAGAAAAAATCAAAAAAGAAAGAAAGAAAAAAAGATGAAAGAAAGAAAGAAAAGAGAAGAGAAATGAGAAGAAAGAAAGAAAGAAAGAAAGAAAGAAAGAAAGAAAGAAAGAAAAACCAAGCAAGCAAGAAAGAACAAAAAAACAAAAGGGAAAATGAGAAGAAAGAAAGAAAGAAAGGAAGAAACAACAAAGATTTTATTCGTTTTCTTCTTTTGATGGTATATCAACGTCCGTGGGTTATTTAATGCCAAAGCCATCCTATTAGAAGAACAGTAGTAGCGCTATTTAACCCATAACTGGGAGGATAAGGAGGTTCATGCCTTTTAGACGTCATAGCGCGACTGGGGGTCGAACTCAATTACTATGATGTTGCAGTTCAGCACGTTAGCCACTACTTTACGGGATTTCTCCCAAAGAAAGAAAGAAAGAAAGAACAGCTGAAAAGAAAGATAGAAAGAAAGAAAAACAAACAAACAAAAATGAACGAAAATAAAATGAAAAACAGAAAGAATAAATAAAATAAAAGTACTGTGGGAAAAAAAGAATGTCGAAGAAAAAGAAAAAAGAAGAAAGTGAAAGAAAATCTAAGACAACAAAATAAAAAAAAAGGGAAAAGAAAGAATGGAAAGAAAGGTCTGAGAGTTTGAAAGAAATCTCCATACACGAAAACAGCTGAACAAAATAAAAGGAAAATCTATAAAGTCCTGCCTTAGGGATGGAACCGAAGTCCCGTGCCCCTGGGGGTCGATCGAAAACTTGGGTCGATAGTTGCTGGGCACAATTTCACATTTAATTCGCAGCTTAAAACGATTATTGTATTTTTGTAAAACACCCCCATACACACACCTATTTGTCCTGGCAAATAAAACTCAACACAGCCACTCAAACTTGCCACCTTCACTACGACTGTTAAACCAGACTTAAAACAAAAACAAAAGCTAACACAAAAAAAACCCCCAAGAAATCGGCGTGAGGAAGGGAGGGCAGTTTGTTTAGCATGCTGATTTTCCGAGGCAGCTGTCATCTGCCAGTCGTGTTTCAGGAAATGTTGGAATGTGATCTGGGCAGGTTAAAAGACAGTTCGAAATTTTCACCTTTTGCGACGAACCCCATCGAACAATCATCTTGATAAAAAGTGAGTTTACTGGGTTAATTCATGTAGATAATTGAGAACGCAAACACAAAAAAATGGATAAAAAGATATAAAAGTACAAGGAGAGAGTGAAGAGAACATCCTTCTCAACATATCGCGCTGCTAGCTCGGATTTCCCTAACCCTCTTTCGCATCCCGTCTCTATCGTCCATCGCTTCCGGCAGGTCTTCTAGGCTACATCCTGTATCGGTACAGAGCTGTTGTAGATTGGTTCTGGCTGGTCGTCCAAACTTTGCTCGTCCATGTGAAGGGGTCCACAGGAGTACATCGCTTATGAGTTCGTCCTTACTTCTCCAGCAGTGTCCCCCATGTCTGGTTCGTCTAACTAGGATAATTTTCGTGATGGATGGTTAGTGGCCGTACAGCTGCTGTTTTGTAGGGTGTTGATTCCAGGACTTGTTCAAAACAGCTCGCAGCATTCTTGTGTAATTGCCGTCAAGCTTTTTCTCAGTACGCTTAGTTAGCATCCATGTGGTGCATCCATATAGCAGTATTGATACGACCGCTGCTTAGAAAAAAAAAACTGCGTTTTAATTCATCGGTCAGGTCTGACTTCCATATAACCGATAACCTTTCGATAGCTGTCCATGTCTTCTCTAGTTGTGTTTAGATGTCATTTTTGGTTGACGAGACGCTGCTTCTGAGATTAGTGAACTTGTCCACTAGTTTCAAGGGATCATCACCATTTAGAGTGGAAATGTCGCCTCTTTGATTAAAGCATATGTATTCTGTCTTGTCTGTGTTGACATGGAGGCCTTGGTCACCTGCTACTCGTTCCAGGATTCTTCAATTTCAATTTTCTATAAGCTGTTCAATTACGTTACATTGCGATTCAACACCAATTATTCGATTCAACATTACTCATTTGTTTTCACACAGTTAAATGGTTTCAAGTATTCTTATGTATCACTAACATTCAACTAAACATTAAAAAATATTTAACACATACATAGGAGCCTATTAGGTGCTACAGTATTTAGCATTAAATAATCTACAATGCCATAAAACCCAACCAAACCAAATCCTATATATCTAATATACATGTATTAAGAGGATTTGGCATTAAATAACCTACAAGGGTTGATATGCCATAAAAGCCAAACAAACCAAATCATATATATTTAATATATATGTATTAAGAGTATATGGCATTAAATAACCTTCAGTGGTTGATATGCCATCAAACTAAACCAAACCAAATACTATATATTTAATATATATGTATAAAGAGGATTTGGCATTAAATAACCAACAATGGTTGATATGCCATAAAACCCAACCAATCCAAATCCTACATATTTAATATATATGTATAAAGAGGATATGGCAATAAATAACCTACAAAGGTTGATATGCCATAAAACCCAATCAAACCAAATCATATATATTTCATCATCATCATATCGTGCTGGCAGCACGGATATCCCTGAACCTCTCTCGCCACTCCTCCCTATCGTTCATCGCCCTAGGTAGGTCTTCAGGACAACAACCTGTATCCTCACATAGCTGCTGAATGTACGTTCGAGCTGGTCGTCCTGCTTTTGCGCGGCCATGTGTGGGGATCCATAAGAGTACATCTCTTATGAGTTCATCTCTGCTTCTCCAGCAGTGTCCTGCATGTCTGGTTCGTCTAACTTGGATAGTTTTCGTGATAGGGGGCAGGTGGCTGTACAGTTGGTGTCTTGTGGGGTGTTGCTGCCAGGTCTTGTTCAGGATTGCACGTAATTGTGTAATTGCCATCTAGTTTCTTCTCCAGCCGTTTTGTTAGCGTCCATGTAGTGCATCCATATAACAGTATCGATGTGACCGCTGCCTGGAAGAAACTGCGTTTCATTTTATCGGTTAGGTCTGATTTCCTTATAATCGATAGCCTATTGATAGCTGTCCATGCTTTCGTTAACCTCGTTTCGATGTCCTTTTCAGTTGATTCGACGCTGCTTCCTAGGTATGTGAATTTGTCTACTAGTTTAAGTGGGGTTCCTTCTAGAGTGGAGATGTCCCCCGTTTGGTTATAGCACATATATTCCGTTTTGTGTGCATTAACATGGAGGCCTATGCTTGCTGCTGCTCGTTCCAAACTATGCAGAAGTGTTTCGGCTTGGTCAGGTGTATTTGCCAGTAACGCTATGTCATCGGCGTAGTCGGCGTCGGTAATTGTTGTTGCGGGGTATCTTCTGCTTCTTCTCTTCGTCAGTTCGAAGCCATTCTCTTTGATTTGGTCAATCGATGTTATAAGTACGTAGTCTAGACAAATGATAAAGAGGTACGGGGCCAGCGTGTCCCCTTGTAGTACTCCTGCTACAATGTCAAAGTATTCTGTGTCTCCATCCGGTGATCGTACTTTTACTTTAGTGTTTCTATAGAGAATCGTTATTGCCGCTACGGTTTCTTTAGGTATGCCGTACGCTAGTAGGATTTGTTCCATCTTTTCTCTGTGAATGGAGTCGAAAGCCTTGGTAAAGTCGACAAATATTAATGTCGCTTGTAGGTTCTTTGCCCGTACACCTTCAAGGATTCTGCGGATGGTTAATATTTGTGAGGTCGTGGATCTATTTCTTCGGAAGCCATTTTGGTTTTTTCTAAGTATGTTGTCGATTTTGGGTTCTATTCGGTTTCGTAGTAGGGCATTGTATATTTTGGCAGCTATGGATGTAAGTGTTATGCCTCGGTAGTTTTTGGCTAATATACGTAAAAAGAGGATTTGGCATTATATAACCTAATATCGTTGTTATGCCATCAAAAACCAAACCAAACCAAATCCTATATATCAAATATACATCTATAAAGAGGATTTGGCTTTAAATAACCTACAATGGTTGATATGCCATAAAACCAAACCAAACCGAACCAAACCAAGCAACCAAATAAAGTGAGATATATCGGTTGGTTGGTTGTGTTATATAGTATATCAACCCTTATTGGTTATTTAATGCCAAATCCTCTTTATATATATATATATATATATATATATATATCAGGGGCGGAGATGGGACTGGTGCTACTCGTGCCCGGCACGACCATGAACTCGGTCAATGTTATTCAAAATGGATTAAAAATCATCCATTAATTTCAAGCAAACATACTTAGTCTGATCTTAATTAAATTACGTATCTATTCAAGTTTCGATAACTAAGTCGCCAAAAGTTCATAAATATATCTGGGAATAATACAACGATGCTGTTTTGAACGGATGGTCTTTGTCCGGCCACCGTCAGATCCATTGAACATCCCATAAAATCGGCTATAATGTTGAACACGCGTAATCCGTGCCAAGCACTAGACCCTTATAATAACAGTAATGTTAGCGAAATCTCGCTTTTGGCTGTAGCCAATAGAAAAAGCAAGTCAGAATACCATGCTCAAAAACATTAGCACAATGTGACTGCTGACAACTGTCTTGGGAAGAGGGAGAGGGACCGAGAGAGAGGGGGGATAGCAGATTATAGCCGTCGCCGACGTCATCATCATCGCTATGGTAAATGTTGGTTAAACGGCGTGTTTTAATTCGTTTTTTCACTAACAGATCTCTATTTCTTTAATGAATGTTGCATATATTACATTCTGTAACTAAAATTTGTTTATTTGAATACGTTTTCAACAAATAATCTTTATTTTAAGCGAAATTGAAACAACTAGCTGTGTCTGTGTATATTGTCATCAATTTCTTTATTCTAATAAACATATTTTTCTCGTCATAGTAATGAACATCTCTTTTCTTCTATACTTTTGAAAGGAAAAAAAATTATCTTATCTACTGTATTAACAAGACTACAAATTATATAGTATCTTGATTGTTTACAAAAAAACCACCATGCAAGGTACGTTTGTCAATGTGTGCTATACAATGGAGAATCACGCAATAGCAACTATGATGACTTACTTTGGGTCCACGGACCACGGGTTGGGAACTGAAGTTGACAGAGGGCGGGGTGGGGCACGAGTTGCAAAAATAGGCTAGAGTCGCCACTGATATATATATATATATATATATATATATAATTTGTAGACGAATAATTTGTTGTTAACATTATATTAAAACGAACCAGAGTTAATTTTGCACAGTTAAATCTTTTCAACTATTTATCTTTGACGCTAATAATTTAACATAAGTTTAAAGATTTCCTGTATTGTTCTTGAACATGAATAATTCTACTTGACCCATAAATGTGACCCTAACGACTACAACCACTCCCAGCCAGAGTGGATCTGAGATTAACAACCCTGAAGGGATACTCCATCTTCCCCAAATCCCCTAGGCTAGAACCTCACCATCAGATGCAGTTTAGTGTCATACCCAGGATACTCGTTGGAGTCTTACCGCTCAGTAAAGATGCAGTGGGTGTATTCTCTAGCCCCAGCTGTCTGGGCGTGAAATAAATTGATAGATGTTTTTATAGATATTTTTTTGTACAGTTTGGGTGTGATATTTATTTTGTTGGAAAGGTTTATTGTGGGTGGGGTGCTTTAGTTTTCATGTTTAGTTTGGTTTCTGTTGTTTTGCTTTTTTTAACGGCATATCAATCTTCGTAGGTTATTTGATTCCAAAGCTGTCCTTGTAATAGGACAGCAGTGATACTGTTATAGCTAGAAGGATGAAGATGTTTATATCTTTCTCACTTCGAAGCGATAGTCTTGCACTTTAGCAATTACGTCACCTTTGAAGATATTTCATTTATTAATGTCAATGTTGATTGCTAATGTGTTTATGTTTTGTGTTTATTTTTAACTAGAATACATCCGTCAATAATGACCGTTGAATTTTATATAAAGTATTTTTTTATAATCCAAATTAAAAAGATTTCAGAATTTAAAAAGAATAAACCAATAAATGAAAAGTATTTTGTATGTTATTGTAATAAAAACATAACTTTCATGTAGCAAACTTAGAATTATCGGAAAAATCAAATTGCCTGTGTCGTTAATAAATGGAGACTCTCTTACTTTCTCTCTCTTTCTCTATCTTCCTTGTTCCAGTCAATCTAGATTCAAAAGATACATAGCCAAGCAGACGAACTCAAAAACTGAAAAGGCCGTTCTTTTATGACAGCAGCCTGCTTTTCCAACAACTTATCTATTTTCTTTTCCTTTCTTTTTAGATGTGGCAAGCAACAAATCACATGATTCGTTCTTTCTTTCTTTCTTTCTTTTTCGCTTTAATTTTTTCTTTCTTTAAAGATTACAAAAAACGCCAGAGATCTCACTTTCCGTTCTTTCTTTGTTTCTTTTTTTATATATAGTTCTGAAGTCAGCCTGCCGTGACGACTGCTGACTTGACACCTAGTCTGCTTACTTTACTTTTCTCTTTTGATGCGGCAAGCTACAAATCACATGATTCGTTTTTTCTTTCAATCTTTTTCACTTTGATTTTGTTTTCTTTACAGATTACAACAAAAATGTCAGAAATCTCACCTTCCGTTCTTTCTTTCTTTCTTTCTAAAACATTTTGATTACAGACACACAGATGTACACACAAAACGCTACACTTGTGTTTTATATCATTAGGAGATACTATATAACAATTAATCACTATATAATACATATATACAAAAATCCTCCTGGACTCTTACGGAAACTTCTCTAGAATTGAACCCAGATACCAAAAAAATCTCGCTAGAAAGCTTGAGAAAATATACAATATGATCATAAAAATAGTTCCGAAGTCTTTATCAAAGATTTTATAAACAATTACTTCCATACAAAAAATACACTGCCTAGTCGACGGTCTGTTGAAAACGAATGTCCTGGATATGACAGTAAACCATCTGATAGCCAGGCTCGAGCCTGGGGGCTTTAGAGAATGTGGAGTGGTAGCATCTGATAGGGTCCCATCTATGAGTCAAATAGAACTGTTGGACATTTAAACTCTGTGCAAGCAAATGACTTATGCTAATTTGAATTATTTGAAATAGAACTGTTTGATCATTTAACTGTGTGTCAACAAATGACTAATGTTTAATTGAATTGTTTGTGATACACACCAATACTTGAAGCAATTTAACTTTGTTGACATGCTAAATTGAAAAGTCAAAAATAGAACTGTTTGATCCCTTAACTGTGTGTATCAAAAGAATATGTTTACAAATGATGAACATATTTAATATAAATGTAAAAACAGGCTTTGGCATTAAATAACCAACAATGGTTGATGTGCCATAAAATCAAACAAAACCAATCAACTGCAACTGGTGGTAAGAATCCAGTTCTGGGGGTCTGGGGAGTGTAGAGCACCCTTTCATTACCTTTACACCCAGATCTATTCTGACCCGGATTGTTAGTGTCCCATCTATGGCTCAAATAGATCTGTGAGCAAATTATTTGTGTTAGATAGGAATACTTGATATCATATAACTGTGTGCAAAAAAAACTTTTGAAAAACAACACCAAAAATATTTATATAATCGTAAGCAATTTCCCAACCTCAGGACATAAAATAACCCCGCGCAGGTTGAGATGCCGTTAAAATCAATCAATCAATCAGTACAGTAATAAAAAAATAAGTTAACAGTGCCACATTATCAATATATGTATGTATTTACCCAAACCCTTCACCACTGTTAGGATAGTACACAAGATTCTTTGATTAGCGGAGTACTGGGGATTTGAACTATGGCCTGTGGCCCAGTCGGCTGGGATTGTAGAATACACTGACTGCATCTCTGCAGAGGAGTAAGACCCCCCCCCCAACAAGTGTCCTGGATATGACACTAAACAATCTGATGGCGAGGTTCCAGCAATGCGGGAGCTTTGGGGAATATGGAGTACCCCTTCATTGCCATCGTTCCCAGGTCCACTCTGGCCCGGAGTGGTAACACCTGATAAGGGTCCTATCTATGGGTTAAATAGAACTAACAGCATACTTATGCTAAATTGAATTGTTTGAATAAACTGAATAGCTTAAAATAGAAATGTTTTTGACAATTAAACCGTAGTTACATTTAAACTGCGTGCTTATGCTTAACTGAATTATTTAAAATAGAACTGTTTTTCGACATTAAAACTGTATTTACATTTAACTGAATTGTTACATATAACTGCTTGAATAGTTTGAAATAGAAATGTTTTTGACAATTAAACTGTGTACTAATGCTAAACTGAATTATTTTAAATAGAACAGATTATTTACATAAAATGGATTTGGCGTTAAATAACCTACAAAGGTTGATATGCCATAAAACCCAAACAACAAACCAACCAACCAATTATGGCCAGATCGCTAAAGAAATATCTAGTTGGTTTGTTGGTTGGTTGTGCCAACCCTTATTAGGTTAATGTAGGTCGAAATCAGTGTGACAATCATTTACCCAACCCCTCCACTACATGCAGCATAGGCCCAGTCGGCTGGTGCTGTAGAATATACAGACTGCATCTTTGCAAAGAGGTAGGACTCCCCACTCCCCAATGAATGTCCTAGTTATGACATTGCACTATCTGATAGCGAGGCAGAAGCCTTGGTGCTTAGAGAAATGTGGAGTAACCCTTCATTGCTATTGCTCCCTGGTCCACTCTGGCCCGGAGATGCAGCACCTGATAGGTTCCTATCTATGCGTCAAAAAGGAAAAACTATGTGTGCAAATAAATGACTGATATTAAAGTGTGACTATTATACAGCAATACTTGAAAACATATAACTGTGTGCAAAAGAGAGCTCTTGCTTGTTTAAGAATATTATCTAAAAAATGAGTTTACAAATCATATATGTATATATATATATATATATATATATATATATATATATATATATATATATATATATATATATATATACGAGGATCATTAAATAAGTTTGCAGACTTTTTTGGCATGGGCACTTTTATTGATAGTACACACATGAAACTCTAGTCCCCTTCGAAGTAATCTCCTCCGGCTGCAATGCACTTGTTGTACCGTCCCAACAACTTCTGGAAGGCCCCATGGAAGTCCTCTTGTGTGAGCGTGTCAATGACCTTCGTCACAGCCTCTTTCATCTCCTCAATTGTCTCATAACGACAGCCTCTGAGATTAGGGAATAACCAAAAGTCACAGGGAGCAACGTCTGGACAATAAGGACAGTGAAGAACTGTCTTGATGCCTATCTTGGTCAAATAGTCTGTGACAAGGATGGAGTTGTGGACTGGTGCAGTGTCCGGGTGGAAATGGCAATGACTCGATTTGAAGAGTGCAGGCCTCTTCCGACGACATCTCTCACAGACTCACTGCTTTCTTTGAATCCCTTATGCCACTCAAAAACTGATGCTCGATTCATTCAAGATGGTCCAAAAGCAGTCTGAAGCGTTCCATACGTTTCTGTGGCATTTTTTCCAGGTTTAAAACAGAATTTTATTGCATATCGTTCTTCTAAAGTGTCCTCACGTCAAGATTGCATTTTTGAAATTCACCAGCTGTGACAATCAGGCTTTAGTAGGGCGTATTCCAATTGCTGCTGTAGCTATTCATTTCAACCTGAAATCATAAAAATTGGTCAGTCAACTCATAAGATGTATAGCAATAATATACTGAATTTTCAAGTCTTCGACAATTTTAAATGCCTATACAAAAAAGTCTGGAAACTTATTGAATACACCACGTAGATAGATAGATAGATAGATATGAATAAACAAGATTTGGTTTTAAATAACCAACAATGGCTGATACGCCGTAATAGCAAACTCAAATGGTTTGAATTCAGTTTTCCTTCACCTAGATTGGTTGTCTTACCCAGACTGCCCTACTATTTACTAAAATTATGTATGCCAAATAAAAGACTAAATAGGGAAAATCTCCGATACTAAAAGAAGATATTGAGAAAAAAGCGTATAGATGAGGTTATAATAATTGTAGATTATGTCTGGAAGAAAAATGTTGTATCTAGGAATTCGCTGAAAATCATGAACTGGTGAACCATTTAACTGTGTGCAAACAATAACAATATTTAACTATGTGCAAACAAATGACTGATGTGAAATGGAATTATTAGTGATAAATAACAATTGTTGTTGTTGGCGAACTTAGTCGAGGGCGACCAGAAGGCTCCCTTTTCAATAGCTACAACACTGAGGTGTATTGGGGGGCGCTTCTCCTTTCCCTGGATTGCTCCACTTTACCCTTGATACGTACCTTATATTGCTGAGTGTTATGCGAGGAGGTATCAAGTACGATTTTTAAAGTCTTTCGTATGACACGACCTGGGATTGAACCCCATTCCCCCGACCATTGGCGAACACTCTACCCCCTACGATTTAAGTGTGTGCAAACAAATGATTGATACTAAATAGAATTATATGTGTTTGATAGGAATACTTGAAACTGTGTTCAAAAATAGAATTATTGGTATTACTTAGCAATACTTGGAACCATTTGACTGCGTGCAAATGAATGATTAGTGTTAAATAGCAATGTTTGAAATCATTTTACTGCAGGCAAACAGATGACTAATATCAAATAGAATTATTAGTGTTAGATAGAAATACTTAAAACTATTTTACTGTGTGCAAACAAATGATTAATATCAAATAGAATTCTTAGTATTGAACAAGAATGCTTGAAACCATTTAGCTGTGTGCTAACAAATGATAAATATCAAATAGAATTATTAGCGTTAGATAGCAATACTTGAAACCATTTAACTGTGTGTAAACAATAACAATATTTAACTGTGTGCAAACAAATCAGCTCTTACTCATTCTAAAATGAAATTGCCAACAAACTATTCACTTACATATGTAAAACAATTTAACTATGCCATAAAACCCATCCAACCAACCTCAACGGTGAGCTGTCGACCCGACCAACCCAATAGTGACAAGATGGGAAAAAAAAAGGAAAACGAATTTCAAATATGATCTCCACTCTGTTCAAAGTAAATGATACCTTCCTTCGGAGTAGCGTATGGAGACTGACATGTCATCAGGGCGTGATAAGTTTCAAGACTGACCTCGCCTGGGTCCGAACACGTGCCAACAAGGGGCCCCACCCTCACAAGCACGTGCAACAGGCACCTAACTACCCAACCACGGGAAACAGAATCTTTCATGTGACCCGTGAACGACGCTGTTTTTCAGTGTTCGATCTACAATGGAACCGGTGAAACCAAGAGCGATGGCAATAATGGTGTGCTTCAATATAATCTAATTAATTAACAGAAAGAAGTAGTAATTTACTTAATTTTATTTTGCTCAAGTATGGCTCAAGGTCGTATGAATGGGGTACTCAATAAGACTCGAATTCACTCGTGAAGGTTTGCTAGTCTAACTTGTTAAGCATTACGGAACCCAAGGTGCTTAAAGTAATAAAAGTTTACCTAGATTTTTGCTGTGGCACTCAGTGTGTGTCGAACTCAATCGTGAAGATTTGCTAATCTGATCACTTGATGTTAAGCCACCCGAGGCACCCATTAAAAGAAATTAGTTGACATTGCTTCGTGTGACATCCATTTATAACTGCAGATATGAACAGATGGAAACTCCAGTAAAAAAAACATTTTCGTTCTTTTCTGTATAACTTTAGAATAAATACATGTAAATTTTAATTTCTTCAGACTTTATGCAAAAAAATTGTTTTAAGCTTGGAAAAGATTCCACAGAAATGTATGGAGTGCTTCAGACTACTTTTGGACCATCCAGCATGAATCGAGCATGTTTTTGAGTGGCATAAGAGATTCAAGGAAGGCAGGGAGTCTGCGAGAGATGGTTAGAGGTATGAGAGGAGTAAGGAAGTCATTACACCAGAGTTGATTGGACAAAGGGTTAGGGTTAGGGTTACTATGTTGAGGTTTCAAGGGAGTTCGGGAAGAGATTCCTAGGGAAGAGGCCAGCACTCTTCAAATCGGGTCAGAGGCATTTCCACCAGGACAATGCACCAGCCCACAACTCCATCTTTGTCACAGACTATTTGACTAAAATGGGCATCAAGACAGTTCCTCGGCCTCCCTTCCCTTGAAACTAAATCATATGAACTTAATTAGATTATATCTACAGTTTACAACAGATTATCCTTCCTAGATATATTAATAACTCGCCCAGAGCATGGATTAAGATTATCTATGCATCGAAAGCCAATCTTCAACGGGCAGTATCCCAATTTCAACTGCCACCATCCATATAATGGAAAGAAAGGAACTGTTCGTTACCGACAACATCTGACAACAAATTATTCAGGTGTGACAGCGATGCCCATCAAGAAGAAAAGGAAAGATTAACAGAGAAACTCCATCGTATCAATTACCTAGAAAGCATCGCATTGACTCCAAGAAATCTAGATCGAACGACAGAGAACGATACCCAAAAACTCATCACAGTCTTTATGCTCTATGTCAAAGGCCCAGCCGAAAAATCCAAAAGATATGAAGTCTATATGACATCAAGACAATATTCAGGAAAATATCTCTTCCGAGTCAAGCTCTCAGTAGAATACAACATGACCAAGAATGGCGTGTACTCCATCCCATACAGTTGTGGTAAGATATACAAAGGCAAAACGTGCAGCTTACTAAAAGTAAGACGCGTGGAACATCGAAAGGTAGAATGTTGGGGAGAGATTTGAAAGTCAGGTATGGAAAGAAAAGAGAAACAACCTGCCCCTGTGGGATCAATTTAAAATCATAGATAAGAAAGAACTTGGAGATTAAGACGTCATAAAAAAGCAGCGCATACGTTGGTTGGTTGGTTGGTTGGATTTCATGGCATATCAACCTTTGTAGGTTATTTAACGCCAAATCTATTTTCATGAAAATAGTTCTAGTTCAAACAATTCCGTTTAGTATAAGTACGCAGTTTAAATGTAAGTACAGTTTAATTGTGAAAGACATTTCTATTTAAAGCTATTCAGTTTAGTCAAGCAGTTCTAATTCAGTTAATTCAGTTAAGTATAAGTACAGGTTTTGTTTGCACACAGTTAAATGTCAAAAACAGTTCTATTTCAGACAATTCAGTTTACCATAAGCACGCAGTTTTAAATGTAAGTACGGTTTAATTGTTTAAAACATTTCTATTTCAAGCTATTCAGTTTAGTCAAACAGTTCTAATTCAAACAATTCAGTTTAGCATAAGTATGCAGTTAGTTCTCTTTAACCCATAGATAGGACCCTATCAGGTGCTACCGTTCCGAGCCAGAGTGGATCTGGGAGCAATGGCAATGAAGGGGTGCTCTGCATTCCCCAAAGCTCCAGTATTAACTTGAACCCCACTATCAGATTGTTTAGTTTCATATCGAGGACACTCGTTGGTGGGGGTCTTACACCTGTGAAGATGAGCAGTCGGTGTATTCTACAGCCCCAGCCGACTGGGAAAGCATCTGTTGAGTGACAATGACCAGTTAAGTGAACCAAGCATATAGATGAATACGATTTGGGAACCATTAACAGAAATGTCCCGATAAAAATATTGCAATATGAGCTAAGGTAAAAAAAAAAAAACGATACATCGTAGTGAGTGTATCTCATAGGCTGTTGGAATGCATTAGGTTTATAAGTGCCAAATATTCCCTCTGATTTATCCAGCAAGGACATATGGAGCAGTGGATAAAGTGTTTGGGTGAAATCATCTAGCAGTCCTGACGTGGTTAACGGAATTATAACAACCTACTCTGTGGATTAAATAAAGGGTTTAGTTCGAAGTTCTGTGAAGGTTCCAGAATTCGAAATAATTTACCTAAAGAAGGGCGTATCGGCCGAAACATTGTGAGTACATCAATGAAGATAAAGACAAGAGTCCGAATATTCTTAGTGATAATAATTTAAAGTTGAAATTTAACTTCTAGCTTCTAGGATGTTAGTCACGTTGTCTTTACAATCCTCAAATAAGAGCCAAGCTTTCAACTGCCCTTAAAGGTCATTACCCGTCAATCAAGCATATTTGATTTAAACGGTTACTGCTTTTGGGACAACTGTTTAAATCTTTTTGAATTATCTCCACTAATGATCAAATAAAGGATTCAATATATTATTTAAGAGTTTCATGCTTTTTCTAAGTGAAACGCAAACAGCTTCTTCCCGAATTTGAACTCGGCTCACTGACTTCATTTTTTTTACGATAACCACAACGAAAGCAGTGCCTCTCGGTAATGAATATAACAGAATAATCTAAATCAGTGTAGGAATGTTGGATAAAATCTTTTGTAAGTAATTCTACAAATAACTTAAACGCTTTTTCACACTTGCTATGTTTAATAGATTTAACAAGCTTTTCGATCATCAAAGATATTTACAAACAAATAAAATTGAAATAAGAGGTGGACTGACAGGGCAAAAAAAGGGTCACGGCCCCACTTGACCAATCGCACGTTATCCACTATTCTTTAAAAATTAAAACCGATCACTGTTTTCTTTGCAGAATTTCAACTTGTATTTTTGGGTAGGAAGATCAACTATTTATTTTCTCCAATTCATTGATTAACTCTAACGGCATATCAATTTGTCTAAGGTTATCCTATGCCTAGAGGTTTGGGAATTGTGTTCATTATACTTTTATATTAATATTTTTCTGAGTTATTCCTTAAAAGTTTTTGTTCACTTTTAAACAAGAAACATTTTTAAACAGGTTTATTTGACCCATAATAGTTAGAGTGGACATGGGAGTAAAGGCAATGAAAAGCTACTCCATGCTCACCAGATCTCCAGAACCGGAGCCTCACCATCAGATGAAGTTAACTGTCATGCCATGGACACTCTGTTTCAGAGGGATTTTATCATTCTGCTGGGGATTATTTATGTAACACAGTTATATAATATCAAGCATGTCTAATACAAATAAGGGGGTGTCCTTGTAGTGTAATGGTTAAAGCGATGGACTGCGGAATCGTAGTACGCGAGTTCGAACTCCAGTCGCGCTATTACGTTCACTTTCGGGCAAATACCCTTGGGAAAGGTATGAACTCCCTTATCCTCCCAGCTATGGGTTAAATAGTACCACAACTGTTCTTCTAGGAGAATGGCTTTAGCATTAAATAACCTACAAAGGTTGATATGCCATTCAACAAAGAAAGAAACCTAATACAAATAATTTGCACACGGAGGTATGGTTTCAAGTATTCCTATCAAATACAAATAATTTGCACATAATTTATGATTTTAAGTATTTCTATCAAATGCTAATAATGTTAACACAATTATATGGGACTCAAAAAAAGGTACTTGATGCCGCCTTTTTTATCACTCAGCATTATAAGGTAAGGATCAAGGGTAAAGTAATGCAATCCACGGAATGGAATAGCCCTCTCCCCTACACCTCGATATTGAAAAGGGAGCCTTTGGGTCACCCGCGGCAAAGGTCGCTTACTTACTTTTTACTGATGGTTTAAAGCAAGTGTTTTTATTTTAGGTTAAGTTTCTTTGTATTATGGCATATCAACACTCGTGGGTTATTTAATGCCAAAGCCGTCTTTCTAGAAGAATAGCTGGGATGATAAGAGGGATCATACCTTTCACAAGGGTATTTGTCGGAAAGTGAACGTAATAGCGCGACTGGAGTTCGAACTCGCTTACTACGATTCCGCAGTCCATCGCTTTAACTATTACACCACGAGGACATGCCCCCTTATTTCTATATAGTCATTTGTTTGCACACTGTTATATGGTTTCAAGTAATTAATAATAATTATCGGTATACAATTATAGTTTCAAGTAATTATTTTTTTTTTTGCCAGCGTTAAACGTTTCGGGGTTTTTTTTTAAATTAAACCTTCATCAGGGTGTTTAGATATGTGAGCTTTTATCTACTGAATTTTATTATGATTAATTTCTTTATTTGTTTAATGAAACGAAAAAATAAGCGAATTTTATATATGATATTTCCGTTAGGGGTGATCTGTTGAGAGATAGAGCGTAAAAAGCTGAGTGACATAGATAGATAGATAGATAGATAGAGAGAGAGAGAGAGAGAGAGAGAGAGAGAGATAGAGAGAGAGAGAGAGAACAGACTAAGACATATAGAATAGACTCAGATAGATAGATAGATAGATAGATAGATAGACAGATAGATGTGATATAAAATTGTTAAAATGGATAGATATGAACAGAATGAGATAGATAGATAGATAGATAGATAGAGAGAGAGAGAGAGAGAGAGAGAGAGAGAGAGAACAGACTAAGACATATAGAATAGACTCAGATAGATAGATAGATAGATAGATAGATAGATAGACAGATAGATGTGATATAAAATTGTTAAAATGGATAGATATGAACAGAATGAGATAGATAGATAGATAGATAGAGAGAGAGAGAGAGAGAGAGAGAGAGAGAACAGACTAAGACATATAGAATAGACTCAGATAGATAGATAGATAGATGTGATATAGAATTGTTGAAATGGATAGATAGAACAGACTGAGATAGATAGATAGATTTTTAAGGAAATACTTTAGTTTTTTTTTTTATTAAATTTCGAATTCTAATTACATCGAATAGCTTTGAAAGAGAACACCGGGAATGAAAATAGAATAAAAACTCTCATTTTTTCGTTTCATTCAAAAAAATAATAATTTAATTTGAATAAAATTCAGAAAATACATCTTCACATATTTAAACGCTCTGATGAAGGTTTATGAAAAATAAAAATGAAACGTTTCACATTTGTAAATTATTCAACTATAAATCATCTTCTGAAGTCCTTGTATTTTTTATCTTTGTACATTTTCACACTGTTTGATTTTCTTCCATTTTCCCATTAATATGTGGTGCCTTCAATACGTTTCCAGACTTTTTTTGTACCGGCATTTAGAATTATCGTACACTCCTGAAAATTCCCTATGTTATTGCTATACATCTTATGAAATGACTGACCAATTTTTATTTTAGATTCAAATGAACAGCTACAGTAGGAATTGGAATACATCCTACTAAATCCTGATTATCACAGCTAGTGAATTTCAAAAATGCAATCTAGACGTGAGGAAGAACGATATGCAATAAAATTGTGTTTTAAACTTGGAAAAAATGCCACAGAAACGTATGGAATGCTTCACACTGCTTTTCGACCATCTTGCATGAATCGAACATCAGTTTTTGAGTGGCATAAGAGATTCAAGGAAGGCAGGGAGTCGGTGAAGGATGATGAGAGGTGTGGGAGGAGTAAGGAACTCAATACACCAGAGTTGATTGGCCAAAGGGTTAGGGTTGGGTTTATATGTTGAGGTTTTAAGGGAGTTCAGGAAGAGATTCCTAGGGAAGAAGCCAGCACTATTCAAATCGGGTCAGTGACATTTCCACCGGGACAATGCACCAGTCCAAAACTCCATCTTTGTCACAGACTATTTGACCACGATGAGGGTCAAGATAGTTCCTCAGCCTCCCCATAGTCCAGACGTTGCTCCCTGTGACCTTTGGTTATTCCCTAAGCTCAGAGGCTGTTGTTATGAAACAATTGAGGAGATGAAAGAGGCTGTGACGAAGGTCATTGACACGCTCACACAAGAGGACTTCCATGGGGCCTTCCAGAAGTTATTGGAACGGTACAACAAGTGCATTGCAGCCGGAGGAGATTAGTTCGAAGGGGACTAGAGTTTCATGTGTGTACAATCAATAAAAGTGCCCATACGATAAAAGTCTGGAAACTTATTTAATGATCCTTGTATATATATATATATATATATATGTCTGTGTGTGTGTGAGAGAGAGAGAGAGAGAGAGAGAGAGAGAGAGTTCTCGGTCGGTAAAGGGCTTCTTTTGGGGTTTTTTGTTTTGTTTTGTTTCTTCGTTTGGTCTTATCTTTTCTTTTTTTTTGTTATTGCTTTTTCTTCTTTTTTTTTTTCTTTTTTCTCACTTCTTTGGATCTGCATTGAGAAGCCCATTGATGGAACCTCAAGAAAACTCATTCGTTATTAAAAATGAGATTGACTGACATCTGACAGTTACTGGTAAACATAAACTGTTCATTTGCCCTGTTTTGTTTTCCAAGTATTTGCTTATGGCACAAGTGATGAATGCGGCCTGTCTTTGATAGACAAACCCGTTAAATAGCATCATTAACCAAGGGGGAGGGTAATTGCTTTGAATATTTACCTATAAGTGAGAAAATGATGACACCCCCATGGGGCGAAGCTATTATTTATAGATTTACCTTCTTACAAAGGAATGACTATCGTTTCTAAGGTCTATAGTTTTCAATTTTGAGAAGGATCATTAGCAGACGTGACATTTCGACCGGTACATTCTTGGGCCTTCTTCAGGTGTGATATTCACATCTGCATGTCTAGCAAAAGCGATATTAAAAACTGTAACATAGCCATACATGAATATGTGAAATGTACATAGAATGTTCATAACATATATACATAGAACATAGGAATCCCGAAACACGAAAAACACTTACGACTTCTTAGTTCAGGTACGAAACTTTTTATTACCTTTGAGTTAAAAGGTTTTTCGACAAAAGGAGAGGCATACCATCTTTCTATACTGACTTTTCCCTCTGCCCCACCCCATCACGTGCGGTGCCCGTAGCACACAAATTCGTCTGGCCTCGCTCAGGTCTCAATCACAACTAACTGACTTTTCTCAAATCTCAGCCCACGCTTCCGGTGCGTGACGTCACTCACATCCCTGGTTACATCCTCTATCTTAGATTTTTATTGTGACATCTCTGAATAACACGTGTGAATACCTGCGCTCATGCTTGCACCTAACTAACCCATGCACTGAGCCGAAAGGTTCTCAGCCTAACTAAACCCAAGGGCAAGATATATAAAACGAAATCCCTCGGCCATTATATAACAAAACGAACTAAAAAGTTCCTGTATAGCGAACTAATTCTCATTATATATATACATATATATACCTTTAAGAAAAACAAAATACGGTCACATTAGGATTATAAATTTATTTCCATCCTGCTATGGGTATTGATATGAATCAATGACAACAAATTTAACAGGACTTCTTCAGATCTAATGGATATAATTAATACCGCCAAAATAGACACAGGAGGGAAGGGTGGGAGTTGGGTTGAAGAAGGGTGAAGAGTTTCCTCCCCATTTCGCCCACTTCCGGTTTGTGATGTAATGGTTATCGCCGAAAAAATGGATTCGGTAACCAGGTTCAAATTTTAGACGGGGCTCTTTTCATTTCATTTTGGTAAAGGTATGCATCTAATTATTCTCCCGCCAGTTTTGAATAAGTAGTCGGGCAGATTGGGCTCTTTAACTTTGTTATTGCAACCTATCTAGGAGAAGGAAAACTCTTAATTCAAACCTGCCAAAACCCCGCTTAAAAATTGACCTCGTGTCACATCACGTGTCACGTCACGTGTCACGCCACGTCATGTGTCACATCACGTGTTACATGCGGAGGGGGGAGTAAGTATTCATACCGATAAACACATACATACACACACACACTCAAATACACACGCGCACGTGAATATATATATATACATTAGATTTTATATATTTAATGCCATGGAAGTTTGCTGTGATTTTAGGTTTCATGAAACCTAAGGTCCCAGACAAACTTCCATGGCATTAAATATATAAAATCTAATTATATTTAGTTATTATTATTATTATAATTATTATTATTATTATTATGCAATAGCTCTATCAAAGATATCGAGCACTCTCCAAATTATATAGCACTTTGTTCGCCACAAACCCACAAAGTGAATTAGTGATAACCAACACTGTTACAATATATGTATATATATATATATATATATATATATATATATATATATATTAGTGCTATTGAGTTTTGTGGTGCATAATCTAGGTAGATAATGAAAAGAAATGAAAAGAAATGAAGCCAGTGTATCTATTTGCAAGACTCCAGCGACAATGTCAAAGAAACTATAAGTTGAGCAAACCATTGCTTTGATGTTTTTGTAGAGCATCATTATAGGTGTAACTGTTTCTTGGAGGATACAATATGCTAAAATTATTTGCTCCATATATCTATGTATGGAACCAAATGCCTTTGATAAATGTACAAACAAGAGTGTTGCCTCAAGAGTTTATGCGCGTGCTCCCTCAATTATTCAATCAATAGTCGGATTCGGAAAAATTGTGGATGGATTCTCCGAAAATGGTTTCACACTACACAACCAAAACAAGGGCGTGGTGGCTTAAGTGCTGAACTGCGGATTGGAACTAAGTGAGTTCGAACTTCAGTCTCGCTATTATGTTCACTTTCGGTTTAAGTAAAAAAAGTAAAGTTGGTGACTGTAATCGAGGGTGACCCGAAGGCTCGCTTTTCAATAGCTACTACACCGAGGTGTAGGGAAGGGTGCTACTCCTTTCCCTGGATTGCTCTACTTTACTCTTGATACGTACCTTATAATGCTGAAGTGTTAAGCAAGGAGTTATCAAGTACCATTTTTTAAAGCCTTTGGTATGACTTGACCTGGGATTGAACCCCGGTCTCCTGGGCGATTGGCGAACACTCTACCCACTAGACCAATGAGCCGAATTCCTTTTTCCACAGAACTATGGGTTATATAATATAACTGCAGGTTCTCTGCAAGGATAGCATGGTATTAAATAACACAGGAAGGTTGATATGCCATTAAACAAAAGAAAACCGAATATCTCTTTTTTCTATCCCCCTCCTCTCTCTCTCTCTCTCTCTCTCTCACGCACACACACATACACACACAGAGAAAAAGCAAAGAAATAATAGTATTATTATTAACACGTAAAGAAAAAACAACAGCAATAATAATAATGATAATAATAAATTGGAAATCAGTGGGAAAATCCTTGACAATCCAGACTATAGCATTGCTGAGACCGGCTAGAATACTGAGAAGAGTCCTGGAGACCTGAGGAGACTTGCTGTCACTCTGTCACTACATGAACTGATAGACATCCAGCTGTAACACTACAGGACCAAATATGAATTGATGTTACATTTCGCTAGGTACAAGACGAACCCAGTTGTTTCGCATAGGAAAATTTATTTTCTGACCACATTTTATACACTAGTTGTCACTGTAACATAGAAACGCTAAAAGTCTCATTCGTGTGAAACGAACGATCAAAACGTCGACTTCTATTTCTTCACCTCGTTACCCCTGCCCCCAAGGGCTATTCATATCTCTGGACCTAAAACTGCCCGACGAACTGCCTTCCTCTCTTATCGACCCGACTGACTAACTGACTCCCAAATCACTCTGTTTATATATGTAGATTATTCCCTCAACTAAAGATGATAAGAACACGTATCATCAAAACTTTCCATAAACTCTTCAACCGGGGATTTCAAAACAAATCCCTATTTTGACTTGAGCTGACATCAGTATGTACACGCGTACGACCTTTTCAATGCGACCTACACTTAAACTCAAAGTTTCTTAAGTAACTCCTAATTTACCATTAAAAATAAAGCAACTAACTAATATAATAAATTACCATCTTTAAATATATTACCCAACGCAGATGACTCTGTCTCTGCAATCCTAAGATTATTTTTGTTATACCTGATCTTTCTCATATCATCATAGCGTGATTCTTTGATTCTCACGCCATCCGTCTCTTCGACCATCGACTTGGTAATCCCTCTAGACGGCACCCAATGTCTGCACAGTGGCGTGTCCACGTGAAAGAGTCCATCGGAGAACGTCGCTATTGAGTTCCCCCTTACTTCACCATCCGATCACATTATGTTGTGCTCGTCTTTTTTTAATGGATGGTAAGATAGGAAGTAAGTGGCCATACAGCTGCAGGTTTTCCCAAATGCTGCTTCTAGGATTTGTTCCAAACAGCACGCAGTATCGTTGTGTAGTTGCCATCTAGCTTTCTTTTTTCTTTTCTTTTTTTTTTTTTTTGCATGCGTTTCATCAGAGTTTAAATGGTTTAGCCATATAGTAGTACTGACACGGCTACAACTTGGAAAAACCCATGTTATTTATTAGAGATTGCAAATTTCCATATGATCGTTAACCTGTCAATATCAATCCATGCGCATGCATCACCTTTTTTTACTGACTGCTTTGCCCAGAACATTTTTCTTTACAAAAAAACAACCTTAAGAAAAAAAAAACTTAAAAAATAAACTTACAGTGAACGCAATTCCCAATGTGCATATTGTTTGTATTTGATAGGAATACTTGAAATTATAGAACTGTCTACAAGTTATTTGTATTTGATAGGAATAGTTAAAATTATACAATTGTCTACATGTTATTGGTATTAGATAGGAATACTTGAACCCATACAATTGTCTACAAGTTATTTGTGTTTGATAGGAATACTTGAAATTATACAACTGTCTACAAGTTATTTGTGTTAGATAGGAATACTTGAAACTAGACAACTGTCTACAAGTTATTGGTATTATATAGGAATACTTAAAATTATACAACTGTAGACAAATTATTTGTATTAGATTGGAATACTAGAGAGCATACAATTGTGTGCAAATTATTCCTATCAAATAGAAATACTTGAAACCATACAATTAAGTGCAAATTATTTGTATAAGATGGGAATATTCAAAACCATACAATTGTGTGCAAATCATTTGTATTAGATAGGAATACTTGAAACCTTTATAACTGCGCAATGTAGGCATTTCTCTAACCTGTAAGCATAAAATGACCATAGATGAATTGACATGCTGTTTAAATCAATCTATCAATCATTATCACTCAGCTCAACGTGACTTCTGTGAGGCAAGCATAAACTGAATGTTGTCACATGTGTTCAATGTGAACTGATTTTCAATCAAGGTTGCCAACCTGAATTTTTTTTTCAATTCGCTTTTTCTAGATATACATCGTAAGCTTCGTTTCCAGGTGTTTGATAGTCATCTGTTAAAGGTTTAGTAGTTATTTACTTATCGGAAATGTAAATAATCTTATGAGGATTGATTATTGTTAGGTTAGTACCTCAGATGATAAATATGGGAGAAGATTGGTTAAATCACTGACCACTAGTATCGATGGGAAAATTATAAAGTCTCAGACGAGAGGTCTCTTCAGTAAAAGTGTGTGCGTGCGTATGCGCGTGTGCGTATGTGTGTGTGTGTGTGTGTGTGTGTGTGTGTGTGTGTGTGTGTGTGTGTGTGTGTGTTTCTGTAATGACCGCGAATTTGACTCTCTTCTGTCGTGATAAACAATTGAGGGAATATTTCACATTCCATCTCTCCTTCCCACGAAGATAGAATCTATCCTACGCATTTCTGCAGATTAGAGACGATGAAGGCAGAAGAAAGGAAAAGACATCTAAACAAGATGCCCATTGGCTCTCTCTGTCTCTGTCTGTCTGTCTCTCTCTCTCTCTCTTGTCTTTTTGCATCTCTTTAAATTAGATTAGACGAGGAGGGGAAAGAATAAGAAAGAGTGAGAAATACATACGATGTACCTCAACCCTGCCCCTCTCTCTCTCTCTCTCTCTTTCTCTCTCTCTCTCTCTCTCTCTCTCTCTCTCTCTCTCTCTCTTCTGTCTTTCCCATCTCTTTAGATTAGCGACAAGCCGTGGAGGTAAAGAATAAGAAAGGAAGAAATATAAACAATGTACCTCAAACCTCTCTCTCTCTCTCTCTCTCTCTCTCTCTCTCTCTCTCTCTCTCTCTCTCTCTCTCTCTCTCTCTCTCTCTCTCTCTCTCTCTATCGCTTCTGTCTTGTCTTTTGCATATTAGATTAGACGAGCCTGGGAAAGAGTAAGAATGAGAAATAAAAACGATGTACCTCAACCCTGCCCTCTCTATCTATCTATCTATCTCTAGATATCTATCTATCTATCTATCTATCTCATTCACTATTCTGTCTTTCCCATCTCTTTAGATGAGTGACAAACAGTGGGAGTAAAGAATAAGAAAGAAATACAAACAATGCTCCCAACCTCTCCTCTCTCTCTCTCTCTCTCTCTCTCTCTCTCTCTCTCTCTCTCTCTCTCTCTCTCTCTCTCTCGCTTCTGTCTTGTCTTTTGCATATTAGATTAGACGAGCCTGGGAAAGAGTAAGAATGAGAAATAAAAACGATGTACCTCAACCCTGCCCTCTCTATCTATCTATCTATCTCTAGATATCTATCTATCTATCTATCTATCTATCTCATTCACTATTCTGTCTTTCCCATCTCTTTAGATGAGCGACAAACAGTGGGAGTAAAGAATAAGAAAGAAATACAAACAATGCTCCCAACCTCCCCCTCTCTCTCTCTCTCTCTCTCTCTCTCTCTCTCTCTCTCTCTCTCTCTCTCTCTCCCTCAACCTTACATCTAAGCATGCCCACAGAACGTAAATTCCTTCCCGTCGACTGACCAAACTGTCTTTTTCACCGAGTCTAATAACAGGTGTGTTCTTCCCTGAGATCTTTTGGAACAGCCAGATTTTTCTGTCATCAATCGTCTTTGCAATATTGGCCATTATTGGCATCGTTTACCATAACCAAATTTCGAACTTTCCTCTGTAAATAC
>OY757941.1:53465379-53535379 GCA_963585895.1 Sepioteuthis lessoniana | reverse complement strand
CTTTGCTTAATGGCATATTAACCTTCGTGGGTTATTTAACGCCAAAACATCCTTGTAGGTAAACAGTAGTGGTACTATTTAAACCATAGCCGGGAGGATAAGTGAGTTCATGCCTTTTCTAAGGGTATTAGTCCAAAAGTGAACGTAATAGCGTGAGTGGAGTTCGAACTCGCTTGTTTCAAGGCAGTAGTTCAGCACTTTAACCTCTTCGCCGCGGAGATTTTGTTTCTTGATACTTTTCATCCTGAATATGTGTAATATAATGGCCGAGGGATTTCGTTTTATATATCTTGCTTTTCGGTTTAGTTAGGCTGAGAACCTTTCGTTTAGCGCATGGGTTAGTTAGGTGCAAACATGAGAGCAGGTGTTCAAGCGCGTGCGCAGAGCGGACGTGTCATTCAGAGATGTTACAATAGAAACCCCAGATAGAAAATATGACCGCGGGATGTGAATGACGTCATGCACCGGAAGCGTGCGCGGAGGATGTTGGGGGATTTGAAAAAAGTCAGGAGTCGAGTTTGAGCGTCGGAAGAAGACGATTGACTTTCGAACTCGCCGAAGCCTTGCGGCGGGTGCACACGTGGTGGAGGGGGCAGATGAAAAAGTCGTCATAGAAAGATTGTGCTTCTCTCTTCCTTATGTCGAAAAACCTTTTAAAATCAAAGGTAATAAAAAGTTTCGTACCTGAACTAAGAAGTCGTCAAGTGTTTTTCGTGTTTCGGGATTCCCAAGTTATCTATATGTATGAGTTACGAACATCCTATGTACGTTTCACATATCTGTTTATATCTGGCTATGTTACACATGTTTGTAAAATCTTCAGTGGCGTCTGTTTGTCCACAGGTGGGGAGTATGAATCCCCATAGCGTGGCGGATTACGTGCTGGAGTACGGCACTGTGGTGAGTGAGTTCGAGCTCGCCCTACTATTTTCACTTTTCAACTAATATTTTTGGAAAAGGTGTGAAGTCCATTGTCATCACAGCTGAGGAGTTAAATTGTAATATTACTGTTCATCCATAGTTTTGGAATTAAATAACCCTCGATTAAACCATTAAACAAAGGAACCAAACAATGTTCACAACCGGATGTGCTAGTCCTATGAGGCCCCATGAAGGCAAACAACCGCATGCTCGTTTTGCAAAGATTCTTCTGTGACAACATGTCAATTCTGTGACATAGTATGGATTCACAGCAGTTCTGAGAAGCTATTTGAGTTTTCAGAGTCAATGTCAATGCCAAAGGTAGGTCCTTTGCATATTGGATATGTGGCAGGACTGGCAAGGAGGAATTTGGCCTGAAGGGTTACATGTGTTCTAAAGGGCGCTTTTTGCAGGATGGAGAAGATAGCATTCTTCTGCAAAGGAGTGGAAATTACTATATATACATATATATATAGTAATTGCCACTCCTTTGCAGAAGAAAACGTGGTACATTCAATAAGTTTCCAGACTTTTTGTACAGGCATTTAAAATTGTCGTAGACTCTTGAAAATTCACTATGTTATTGCTATACATCTTATAAGAGGACCGACCAATTATTATGATTTCAGGTTTCAAAAATGCAATCTGGACGTGAGGACACTTTAGAAGAACGATATGCAATAAAATTCTGTTTTAAACCTGGAAAAAATGCCACAGAAACGTATGGAATGCAATCTGGACGTGAGGACACTTTAGAAGAACGATATGCAATAAAATTCTGTTTTAAACCTGGAAAAAATGCCACAGAAACGTATGGAATGCTTCAGACTGCTTTTGGATCATCTTGCATGAATCGAGCATCAGTTTTTGAATGGCGTAAGAGATTCAAGGAAGGCAGAGAGTCTGGGAGGGATGATGAGAGGTGTGGGAGGAGTAAGGAAGTCAATACACCAGAGTTGATTGGCCAAAGGGTTAGGGTTAGGGTTACTATGTTGAGGTTTTAAGGGAGTTCAGGAAAAGATTCCGAGGGAAGAGGCAAGCACTCTTCAAATCTGGTCAGTGGCATTTCCACCAGGCCAATACAGCAGTCCACAACTCCATCTTTGTCACAGACTATTTGATGGGTATGAAGACAGTTCCTCAGCCTCCCCATAGTCCAGACCTTGCTCCCTGTGACTTTTGGTTATTCCCTAAGCTCAGAGTCTGTCGTTATGAGACAATTGAGGAGAGGCTATGACGAAGGTCATTGACACACTCACACAACAGGACTTCCATGGGGCCTTCCAGAAGTTGTTGGAACGGTACAACAAGTGCATTGCAGCCGGAGGAGATTAGTTCGAAGGGGACTAGAGTTTCATGTGTGTACTATCAATAAAAGTGCCTATACGAAAAAAGTCTGGAAACTAATTTAATGATCCTCGTATATATATATATATATATATCATGTCGTATTTTTATATTTATAAATAAAAGTTGTTCAGTATCAGCGATAGAGTATATATATAACAGAAATTGGCCTGATGATCGTATTGGTGAGTAACTAGCAGTCACCAAGCACCGATGACTATGTGTCTATGCTACCCTAACCTACATTATATATATTGGTCAAGTGGGTAGAGTGTTAGTCAATGGTCCGGGAGACCTGGGTTCAATCCCAAGTTGAGTCATACCAAATACTTTTAAAATGGTACTTGATACCTCCTTGCTTAACACTCAACAATATAAGGTACATATCAAGGGTAAAGTGGAGGAATCCATGGAAAGAGTAGCGCCCTCCTCTACACCTTGGTGTAGTAGTTATCGAAAAGAGAGCCTTCTAGTTGCCCTCGACTACCGTCGCCAACTTTACTTTACTTTTATATATATATATATATATATAACTAGGGAGGTAGTTTCCAGCCCTTCTGGGTATTCTAGTTGTGCTCTATTCAGTGTATCGAGCATTTTACGTATTAGCTTAGTTGACTCTATCAGGTTTTTTTTTTCTTTTGTCTAGACATTGCAGTGCTGGATGGTTATTTTCAAGCAGTACGGATGTTTTCGGTCTTTTCTTTTTTATTGAACTTTTCCCAGATATATTTATGTCATTTTTTTTTTTCATTTACAAATTGCATCAACTGTTTTTTTCACACCGCCAAAGTTATAGAAATAGGTGTAAAAATAAAATAAAATAAATATATATATCTTGTCATCCACAGACTGTTTCGTTATATTGCAACTCTTCGGTGAGACTAGACCCGCGAGATGCTTCAAGCTGGGATCGGAACCCGGCTGACTACATCCGTCGGATATCGGATATCTGATCCCAATGCCATCGTCATTCTCACCGTAAGTGAAGGAATTTTTTTATGTATATCTTTTACTGATAAGTTTTCGGCTCCCTGGAGTGTTCAATTCTTGTAAAGAGCTATTACATTTCAGCGTATGTGGCAGCAGGCAAATATCCCCACTAGAGTGGTCAACCCATATTGAAACATGAGCCTTGGGGTCGCCTTCGACTACGGTCGCCAACTTTACTATACTTTATATATATATATATATATATATATATAAACACATACACAAACAACTACACATATACACACATACACCAACACACACTTATATATATATATATATATAAGTGTGGCTTAACGCGCGAGATGATTTAGTGGTCGGTCTCTGCCAACTGCTGGCACGTTTGTGGTTGATGAGAACAATACGGGACAGACAAGCACAGTCACAGCGGCCGAAGCTGAAGATTTAGTCAGTGTTTTGTGGCATAAAATTGCGGTTCCTCCTCTTGAGCAAAGTTCTGTGGGTGTTTGAAAATGAGACGTCAAGCGTCCCAGTTTTCAGCTTGGGTGGTCTATCGACGATGTGTAGCATAGCCAAATATGTAGCCATAATACGAATACGTGAAATATTCAGATACGTGAAACGTTCACATGCATAGGAATCCCGAAATACGCGAAACACTGACGACTTTCTTGGTTCAGGTACGAAACTTTTATTACCTTCTTTAAGTTTAGGTTTTCAACACGAGGAGAGAGATACACAATTTTTACTATGCTAACTGTTCCATCTGACCCCACCATGTTCGGCGCATCTCGAAGACCCAACTGGACTCACCTAGGTTCGGATCTCAACTCGCTTCGTCCAGCTTCAAATCTCAACTAACTGCTTTTTTTCAAAAATCACCCAAAATCCTCAGCCCATCGCTTCCGGGCATGACATCATTCACATCCCCAGTCCATTTCCTATCCGGGGTTTTTATTATGACATCTGTGATTGCCACATCCTCGCCGCGCGAGCGTGAACACCTGCGCTCAATGTGTGTCCCTACCCGTGCACTAAACCGAATAGTTCTAAGCCTAACTAAACCGAAAGATAAGATATAACCAACGAAAAATAGTAATATTAAAAAAAATCCTTCCGGAATTATATAACAGATGGTCGATGTGACAGGCACCAAAGGATTTGTTCAAGCAGTCCTTGAATCGCTTCTTTGGTTCGGTTCGGTTTCTTTGTTTAATGGCATATCAACCTTTGTAGGTTATTTAATGCCAAAGCCATTCTCCTAGAAGAACAGTAGTGGTACTATTTAACCCATAGCTGGGAGGATAAGGGGGTTCATACATTTCCCAAGGGTATTTGCCCGAAAGTGAACGCAATAGCACGACTGGAGTACGAACTCGCATACTACGATTCAGCAGGGCATCGCTTTAACCATTACACCACGAGGACACCCCCCTCGCTTCTTTGGTCCCTCTCCGTCACTATAACCAGTGGAGAGCTCGCCTCTCAGTCTGATCTCGGGCAGTTGATGATTCCACATCCTGGAGATGTATCCCGCCCAGAATAGCTGAGACTTGATTAAGCATGACTTCGATCTAGGTAATCTTCGCCTTTTCAAGAACATCAATATCGGCGAAGAAAACTGTATATAACACTAACGCTTCGATTCAACTCCGGTTATTTGTTTATACTCAATTAGATAAATATTTCGATTTGACCCATAGATGGACCCTAATAAGAAACAACACTCCGGGTTCGAGTGGCTCTGGGAGTAATAACAATGAAAAGATACTTCCCATTCCCTAGAGCTACAAGACAGAAGCCTCACCATCATATTTAGAACCATATCATGGACACCAGTTGGAGAGGGTCTTACCCCTCTAAAGAGATGCAGTCGGCGTATTCAACATCTCCAACCGGCTGGGCTGATATCGATGTGTGTGTGTGTGTGTGTGTGTGTGTGTGTGTGTGTGTGTGTGTGTGTGTGCTGGTCTACGTGAATATATACATATAAGCGTGTGAGGGTTTTTTCTTAATTTGTTTGGTTGGGTTTTATGGCATATCAACCATTATAGGTTATTTAATGCCAAATCTTTTTTATACATATATATTAAATATATATGATTTGGTTTGGTTGGGTTTTGTGGCATATTAACCATTGTAGGTCTTTTGTGTGTAATTGCATGTGAATATTTATATTTATATGTTTGTACATATATACATAAGTGTGTGTTTGTTGTATGTGTGTATATGTATAGTTGTTTGTGTATGTGTTTATATATATATATAAAGTAAAGTTGGCGACCGTAGTCGAAGGTGACCCCAAGGCTCATGTTTCAATAGCTACTACCCCATTTTCTAGGGGAGGGCGCTAATCCTTTCCCTGTATTGTTCCACTTTACTTTATCTTATATCACCAACTATCATTTTGTGAGTTTTTGGTATGACTCGACCTAGGATTGAACCCCGGCCTTAAAAGTATTTCTTCCTGAATTTACCTCCGTTTTAGATTTTACCAAATGGTGAACTTTTTAATTTTAACTCACAAAATTACACACACATACACACACCTGGTTCTGGTTCCTTTGTTTAATGGCACGTCAACTTGTGTGGGTTATTTAATGCCAAAGCCATCCTTATAGAAGAACGGCAGTGATAATATTTAACCCATATCTGGAGGGATAAGGTTTCATACCATTCCCAAGGGTATATATATATATATATATATATATATATATATATATATATATATATATATATATATATATATATATATATATATATAGGGGTTGGACAAAATAATAGAAGCCCCAAGAATCTTAATATCATAATTTTGAAACTCCTATAAAACCATCAAATGTTTGTTATTTTTGTTTTTTGATTTATTAATTTTTCCCATTTTATTTTACTAAAATTGTTGCTTTTTTTAACATATATCAAAAGAAGAAATTAATCAAAATTCATTAAAATGGCCGATCTATCAGACTTTAAAAGAGGTCAAATTATTGGTGCTAATATGGCAGGCGCTAGTGTAACAAAAACCGCTGAATTATTTGGTGTAGCAAGGAGTATTGTCTCGAAAGTAATGACATCATTTGAGAAAGAAAGAAAAACCTTCTCACTGAAGCAAAATTCTGGAAGAAAACGAAATCTGTCTGATAGAGACCGTCAGACCCTTACGCAGATTGTTAGGAAGGATCCCAAGAATATAGCTCTGAAAATTACTGTAGAGCTTAATAACCATCTCGAGAACCTAGTTTCCACAAAAAGAATAAGAAAGGAGCTACACAAAGCCGGATTTCACAGGAGGGCTGCCATCAGAAAATCATTTTAAAATAAATTTGTTTAAAATGTCTAGGTGTCTCTATTATTTTGTTCAACCCCTATATATACATATATATATATATATATGTGTGTGTGTGTGTGTGTGTGTGGATAGATACAGAGGTGTATTTTTATACATATATATGTATTTTGGCAGCAATTCTTCGTTCATATACATTTGATTAAACCATACAGTCATTTTTGTCTATATATTTTTGTATTTATCCTTTAAATTTGGCATATAGATTTTATGATATCCGACGGGAATTGGTTAAAAAAAACCTTTCATAATTAATTGATTTCCAAGAACTTTCTATCCGATCTTGGACCATCATCTGGGGATGGGGTATTAGAATATTGATATTATCTTTAGAAAGTGTAATTTGTCTCTTCACGAGATCACGTCTGTTTTCCAAAGTGCTGTTTTATTGGTAGGCTGCAGGATCGTGTAGTTTAAAATATGTGTATTTGGCCAGCATTTCTTCGTTAATACAATACGGCAATATGAATGGATAAATACAAAAATACGTACACAGATAATGTCTACATTGTTTGATCAAATATATACATATATATGTGTGTGTGTGTGTGTGTGTGTGTGTGTGTGTGTGTGTGTGTGTGTGTTTGGTTGGGTTTGTTGGGTTTTATGGCATATCAACCTTTGTAGCTTATTTAACGCAAAATCCATTTTTATGTAAATAATCTGTTCTATTGAAAACAATTCAGTTTAGCATAAGTACACAGTTTAATTGTCAAAAACATTTCTATTTCAAACTATTCAAGCAGTTATATGTAACAATTCAGTTAAGTGTAAATACAGTTTTAATGTCGAAAACAGTTCTATTTGAAATAATTCAGTTAAGCATAAGCACGCAGTTTAAGTGTAAGTACGGTTTAATTATCAAAAACATTTCTATTTCAAGCTATTCAGTTTACTCAAACCATTCAGTTTAGCATAAGTATGCCGTTAGTTCTATTAAACCCATAGATAGGGCCCTATCAGGTGCTACCACACCGGGCCAGAGTGGACCTGGGAGCGATGGCAATGAAGGGGTACTCTGCATTCCCCAAAGCTCCAGCATTGCTGGAACCTCACCATCAGATTGTTTAGTGTCATATCCAGGACACTCGTTGAGCGGGGTGGTCTTATCCCTCTGCCGAGGTGCAGTCAGTGTATTCTACAGCCCCAGCTGACTGGGCAATACACAGAGTTAAATGTCAAACAGTTTTATTTCAGATAATTCAGTTCCGCATAAGTACACAGTTTAGACGTCAAAACAGTTCTATTTTGAGCAATTCAGTTCAGCACTAGTACACAGTTCCAATGTCAAAACAGTTCTATTTTAAACAATTCAGTTTAGCATAATTACGCAGTTTAAATGCAAAAATCAGTATAGTGAAAGAAGCACGGTTTAGTTCTATTCAACCCATAGATAGGACCCTTATCAGGTGCTACCACTCCGGACCAGAGTGGACCTTGGAGCGATGGCAATGAAGGGTCACTCTGCATTTCCCCAAAGCTCCAGCATTGCTGGAACCTCACCATCAGATTGTTTAGTGTCATATCAAGACACTCGTTGAGGAGGGGTCTTACCCCTCTGCAGAGAAGGAGTCGGTGTATTCTACAGCCCCAGCCGACTGGGCATTATATATATATGTATATATACATATATGTATATATATATATATGTATATATGTATATGCATGTATATATATATATATATATATATATATATATATATATATATATGTATATAGATGTAAATATATGTCTGTATATATATATATATATGTGGGGGGGAGTGTATATATATATGTATATATATTTATGTATATATATATATATGTATATATATATATATACTTACATATATAAGTGTATATATTTATGTGTGTATATATGTGAATATATATTATATACATACATATATATATGTATATATATATGTGTATATATGTAGATAGGTATATAAATCTAAATATATATGAGTGTATATATATGTGTATATATACATATATATGTATGTTTACATATATATATATACATATGTGTGTGTTTATGTATATATATACATATATATATATATATATATATATATATATATATATAGATAGATAGATAGAACGAAACAGATCTGTCTGTGGATGACGATATATATATATATATGTCTGTGGATGACGATATATATATATATATATATATATGTGGATGACGATATATATATATATATATATATACTTCAGTCTTGGATTTACGTACAAAGCGCTCCCAAATATTTCTATCCCTTATTTTGGGGGCAACTGTTGCTTTATATCCAAAAACACATTTTCTTTATTCGGCTTTATCAAGATGTTAAGATGTTTAAAATACACTTACTGGATTCATGACCACGATACATTTTTTTTTCTTGCTTTCTTTTTCAATGGCTTGCGAGTACACGTTAAAGACAAGAACTTATTTAGAATTCTACGAACCTGCTACTTCCTACCCATAATCTAACTCCGATCCAAAACATATCAACCTATCTACGCATTTAACAGCTTCCGTTTATTCACCTCTATAACCTAAGTCTGGCACAAGGTCATAAAATACAATTGACCCTTGGCAATTGATAAATTATGTAAAAGTTGTTTTTTTTTATTGTATCAGTTGTTTTTATTGGCGTATTGGTGTGACGTTTATTTTTTTATTGTAACAGTTCTTTTTATTGGCGTATTGGTGTGACGTTTATTTTTTTTTTATTGTAACAGTTGTTTTTATTGGCACATTGGTGTGACGTTTATTTCTTTTTTATTGTAACAGTTGTTTTTATTGGTGCATTGGTGTGACGTTTATTTTTTTATTGTAACAGTTCTTTTTATTGGCGTATTGGTGTGACGTTTATTTTTTTTTATTGTAATAGTTGTTTTTATTGGCGCATTGGTGTGACGTTTATTTTTTTATTGTAACAGTTCTTTTTATTGGCGTATTGGTGTGACGTTTATTTTTTTTTTTTTATTGTAACAGTTGTTTTTATTGGCGTATTGGTGTGACGTTTATATTTTTTTATTGTAACAGTTGTTTTTATTGGCGCATTGGTGTGACGTTTATTTTTTTATTGTAACAGTTCTTTTTATTGGCGTATTGGTGTGACGTTTATTTTTTTCAAATGGCTCAATTATTCATTCTACTCTCTTTTCATCAGCAGTTCTGGCATGCCAGTGACGAGACCTTTTTTTTTTATTGCTATTATATCTCGGCGAGATGTGGATGTACGCCTTTGCCAAGATTCAGCTGGGGGATAATTAGCCACCGAAATCAAAATTCCAGTTCCTTTCGACGAGTCCGTGGTCCATTATGCAAACTTTAGGCCTACACATCCGGGAGTGCTTAGCGGAACGGTTATCGCTGTTGGAAATGGAATCGGTGACTCTCGTTCAAATCCTGATCGTTGCTGTTTACGTTTCACATTCTGCTAAATCCCTTTGGAAAAATACGAATCGAACTGTTCTCCTCTAAGCTATCAGTAAAATATTAAGGCCGACTTGGTTCTTTTTTCTCGGATGTGCCACCCGTCAAGGAGAAGGGAAAAAAATGAATTTAAATCAGCTATAAATTCACCTAAAACTTGACCTAGTGCCACACCGGAGGGGTTTGGTAAATACATACTTACTATAAAGATGAATACGGGCACTTTACATGGTTACGAAGCTAGCAGACCATTTTTAGTGAATTTGTTTCTCACTGAGCGCTTCGTACTTTTAGCTTTGAGAAAGGGATTCCCCGTAGCGGACTGGATAATATAGTAGACGAGTTCAAACTCCAATTGGGTTGTTTCAAGAAAGACAAAGACAAATGCATGAACCCCCACATCTCCCAAGCTATAGGTTAAATAGTACCACTACTAAAACATGGCTTTGGCATTTAATAATCCACGAACCCAATTTAAGCTTAGTAAATGGGTTTGTATTGATAGATATTTGCCAAGATTTCTTTCATCTGGCCCATGAATACAATAGCCAGGCACCCCGTGAGGATCAAACTCACTCGCAGTTCAACGCGTAAAAACATATTCTACCAAACAATGCTTTCATGCCTCCTGTATTTGTTGCCGTTTTTGTTGAAATAAATGGGAGGCATTTCTTTCGAAGCAGCCATCTTACGAGCACACTCTGTGGGACCTTGTTCATCCCGGAAGAAAATTCATTACCAATGGTTCTAAGTTAATAGGAAAATAGAGTTTAGTAGCTGAAAACATGCTCTATTTAATGGAGTTATTGCCCTCGCTGTATTTATTGTGGTTTTCAGGGAAATAAACAAGTGTCATTAGTTTTGGAGTGCCGTTTATATAGATTTAAAAAAAAACAATTTTTCCAATGGCCCGGGAGACCTGGGTTCAATCCTAAGTCGAGTCATACCAAAGATTGAAAAAATGGTACTTGATGCCTCCTTGCTTAACACTCAGCATTATAAAGTACGGATCCAGGGTAAAGTGGAGAAATCCAGAGAAAGGAGTAGCGTCCTCCCCTACACCTTGGTGTTGTAGCTATCGAAAAGGGAGCTTTCGGGTCACCCTTGACTACGATCGCCAACTTTACTTACATAAGCAAAACTTTTTGTTCTTTCGTCACAGCAAAAAAGAAAAAAACTAAATTTCAGTTATAACATCAAAATTGTGTGCAACAGATACGAAATTGAGGTGGAGTAGTTGGAGTTTTGTTACGTACGGCATATCGCTGCTAGACGGCGCCACTGCCGACTAGCGCGGCGGGCGCCATTGTTAACAGTATAGACAGACAGAGCAAGGTCCTGTTGTGGGCGGCCGAGACGTGTCACTGTAGATAGCTGGAATCAGATAGAGGCCCAAAAATAGTCGCTGCTCGAGAGTGACATAGTCATTAGGAGCGCTTGGCTTACCAAAACGAGGGCCAATGCGTGAATGTGTGAAACCCAGCGGATGGGTGGTGAGGTTCGTGGTGTCTGTCTCAATTTCGGGCCTGTGAAGTTTGCATAGGGCGAGTCGGAAGTTAGAGGCGGGGGAAGGAGTGGTGTTGAGAATTCGGTCAAGTGTTTCTCAATAATGAGTGTATTTAGACATGTATGGATGCACACACGCACCTCATTGATGTAATATCTTTGCTTTACTGTATAGATTCGTGTATTAGTCGACCGTAGATTTATGGTCAGAATATCATAGATTTATGAAGCCATCGGTTGTCATAATGCTTGTCGTTGCCATAATGCTTGAATACCGTACACACTCATGTGTCAGTCGATCTTGTATATAAGTCGATCGTTGATTTATGGTCACAATTTCATTGATTTAGAGAATTATTTTTGAAGCTAGGAATTATTTCTGGTACCTTTCATTATGTATGAATACCATAAATACGTGTATGAGACCATATATACATATATGGTTGGGTTTTATGGCATATCAACCATTGTAGGTTATTTAATGCCAAATCCTCTTTATACATATATATTAAATATATATGATTTGGTTGGGTTGGGTTTTATGGCATATCAACCATTGTAGGTTATTTAATGCCAAATCCTCTTTATGCATATATATTAAATATATATGATTTGCTTGGGTTGGGTTTTATGGCATATCAACCATTGTAGGTTATTTAATGCCAAATCCTCTTTATACGTATATATTAAATATATATGATTTGGTTGGGTTGGGTTTTATGGCATATCAACAATTGTAGGTTATTTAATGCCAAATCCTCTTTATACGTATATATTAAATATATATGATTTGGTTGGGTTGGGTTTTATGGCATATCAACAATTGTAGGTTATTTAATGCCAAATCCTCTTTATACATATATATTAAATATATATGATTTGGTTTGGTTGGGTTTTATGGCATATCAACCATTGTAGGTTATTTAATGCCAAATCCTCTTTATACATATATATTAAATATATATGATTTGGTTGGGTTGGGTTTTATGGCATATCAACCATTGTAGGTTATTTAATGCCAAATCCTCTTTATACATATATATTAAATATATATGATTTGGTTGGGTTGGGTTTTATGGCATATCAACCATTGTAGGTTATTTAATGCCAAATCCTCTTTATACATATATATTAAATATATATGATTTGGTTGGGTTGGGTTTTATGGCATATCAACCATTGTAGGTTATTTAATGCCAAATCCTCTTTATACATATATATTAAATATATATGATTTGGTTGGGTTGGGTTTTATGGCATATCAACCATTGTAGGTTATTTAATGCCAAATCCTCTTTATACATATATATTAAATATATATGATTTGGTTGGGTTGGGTTTTATGGCATATCAACAATTGTAGGTTATTTAATGCCAAATCCTCTTTATACGTATATATTAAATATATATGATTTGGTTGGGTTGGGTTTTATGGCATATCAACAATCGTAGGTTATTTAATGCCAAATCCTCTTTATACATATATATTAAATATATATGATTTGGTTGGTTTGGGTTTTATGGCATATCAACAATTGTAGGTTATTTAATGCCAAATCCTCTTTATACGTATATATTAAATATATAGGATTTGGTTTGGTTGGGTTTTATGGCATATCAACCATTGTAGGTTATTTAATGCCAAATCCTCTTTATACATATATATTAAATATATATGATTTGGTTGGGTTGGGTTTTATGGCATATCAACCATTGTAGGTTATTTAATGCCAAATCCTCTTTATACATATATATTAAATATATATGATTTGGTTGGGTTGTGTTTTATGGCATATCAACAATTGTAGGTTATTTAATGCCAAATCCTCTTTATACATATATATTAAATATATAGGATTTGGTTTGGTTGGGTTTTATGGCATATCAACCATTGTAGGTTATTTAATGCCAATTCCTCTTTATACATAAATATTAAATACATATGATTTGGTTTGCTTGGGTTTTATGGCATATCAACCATTGTTGGTTATTTAATGCCAAATCCGTTTTTTCATACATATCAAATATATATGAATCATAAACATAAGTCAACAAATAGTTCCAAGCATTGCTCTGTATCACGAACATCAGTCATTTGTTTACACACAGTTAAATGATCAAACAGTTCTATTTCCAACAATTCAATTTAACATAAGTCTACAAAATTAAATTTTTCCAAGTATTGCTATGTATCACTAACAATTCAATTAAACATCGGTCATTTGTTTACACACAGTTAAATGATCAAACAGTTCTATTTCCAACAATTCAATTTAACATAAGTCTACAAAATTAAATTTTTCCAAGTATTGCTATGTATCATTAACAATTCACTTAAACATCAGTCATTTGTTTACACACAGTTAAATGATCAAACAGTTCTATTTCCAACAATTCAATTTAACATAAGTCTACAAAATTAAATTTTTCCAAGTATTGCTATGTATCACTAACAATTCAATTAAACATCGGTCATTTGTTTACACACAGTTAAATGATCAAACAGTTCTATTTCCAACAATTCAATTTAACATAAGTCTACAAAATTAAATTTTTCCAAGTATTGCTATGTATCATTAACAATTCACTTAAACATCAGTCATTTGTTTACACACAGTTAAATGATCAAACAGTTCTATTTCCAACAATTCAATTTAACATAAGTCTACAAAATTAAATTTTTCCAAGTATTGCTATGTATCATTAACAATTCACTTAAACATCAGTCATTTGTTTACACACAGTTAAATGATCAAACAGTTCTATTTCCAACAATTCAATTTAACATAAGTCTACAAAATTAAATTTTTCCAAGTATTGCTATGTATCATTAACAATTCACTTAAACATCAGTCATTTGTTTACACACAGTTAAATGATCAAACAGTTTGTTTTTCAAACAATTTGATTTAGCGTTTGTCATTTTTGCACTCCGTTTAAATGTTAAACAGTTCTATAGAGACTACCCTTTCAGATGCTACCACTCCGGGTTAAACTGGACCTGGGAGCAAAATCAATCAAAGGGTACTCCGCATTCCCCAAAGCTCCAGCATTACTAGAGCCTCACCATCAAATTGTATTGTGTCATATCTAGGACAAATATTTGGAGGGGGTCTCCCCGCTCTGCGGAGATGCAGTCAGTGTATTCTCGAGCTCCAGCGGACTGGGCTAACATACATTAGATATACATTTGATATAGACCATATATATATATATATATATAGTCTTCCCTAATATATATATATATATATATATATATCAGTAAAGTAAAGTTGACGACCGTTGTCGAGGGCTCTCTTTTCAATAGCTACAACACCGAATTGTAGGGGAGGGCGCTACTCCTTTCCCTGGATTGCTCCACTTTACCCTTGATACATACCTTATAATGCTGAATGTTAAGCAAGGAGGTATCAAGTACTGTTTTAAAGTATTTGGTATGACGCGACCTGGGGTTGAACCCAGGTCTCCCGGGCCATTGGCGAACACTCTACCCACTAGGCCAATATGTATATCTATCTATATATATATATATATATATATATAGTCTCCCCTAATATATATATATATATATATATATATATCTTCTTTTTTTTTCTTTAAGAAAAACCCAAAGACCGGTTAATTTATGATTATAAATTTATTTCCATCCTGTTTTTCAGTTTCTGGTGTAAACCAAAAACACGAAGAAAAATATAACAGGTCTTCTTCAGATCCAATGGATAAATAAAACAGAATAGACACGTGGGTGGAGGGAGAGGGGGAAGAGATTAATATTATAGAGATTATAGTCAGGGGACTGACTATATATATATATCCATTTTTATAAAAGGTTTATAGGTGTTGTTAGAAAGGTCTAGGGTCACATCCAGGAAATTGACTATCTTATTGTTTGATGATATTTCTATTTTAAAACCTAAGAGTTTAAAGGCTCTTATAATCTTCTTTTGTATACTAGAGCTATTTGGGCTATTGCTATTCGGGATATACATCATACCATCATCTCCTACTTGATCTGAATTGATAATTCTATTTAATACATGCAATATATATAGTCAGTCCCCTTCATATATTAACATAAATTCAAACCACCCTAAAGCTATAATTAACCAAGTTCCAAAAGCTGTAAACCTAAGAATAAGAAATCTATCAGCTAATGAGGAAATATTCCGAAAAGGTAGTAAAATGTATATTGATGCACAAAAAAAGGAGCGGGTATAAAGAAAACTTTACCTATAAAGAAGAGAAGGTGCCTAATGGTAATAATAATAAAGAAATAAATAAGGAAAATAGACGTAAAAGTAGAAAAAGGAAAATAATATGGTTCAAACCCCCCACCCCATTCTGTAGGCTAACTAATATAAATATAGGAAAATATTTTTTGAAACTAGTAAATAAACATTTTAAACACGGAAATAAACTACATAAAATATTTAACAGAAAAACGTTAAAAATAAGTTACTCTTGCACGAAAAATATTTTTCAAATAATTAATAGCCATAATAAAAATATTACTAAAGATTTTCAGGATCAAATAAAAAATAGAAATAATAATAATAGTAATAATAATAACGGTATAAAAAAAGAATGTAATTGTAAATTCCGAGACAATTGTCCTATGAGTGGACTATGTAATTTAAACAATGTAATATACCAAGCTATAATTTACCCTAAAGAGAATATTACAGATAAGAAAACTTATATCGGGTTAGCATCCACTAAATGGAAGGAGAGATATTCCAACCATAAATTTACCTTCTCCCACGAACACCTAAAATACCATACGGCACTATTGAAACAATTCTGGTGTTTAAAAAACAAAGGGTTAACCCCTGAGATAGAATGGTCGTTTTTTGAAAAAATCAAATACTCCAAATAGTTTTCACGGTAGATGCAATTTATGCTTGGAAGAGAAAATACATATTCTAATACATAAATGGCCTGATAATTTATTAAGTAAGAGAAGTGAATTAATAGCTAGATGTAGACATAAGACTAAATTTAAACTATAGACAAGAAATTTAAAAACATAGAAATAAATAGTGAAACTGGAAAAAAAACGTACCCAACATACACACTAGGAAAAAATAGGTAGCTAAATAAATGGTATCGAAATTAATATAAGCATTAATATTTCTCTTAAAAGTTAATCATCGAACTTAACATGAAAAGAAAATAAATTAAACAAATAAATAAAAAAGTTAAATTACCTTAATTATAACTGACGAAATTTGAAAATAAAATAAATAGGTAAAAAAAAAACGGAAATTCAATAAAACGAGGAGGTAACTCCTTAATCTCTTCCCCCTCCCACTCCACCCCACGTGTCGAGTCTGTTTTATTTATCCATTGGATCTGAAGAAGTCCTGTTATATTTTTCTTTGTGTTTTTGGTTTACACCAGAAACTGAAAAACAGGATGGAAATAAATTTATAATCCTCAATTAACCGGTCTTTGGTTTTTTCTTTAAAGAAATATTGCTCTGTAAAAAAATTACATTGAGCTCTCCACCAGGAAAATTTAAATGTTCAGCTCCTGAATGATTTTCTTGTCCTGAAGGAATTACTCCCAACTCTGGTTTAACTGGACCGAATAATACTATATATATATATATATATATATATAATTTATTCAAAGAAATCGTCATAGGCTTCAACCACGACCTCCAGACAACTTCGGATTCTCCTGGAAGCCTTTTCGATGGTCTCCTTGTTTAAGTTCGTAAATGCTACTGTTATCTTTGCCTTCAGTTCATTTTTAATGTTCGACGGAGTTTTGTAGGTTTCTCGCTCAACCGCACTTCCCACATAATAATCAAGGGTGTAGCAAGCTGAGGAGTTAGGCGGTCAAATGTTAGGGATAATGTAGTCGCAGAAATTTTCTCACTGTCAACGCTGGGTTTTCCAACCTGTGTGGCATGGTATGGCGCAGTGTCTTGCTTCCAGTTGCCACCCTCTCGAACCAGGTTAGCACTACTTCCTCCAGGCACTTGATTTAGGCCTCCGTGTTGAGTCAGAGACCGTGTGGAAAGACGAATGGAGGCATAACGTCACCATCGATAGTGACCACCCCAAACACCATGATGTGGACTGGATGTTTGGTTTTTATCAATAAAGATATGAAGCTGTCCTTTTATTGACACCCAAACAAATCTTCGTATTGGGGGCTCGGTAGGAATACAATATAGAACAGTATGTCGTTTCCAAATTTTGTGTATGGTGTTTGTTTGGTTTGGTTTGGTTTTATGGCACATCAACCATTTTAGGTTATTTAATGCCAAATCCATTTTTGTCCATATAAACAGTTCTATTTTAACAATTCAGTTTAGCATATATACAGTTGGGTTTTTTTGGGGGGGGTGTTTTTGTTTTGTTTTTATTTGCTTACACGCTGTTAAGTATCAAAACAATTCAGTTCAATATAAGTACACAGTTTAAATGTCAAAACAGTTCTATTTCAAACAATTCAGTTTAGTATAAGAACACAGCTTAGGTCTATTTGACCCATAGATATCAGGTGCTACCACTCCGGGTCAGAGTGGAGCTGGAAGTGATGGCAATGAAGTCATTCTTCAAAGCTCCAACATTACTGGGGACTCGCCATCAAATTGTTTAATGTCATATCCAGGACACTCATCGTCGAGATGAAGTCAGTGTATTCTACAGCCTCAACTTAATGGGCCTGTGTTGAGTCGGACACTGTGTGGGATGATGGGCACCTCGGGTGGTGTAATGGTTAGCAAGGTAGATTAGCAAACCTACACGAGTGAGTTCGATTCTCATTGGGTGCCCCATTCATGCGGCCTTGTGCTACATCTAAGCAAAAAGCTTAGTAAATTAACACTGTGTGGGATGATGAAATGAAGCATAATGTCACCACAGCTTGTGAACCCCTCAAACACCATGATGTTGACTGGATGTCTGGTTTTCATTAATATGGAGGAGGAATCTGTCCTCTGGTTGACACCCAAACAAATCTTCGTATTAGAGGCTCGGTGAGAATTCCAAATATTTCTGTGTGCCGTTTCAAAGGTTCTATACGAGTGAACTGTTGCATCTTAGTAATTCTTTCCTGATAGACAGGACCCAACAGACTATTTTGCTGTACAGTAGACAAAATATGAAAGACAAAAAGCGCAAATACGAAATGAATTATTTAAAACGGCGATAAATTACCCATCGAATCCTATATATATATAGAGTCATCCACAGACAGTTTCGTTGTATCACACCTCTTCAGTGGGGCTAGACACGTAGGACACTTGAAGCTAGAATCGAAACCCGTCCAACTTTACGTTAGACTTAGTATCAGACCGCTCAGCCAACAAGCGTACCACGTCAGCTAGGGAATTATAATGTATCAAGTAGTAGCGTTCCTTTGTTTACATTTTGTACCTTACCGGATGCCAGTGTATAGTTAAGTTTGCAATGAAATCCTACTAAAAGAAACGCAGTATAAGGAATCAGATTGACAAAATTCTGATTAAGGTTTTTTAGTCCATACCGGACTTTCTTTTTTCAGGAGATGCACGCTTAGCGTAACGGTTATTACCTCATCAAATGGAATTGGTGACCAGAGTTCAAATCCTGTTCGAGGCAGTTTGCGTTTCATTTTCTGCTTATTACCTTGGGAGCTGCATCAATCCATCTGTCCTTCCGTCAGCTATGAATAAGTTGAAGAATAGTCTATAATCTTTAATCCCAGTTAAGCAACCCATCCAGGAAAAAGAAAACTATGAATTGAAACCAGCTTTACCCTGCTTTGAAAAAAAAAAGATCTTGTGTCATTTCCTGCTCTTTGCCGAGGGGGGGTAGGTAAATACATACAAGGCTTTCTTTATTTAAAGACTGGCGCAACATCATCTTCCTTCCATTGACCTGACTTGTTTTATCTTTAGATAATCTTAATAAATTATATCTAAAAATGTTGTATTTCTACCCCGTGGCAAGAATTGAAAAGGTGGATACCAGGGTGTGTACCCTTGCTTTGTGTTAAGCACCAAGAAAAAATTTAATTAAGAATAAGTGTTGTTTTTCTTCACTTAACGGCGCAAAAGTGTTTTAGATCCGATATATCAATTTAACGATTATGAGCCGTCACAACAGACATGAAACGAAAAACAAAAAAACGCCCTTCTCCCTTCTTTGTTCTTCAAATTCATTTTTAATGAATAATTAGTTGTTTTCGCGTTGTTTTCGGCTGACTCGTGTGCTGCATAAAACAATCGTTTCCGCTAACTCGACAATTCAATACGAGCAAACGAAAAACCGAAAACATTTCTTGGCATACCCCGAACGACAGATTGTAATGTCTTTAAATGAGGAGAGAAGATCCGGGTAGATGGGGTGAACTGGGGTTGGTAGTGCTTTCACGAGAACCTACCATGATATTTTTCAAACAATAGAAACAATGGTTTTTTTGCTAAGCAAATCGAGTCTCGCCCTGACGATGAGTCTTATGATGCCCTGTCTGCATCCCCTCTTGAGGATTAATACCCTTAAGAAAGGTATATACTCCTTTACCCACCTCTAATCAGTGTGTTAAATAGTACCACTACTGTTCTTCTACACGGATGACTTTGGCATTAAATAACCCACGAAAGTTGATGTACCATTAAACAAACAAACAAAAAGTAAATTTAATTCAGATGAGATCCTGTTGTGTAGGGGCCAAAGTGCTGGACAACTCCAATTACGTCATCGCTTTCACTTTTGGACTAATACCCTGTGGAAATATGTGAAGCCCTTTATCTTTGCAGCTATGGATTAAATAGTACCACTACTGTTTTTTTAATCAGTATAGCTTAGGTATTAAAAACTCACCAAGGTTTATATCTCATTAAACAAAGGAATTAAACGTACTATCTCAACAGTATTTTCTTGATTTTTTAATCCTTTGGGATGAGTGACTTATGTTCTGTACTTCATATAACGAATAATTTGATGAAAAACTATTTGACACTGAACCAATTAGACACAAAACCAATTAGACTCTCAATATATTAGGCTCTAAAACCTATTACTCACTAAAATCTATTGGACATTAACATATATTAAACAAAAAGCATATTGCACACTTAACCTTTAAGGTAGTAAAACTAATTGACAGAAAATTTATTAGACACTAAACTTAATATACACTAAAACCATCTAGACAGTAAACCAATCAGACACTAAACCATGATAGAAACCTATTAAACCATGTTAGAAACCTATTAAACACTGAATCCTATCAGACACAAAACCTATTAAACACTAAAACCTATTAGACACAAAACCTATTAAACACTAAAACCTATTAGAAACGAAAACCTACTAAACAATAAAACCTATTTGACACGAAAATCTATTAGACACAAAACCTATTAGAAATTAAAACCTATTAGAAACGAAAACCTATAAGACATTAAAACTTATTAGACACAAAACCTATTAGATACTCAAACTATTAGACACGAAAACCTATTAGACACGAAAACCTTTTAAACATTAAAACCTATTAAACACTAAAACCTATTAGATACTAAAACCTATTAGAAACAAAAACCTACTACACACTATAACCTATTAGACACTAAAACCTATTAAACACTAAAACCTATTACACATGAAAACCTACTAATACTAAAACCTATTAAACACTAAAACCTTTTAAATACTAAAACCTATTTGACACGAAAACCTTTTAAATACTAAAACCTATTTGACACGAAAACCTATTAGACGCGAAAACCTATTAAACACAAAAACCTATTAGACACTAAAACTTATTAGACACAAAACCTATTAGAAACCCAAAACTATTAGACACGAAAACATTTTAGACACTAAAACCTATTATATTGTAAACCTTTTAGACACTAAACCGATTCGACACTAAACTGTACAATTTGATAAATCTCCAGTTGAGAATTTCCAGGTAATGTGACTCCGAAACTTATATTGACCCAAATGTGTTATGCCGATTGGTGTCTCATCTATAGATCAAATTGATCTATTTCAGATAAGGATTAGATTTAGTTGGTTCGTTTAACTTGTAGAATCATTTGTATTTCCGGTTGTGGTAAAGTATCCACTCTTCATCATCCGTCAAAATTTGGGCCGAGACAGAACATTTAAATACACGTGCATTGGTTGCTTGGTTGATTGGTCGTGGTGTGGGTGGACTTGTGGTTGGTTGTGTGATTGGTTGCTTGTTCGCTTGGTTGATTGGTCGTTGTGTCGGTGGTTGGTTGGTTGGTTGGTTGTAGGATTAGTCGTTGTGTGGATGGGTGGGTAGTTGATTGTGTGATTGGTTTGTTGCTCGCTTGATTGATTGGTAGTTGTGAGGGTGGGTAGGTGTGTGGTTGGTCGGTTGCTTGTTTGGTTTATTGGTCGTTGTATTGATAGGTGGGTGGGTGGGTGCATGGTTGATTGTGTTTAATTGTGTGTGGTTGGTTAGTTTGTGGTATTTTTCTTGATTTGTTGATTGTGTGGTTGGTTAGTTGGTTGAATGATTGATTGATTTTGATTGTAATTGATTGTGACAGTGAATTATTGGTTGGTTGGTTGGTTGGTTGGTTGGTTGAATGATTGATTGATTTTGATTGTAATTGATTGTGACAGTGAATTATTGGTTGGTTGGTTGGTTATGTAGCTAGTTGGTTAATTTTGTGATAGATTGGTTGTTTGGTTGATTTGTCGTACGGCAATGTAGTTGACGATTTGTGCGGTTGATTGGATCAGCAAATGGGTAGTTGATGTGGTTGGTTGGTTGGTTGGTTTTTTAGTTGGATTGTAAACACTTCATACTTAATTACAATATCAATATTTTAAGACCCAATGTATTAATAAAGTTCACAATCATTATTTGAAACAATTCTATTTCATCAAAAGATGGAATCATAATGGATACTCCTCTTTCAAGTCAAAATGGATCTGGGAGTAATGGCAACAAAGGTATGACTCAACACTTTCTAGGTCAGTTTTCTTTTTAGATTTTTTAAAATACGTACTCCTTGTAACCAAATTTAATTTCCATTCACTTTCAAGTTAAATAAAATGAATATTACCAGCATTTTTTCTTGGTTTTGATTTTTAAAATGTTTTCGGTTTAAGATCAAACATTTATTATTCAATTTTTACAAGATAGAGAAAAATTATAATCAATGAAATAATGAATATTATAATAATACCCACAGCAACAAATATTCGACAATACTGAAACTGACTAAACAAATGAAGATCCGGATCTATTCAATCAGGGCAGGATTATTCGTTAATGATTATCTAATTTTGAATTAAAAATTTGTTTCAAAAATTTCAGCCCTTGTATTTTAATTTCATTTTCTCGTTATTTTTCTTCCTTTTTTTAAATCCTTCTATTTAATCTTCTTACAAAATTGATATTTTTTAAAGTCTTCTCATTAGAAAAAAAAGAAGTAGTAGAAGTGTAACATATTGACCTTCGACCCAGCCGTCAATCGAGAACAGGTGCATCCGGTCGAAGATATCAAGATACAAACTTGACCGTGGACGGGTTGAATTTGGTGCAAATGAGATGCTCACAGAAAGCAGGTGGATGTCAAACAATTATATAACCCGGTGCCACGGAGAGTTGAGTTAGTTGGAGTCGGTTAAGTTCGAGTTGCAGTTCGAGGCAGTGAGAACCAGCTCCCAGCAAAGGGCTGGACCCTCAGGACTCCCGGTTGAGCAGCCCAACAGAATGGCAGGCGAGGCACTGCTATAGTCAGAGGAACTGGGGGTCAATATGTTGTAGTTTGTTCAATCTCCAACTCACCTCGTGTGTTCGTTCGTCATTATTGTTGATTATGTTTCTGCATGTATAGTTGTATCACGGCTTTACAACAGAAGCAACCCTTGCCTACCGATGAGTTCAACTGTTTATCTCTTGCACATCTACAGGGTGGAACGATAAAATTGTCGTCCTAAAGAAAACAACACTACAGCTTTATTTTAAAACTTTTATTGAAAAATTCAATTCAGGTAACTTGATTATGTAGTAGAGCTGACATCTACTGGGTGGAACGATAAAATTGTCGCCCTAAAGAAAACAACACTACAGCTTTATTTTAAAACTTTTATTGAAAAATTCAATTCAGGTAACTTGATTATGTAGTAGAGCTGACATCTCTTCAAGGTAGCCGCCTTCAGCCTCAATCACCGCCTCGATACGGATCCCGAACTGACAGCATGCCTTTTCCACAAGCGGGAGCTCGGCGAATACTCGGCGGATGGCGGCGATCAGGCTGGCTTTGGTGTTGTGCGAGGTCATGTTGGTGATGTTCTCGACGTATGACCAAACGAAGTAGTCCAGCAGGTTCAGGTCGGGGGAGGGGGGCCTGTGAGAGAAGGGTACAAAGTCGTAGAACTCCTTCTGAAGCCAAGCCTGGGTCTCTTTGGACTTGTGGGCCGGCGCCGAGTCCTGCTGCCACACCCAGGGTCTGCCACCGGTCACCTGATTGCACCAGGGGATCACCACACTCTTCAGCACATCCAGGTACACTTTGGTGTTGACTTTCAAGCCGACTTCGAAGATGTGAGGTAGCATGATGTGGCCCTCACTTGAAACCACACCAAAGACCATAACCGTAGCCGGAAACTTTGTTTTCATCATCCTGGGCACGTTCCTGCTATTCGTGACAATCCAGCGTTGTCATAACTTGGATCCTGTTGTCATAACTTGGATCGGTAGAGAGCATAAGTTGTACTCTGCTACAAGTGTCCAAAATGTTATCTCTCACTCAAATAATGTCTTGCCTAATCGGCTGGGGCTGTAGAATACACTGACTGCACTTCTACATAAAGGTAAGATCCTCTACCTCTACGAATGTCCTAGACTTGACACTGAACAATCTGATGATGAGGTTCCAGTGATACTGGAGCTTTGGGGAATGTGGAGCATCTATTCATTGCCATCGCTCCCAGATTAAATAGAACTAATCTGCATACTGATGCTAAAGTGAATTACTTGAAATAGAACTGTTTTGATATTATACTGCGTACTTGTGCTTAACTGATTTTTTAAAGATTATATTGTTTTAACATCTGTGTGTTAATAAAAATCTATACTCATACTAAACTAATTGTTTGAATTAGAACTGTTTGACTAAACTGAATAGCTTGAAATAGAAAGGTTTTTAACAATTAAACTGTGTACTTACATTTAAACTATGTACTTATGCTAAACTGAACTGCTTGAAATGGAACTGTTTTTTACATTGAAACTACTTACGCTTAACTGAATTGTTTGAAATACAATTGATTATATGTATAAAAATAGATTTGGCATTAAATAACCAACAAAGGTTGATACGTCTTAAAACCCAAACAACTGAGTTGTTGCAAATGAAACTGTTTTTTACATTGAAACTACTTACGCTAAATTGAATTGTTTGAAATAGAACTGATTATATGTATAAAGATAGATTTGGCATTAAATAACCAACAAAGGTTGATATGCCATAAAACCCAAACAACCAACAACCAATTAAATAGTGTTAGTGGTGAGTTCAAGTATTCAGATACGGTAAACTAAAGAAAACAAACTTCAGTCGTTCGATATCAAGCTTTAGCGAGTAGAATGTTTGTTATTATTTTAGGGGAGGAAGAAATGTATTCTTGCGCGTATGTGTTATTCCATCGCTAATTGTTGTTGTTAATAAAGGAGGATGACGAAGTAAGAAGACGAAGATGCCGTTAGCTTTTACATGAAGGTTTTGATGGCAGCATGGAATATAGAGTTTGCGTTTGTGCTGCAAGCCTCGTGGGAAAGGAAAGAAGTAAGGAGACAAAATGGAGATATGAGAGAGTAGAGAAAATAATTCATATTCAACTGGGAATCTTTGGTCTAAGAAAAATAACCAAGGAGTCCATGAATTAGGCTGCATCCCTCATGGTGCCCTGCTGCTGCTGCTATTGGAGAGCAGACGGTAGACGTCTGTACAGAACGGAGTTTTTCTGCCAAAGAGAGTGTTTGACGGCTTTTCCACAGTTTGTGCAGCCCGGAAAGATGCTCCGGATTGAATAGGATAAGTCATCCTGATTGGGTGAAATTATACGTCGAATTAAATTACGCGCCAAACCAAAATACGAAAATTCCTTCTGCTACAAAGCCACCCGCTACAGGAATATTTTAAAACTCAGAATTAATAGAATTATCTGTTTAAAGATATAATTGCTTTTTTAAGTTTTTCTTTCGAGAAAATAAGGTTTTATGGGTCGTTGAAGACGATGAAAAGATATGGATCTTTTTGGTCTGAGCCAGAGAGTTCGTTTAAATGACCCGTATGTTTTCAGTGGGTCACATATGAACGACATATCTCATCATCTCATCATTGACATTGCCGAGCAAAAGCAAGGCGACCAGCTCGAACCTACATACAGCAGCTCTGTGAGGATACGGGATGTAGTCTTGGGGACCTGCCAGACGCAATGAACGATAGGGAGGAGTGGCGAGAGAGAGTCAGGGTGGCACGACAAGATGATGATGATGATAATGATATATATGAACGACATATCACTAGTGGCTATCACACCCAATTAGGCATTCTTCTAGATTTACAATAACTAGCAACTAGTCTACACGATCCAGATATTTTAATATTCCTATTATTAAGTGATTTATAAATTGTATAAAAGTAAATTTACCCCCTAGAAACCCCTATGCTTTTATTCACACGGCCAATTTTTTATTTCCTTCTAGGGGTCTATATGGGTCACATTAACAAGTTCTAAGGTAGGTGTACGATATCTGGCAACTCGTCTACAAGGTCCAGTCATTTTTGTTCTTGCCTAGTCAGCTTGGGTGGGGGATGTAGAATACACCGACTGCACCTCTGCAGAGGGGTAAGACCCCCACCAACAAGTGTCCTTGATATGACACTAAATAATGGGGACTGCGGAGTACCCTTTCATTGTCCTTGCTCCCAGGTCCACTCTGGCCCGGAGTGGTAGCACCTGATAGGGCTCTATCTATGGGTCAAATAGAACTAAACTGAGTACTTATGCTAAACTGAATTGTTTGAAATGGAACTGTTTTTGACATTGAAACTGTACTTACACTAACCTTAATTATTTAATATAGAAGTGTTTTGACGTTTAACTGTGTGTAAACAAAATCTTAACTGAATTATTTGAATTAGAACTGTTTGACTAAACTGAATAGCTTGAAATAAAAATATTTTTGAAAATTAAACTGGGTACTCATGCTAAACTGAATTGTTTGAAATAGAACTGATTATTTGTATAAAAATGGATTTGGCATTAAATAACCTACAAGGGTTGATATGCCATAAAACCCAACCAACCAACCACTTCTGTTCTTCTATTATTAAGGGATTTATAGATTACAAACTAGTAAATTAGGAAATCTGTAAGCGTTTATTCACCCAGCTAAATTTTTATTCATCCTCCAGGGGTCTCTGTGGATCACTTTGGAAAGCCCTGAACGAGAGCCTAATCATCGAAAAGAGTTTCGTGTCATAATTTAGCAAAGAGGAACCTGTTCGTTACTCAAATGATCAACATTAATATATTGTTACTGCGAAATAATTGAAGACCATAATTGTTAAACTGTCTTCGGCATTTATGAACACTACAAGAGTTGACATGCAACTTTTTAATTAATTTCGAAGAATCTAACGAGGCAGAATAAACGAAATATTGTAGACGAATAAATAATTAATTTCAGCCAGGTTTTTTTTTTTTCATTTTTGCACTCATTTTTTGACAAATATTTTCTGTATTAATTAAATACTTTCTTTTAGAAACTAATTGGGTGACTAATAATTACAATAATAAAGTACTAATATAAAAAAAGAATTAATAAGATAGCTAGATAGTCGACGATAGATAGTTAACAGAAGACTATATATATATATATATATATGTGTGTGTGTGTGTGTGTGTGTGTGTGTGTGTGTGTGTGTGTGTGTGGCTAGTTAGCTAGCTAATTAGATAGATAGATAGATAGATAGATAGAGAGAGAGAGAGAGAGAGAGATAGATAGATCATATGTGGCGCAACGGTTATCGACGCAGGATATCGACTCAGTTCAAATATATATACAAATAGCTAGCTAGCTAACTTAATAGATAGATAGATAGATAGATAGATAGATAGATAGATAGATAGATAGATAGATAGATAGATAGATACAAGGATGAATCATATATATATATATATATATATATATATATAGAGAGAGAGAGAGAGAGAGAGAGATAGGAAGAGAGACATACATACATACATACATACATACATATGAATAACCTCAGATAGATAGATAGATAGATAGATAGATAAATAGATAGATAGACACAAGGATAAACTATAAATATATATATATATACATATATATATATATATATATATATATATATATAGAGAGAGAGAGAGAGAGAGAGAGAGAAAGAGAGAGACATACATACATACATACATATGAATAAGTTGAGATAGAGAGAGAGAGAGAGAGAGAGAGAGAGAGAGAGAGTGAGAGAGATAAGAAGAGAGAGATACATACATACATACATACATACATACATACATACATACATACATATGAATAACCTCAGATAGATAGATAGATAGATAGATAGATAGATAGATAGATAGATAGATCATATATGGTGTAACGGTTATCGACGCAGGATATCGACTCAGTTCAAATTCTGGACGAGACTGTTTGCATTTCGCGTTTCATTAATGAACTTTGGAAAGGCATGAATCCATATCTTCCCTTTACATTCCAGTATATGTAAAATACAAACCTTGGTACGTCAATCGGTCAAGAAGAAAGTTCTCTGTTTTTATTACTAAGAGGAGGGGTCCATGAAGCAGCCTGGCGTTGTCTTCAGCCTCGTTCTGGCATCTCCTGTGACAACGCTAATGCCAAGATGTATAACAACATCGGTGTCGCGAAGGCGGGAGAGCAGTTGCATGGGTAACTTCTGTTTTTCAATAGAATCATGCCCAGGCCTGTATTATGATCCGATCGCAGATCCGGGGGTGTCTCGCTAGACTGAAAGATGCCTAAACAAAAATCCTCATCCTGCAATAATAGACATATATCTCAAAAGACATTAACAGATTTATTTAAATCACGATAACGCTTCCTATTCAGTGATGTTAGTCGTCAATTTTCAAGGCTACGTTTTTTTTTATTGTTGTTGTTTTTAACATAAAGAAACGAGGATTTTCAATATCTCTCTCTCTCTCTCTCTCCTCTCTCTCTCTCTCTCTCTCTCTCTCTCTCTCTCTCTCTCTCACACACACACACACACACACACACACACACACACACACACTGTTTCTCTTCTACTTTCTCAGCCTTCTCCTCCTTCTCTTTAAATACTCTTCTCTCCTTCTTTCAAGGCAGGCTCCTCATTTGAATGTCTGACGCTACTCGATCTTCCCATTCTATTTGTGCTGGGTTAAATAAAACTAACAGCCATCACGTCGGCCGGAATTTCCAACTAAAATTTCGATAAGTGATTTCTGAAGGAAGGGAGGCAACTCAGTCAGGAAAAAGTCCGAGGATCACTCAGTTTTCTTCGTTATGAGTGTCACAAAGTTTGACATAATTTGATATGTATGAGACTCTCAGTGAGAATCGAACTCAATAACAATCACCTGCTAGTCTAGATTGCTAATCATTACACCGCACCATTGCTGACAATGAAAATAATGACATGATTTCGAATGTAAATAATAATAATAATAATAATAATAATAATAATAATAATAATAATAATAATAATAATAATAATAATAATAAAACTATTGATAATAAATTGAATTAAGATAGATAGATAGATATATAGATAGATAGATAGATTGCTGGATTGATATATATGAAAGACTCAGATAGATGAGAATATAAAAAATAGATAGATAGATAGATAGATAGATAGATAGATAGATAGATAGATAGATAGTCGACGATAGATAGTTAACAGACGACTATATATGTGTGGGGTGCGCACGCGCACGTGTGTATAGCTGGCTAACTTAATAGATAGATAGATAGATAGATAGATAGATAGATAGATAGATAGATAGATAGATAGAGAGAGAGAGAGAGAGAGATGTACAAACTAAGATAGATAGAGAGACAGAAACAGAGACAGAGAGAGACAGATAGACAGAGAAATGTACAAACTAAGATAGATAGATAGATAGATAGATAGATAGATAGATAGATAGATAGATAGATAGATAGATAGATAGATGTACAAACTAAGATAGATAGAGACAGAGACAGAGACAGAGACAGAGAGACAAAGAGAGACAGACAGACAGAGAAAGAGAGAGAGATAAACAAACTAAGATAGATAGATAGATAGATAGATAGATAGATAGATAGATAGATAGATAGATAGATAGATAGATTGGTCGATAGATTGGTCATCCATCTAAGTCGTGCACGAGCTCATTTTATAGAAAACCCGAATGGTCAAAGGGAAAAAACTCTATTTTCTTCTAATATTAATTATTTCCCTTGGCAATTGTGATGTCAAACAAAAATTAAATAAGTTTATTGATTCATTCCAATTTTTTTTCTTTTTACAATTTCACCAATTGTGAAATATCATGTCATCTCTGATAGCGAACACAACCAAATTTCAAATGAACATTAACCCTTTTAAAACCACTTTGATTATTTGCAGAAAAGGAAAACCTGAAGAGGAGCATATTATATACAAGAAATATAGAATTAACTTCTTTTTTCAACCACATACCTCACCATATCTACGGTATTTGATGCACGCCCCACCTAACGGGCATGTGTGGCACAAGGCCTTTTATTTGTGGGTCCGGGCGCTGGGCCATAGCCCACACGCGCCCGGCATTTCCCAAAAATGCTAACGGCCCCGTCGGCATTCCACTTATTAGGGGCGCCTCAGGCGCCAGGTGATTAAACCCCCCACTGAAGGGGGTAAAAGCCAGGGGGGAAGGCCCCCTGAGGCCGAAGGAAATCTCCAGGTAGTGAGACACACTTGGCCAGATCTGTGCTGCAGATAACACGGCCGGCCGAAGTGCTACCCGGCAACTGGAGAGGTTCAGACTGAGATTGATCTGCCTCATCATACCTCACCATATCTAGGACAGGATGAGCATAAGTAAGTTCTATTTATAGTTCAAACTAATGTGCTTTTTTACGCCATTACTGAGAAATATCCACCAGTAGGTGTGTTTGTTTATAATTGCAAGTTGATAAAAGGTGAGTTTATTTTTGCCACAAGCTAGTTGCCTTTTTTTGTAAACATGTGTGCTTGTTTAGAATAAGCAGAGAGGTAAGATTCCCCACCCCCACCCCCACAAACACACTAAAATTGGTGGGTGTCCGGGGTAGGACACTAAATTGCATCTGGTTGTGAGACTCTAGTTCTGAAGATCTGAGGCGTGTGGAGTACCTGTTCATTGCTATTTCTTCCTGGTTCTCTGTGACATGGAGTGGTTGTACCTGTTAGGGTCACATCTATGGGTCAAATAGATCAATCTGAAAATCATTTACATTAAGAATAACGACTTATAGCTTTTATTGCTTAATAAGAATAATTAAATGGAAATAAATACTTGAAGCCTTAAATTATTTGGTTTGGTTAAATTTGATTTTATGGCACATCAACCATTGTAGCTTATTTAATGCCAAATCTGGTTTTAACATATACATTAGATATATATGATTTGTAAACACAAGTCAACAAAGTAAAATAGTTCCAAGTATTGCTATGTATCACTAACAATTCAATTAAACACCACTCATTTGTTTACACACAGTTACATGATCAAACAGTTCTATTTCTAACCATTCAATTTAACATAAGTCAATAAAGTTAAATGGTTCCATGTATTGCTATGTATCACTAACAATTCAATTAAACACCACTCATTTGTTTACATACAGTTAAATGATCAAACAGTTCTATTTCAAACAATTTAATTTAGCAAAAATCATTTATTTGCATTCAGTTTAAATGTCAAACTGTTCTATTTACACTATAGATAGGGCCCCTTTCAGGTCAGAGTGGACGATGGCAATGAAGGGGTACTCAGCATTTCCCAAAGTTCCAGCATTACAGGAGCCTCACCATCAGATTGCTTACAGTCATAAACAGGACACTCATTAGGGGAGTCTTACCTCTCTGAAGAGCTGCAGTTAGTGTATTCTGCAGCCCCAGCCAACTGGGCTATATAAGAATTAGATACAAATACTTGAAACTAAACAACCGTGTATGATTATTCTTTTAGATAAAAATACTTTATATATAACTATAAATTATTTGTATTAAAAACAGGTACTTGAAGTTAGAATTGTTAATTCACAATTATTATTAATTGCTTGAGACCATTTAACTGTGTGCAAATAAATGAACAGTGTTAAATAAAAATACCGTGTTGAAACAATATACTTATTTGTATTAGATAGGAATACTTGAAACCATAGAACTGTGTGCAAATTATTTGTATTGCATAGAAATAAGTAAATAAAGCAGGCGACCTTAGTCAAGGGCAACCCAAAGGCTACTTTGCAATAGCTACTACAAGGTGTAGTAGAGGGCACTACTCCATTCCCACGATTGCTCCACTTTACCTTTGACCCTCACCTTATAGTGCAGAGTGCTTAGCAAGGTGGCATCAAGTACCATTTTTTGAGTCTTTGGTATGAATCGACCTGGGATTGAATAGAAATAGAAATACTTGATATACAACTGCTTCAAAAATTATTAGGTTTAGTTAGGAATACTTGAAACCACATAATTGCAAATTGATTATATTAAGATTAGTTATTTGAAGGCAAATCTTAACTAAAGATCATTATAATTAAACAAGAATAATTAATTGACACTAAATAATTGCTTGCATAATCATTTATATTAGATAGGAATACTTGAAACCATAAAACTGTTTGCCAATTACTTATATGAAGAATAGTTACTTGAAGACATAAATGTTTTCAATGGATTATTATTAAAGAGGAAGAATTACTTAACACCAAATAATTGCTTGCAAAATTATTATTATTATTAGATGGGAATACTTGAAACCTTAATATTGGGTACTGATTATAATAGTGACTTGAATTAAAAACAGAGGTCTTCATGATGTAACAATTACTTATGTACATGCCGATTAAAGTTCAAATCCTGGTTGCCCAGTCAGCTGGGGCTATAGAATACACCGACTGCTTCTCTGCAGAGGGGTAAGACACCCCCCCCCCCAACGAGTATCCTGGATATGACACTAAATAATCTGATGGTGAGGTTCCAGTAATGCTAGAGATTTGGGAAATGCAGAGTGACCCTTCATTACCATCACTCCCAGGTCCACTCTGGCCCAGAGTGGTAGCACCTGATAAGGGTCCTATCTATGGGTTAAATAGAACTAAACCATGCTTCTTTCACTATACTGATTTTTGCATTTAAACTGTGTATTTATGCTAAACTGAATTGTTTAAAACAGAACTGTTTTGACATTGGAACTGTGTACTAGTGCTGAACTGAAAGGCTCAAAATAGAATTGTACTTGTCTTTAATTGGAATCATTTTGAGATGAGGCTTCTTAATCTGAGAATTAATTTTTTTTTAATTTTTTTTTTTTATTTATTGCGGACTTTTTGTCCTCATCTTGGTAGTTTTTGTGTTGTTTCTTCTTTCACAACGTTTCGGCCAAATTCGTTTCGGTAAATCACCTGAAGAAGGCCAGAGGTGAAATTTGGCCGAAACGTAGTGAAAGAAGAAACAGCACAAAAACTACCAAGATGAGGACAAAAAGTCCGCAATAAATAAAAAAAATTAAAAAAATAAAAAAAGATAAAAATTAATTCTCAAAATAGAATTGTTTTTGACATCTAAACTGTGTACTTATGCTGAACTGAATTATCTGAAATAAAACTGTTTGACATTTAACTCTGTGTAATGCCCAGTCAACTGGGGCTGTAAAATACACTGACTCCACCTCTGCAGAGGGGTAAGATCCCCCCCCCTAACAAGTGTCCTGGTTATGACACTAAATAATCTGATGGTGAGGTTCCAGCAGTGCTGGAGCTTTGGAGAATGTGGAGTACCCCTTCATTGCCATCACTCCCAGGTCCACTCTGGCCCGGAGTGGTAGCACCTGATAGGGCCATATCTATGGGTTTAATAGAATTAACAGCATACTAATGCTAAACTGAATTGTTTGAGTAAACTGAATAGCTTGAAATAGAAATGTTTTTGATAATTAAACCATACTTACATTTAAACTGTGTGCTTATGCTTAACTGAATTATTTGAAATGGAACTGTTTTTCGACATTAAAACTGTATTTACACTTAACTGAATTGTTACATATAACTGCTTGAATAGTTTGAAATGGAAATGTTTTTGACAATTAAACTGTGTACTCATGCTAAACTGAATTGTTTTCAATAGAACAGATTATTTACATAAAAATGGATTTGGCGTTAAATAACCTGCAAAGGTTGATATGCCATAAAACCCAACCAACCAAACCATCAAATCCTGGACAAGTCTGTTTACATTTCATATGTCTGGTTTCATATGCCAAATTAAATTGTCATGGAAAATGCGTGACCACATAACTTAATGTATCTTATAGTTATATTGATCACCTCCAGGGCTACGTTCAGTGGTTCTGTATGTCACACGCAGTGCTTACCAGATTTTCTAGTCATGGTAATTCAATTTATGACAAAATTGCCCGATTCAAAAAAATTTCCTTTCCCATGAGTTTATCATTACACGGATGCGTATCTCCAACATTACCATGACTTGTGAATTTGGCATCGCTTGTGGGCAATGTGGACTAATGGCTCAGTGGTAGATTTCAGTTCTGCATTCTGTGGTCTCAGGTTTGATCTCCCATGAGGGAGATCATGGTATACACTGCTGATAAGAACTAATAAGGTCAAAACAGCTGTCCGTTGGTTCCATATGTCACACACAGTGCTTGTCGGATTTTCTTGTCATGGTACTTCAATTAATAATATATATATATATATATATATATATATATATATATATATATATATATATATATATATTACTGTGTTCATATCTGTCTATCTATCTATCTTTGCTCATATCCATCAATCTATCTTACTCTGTACTTCCACACAAAAATTTCCAGACTTTTTTTGTACAGGCATTTAAAATTGTCCTTGACTCTTGAAAATTCAGTATCTTATTGCTATACATCTTATGAGATGACTGACCAATTTTTATGATTTCAGCTTCAAACGAACAGCTACAGCAGCAATTAGAATGCACCCTACTAAAGCCTGATTGTCACAGCTGGTGAATTTCAAAAATGCAATCTGGACTATAGAAGAACGATATGCAATAAAATTCTGTTTTAAACTTGGAAAAAATGCCATGCAATGAAAGCTGGATCTACTGCTATGACCCAGAGACCAAGAGACAGAGTTCCCAGTGGAAGCATGCTGGCTCTCCCAGACCCAAGAAGGCCAGACAAAGCAAATCCACCCACAAACTTTTGATGATCCCTTTTTTTGACAGCACTGGCATGATCTACATGCACTGGGTTCCCACTGGACAGACAGTCAACAAGGAATACCATGTTGAGGTTTTAAGGGAGTTCAGGAAGAGATTCCATCGGAAGAGGCCAGCACTCTTCAAATCAGGTCAGTGGCATTTCCACGAGGACAATGCACCAGTCCACAACTCCATCCTTGTCACAGACTATTTGACCAAGATGGGCATCAAGATAGTTCCTCAGCCTCCTATAATCCAGACCTTGCTCCCTATGACTTTTGGTTATTCCCTAAGCTCAGAGGCTGTCATTATGAGACAATTGAGGAGATGAAAGAGGCTGTGACGAAGGTCATTGACACACTCACGCAAGAGGACTTCCATGGAGCCTTCCAGAAGTTGTTGGAACGGTGGAACTAGTGCATTGCAGCCAGAGGATATTACTTCGAAGGGGACTAGAGTTTCATGTGTGTACTATCAATAAAAATGCCCATACGAAAAAGTCTGGATATTTATTTAATGATCCTTGTAGGTTATACCTATATATATATATATATTTATTTATGCACACCACTGTTTTGGGGGTGTCCTCATGGTGTAATGGGTTAAGTGATGGACTGCAGAATTGTAGTAAGCGAGTTCGTACTCCAGTTGCACTATTACATTCACTTTTGGCCAATACCCTTGAGAAAGGTATGAACCCTCTTACCCTCCCAGCTATGGGTTAAATAGTACCACTACTGTTCTTCTAGAACAATGGCTTTGGCATTAAATACCCTACAAAGGTTGATATGCCATTAAACAAAGAAACCAAACCACTGTGTTCCTTTCAATTTATCTATCAAGCTATGTTTATATCTATCTCACTCTGTACCTCTCAACAAAATGCTGGAAACTGGCAGTTATGGTTGATATGCCAAATCCTATATATTTGATATATATGTATAAACAGGATTTGGCATTAAATAACCCACAATCATTGATATGCCATAAAACCCAGCCAAACTGAATCCTATATATTTGATATATATGTATAAAGTGGATTTGCCATTAAATAACCTGACTCCCTGCCTTCCTTGAATCTCTAATGCCACTCAAAAACTGATGCTCAATTCATGCAACATGGTCGAAAAGCAGTCTGAAGCATTCCATACGTTTCTGTGGCATTTTTTCCAAGTTTGAAATAGAATTTTATTGCATATCGTTCTTCTAAAATATCCTCACGTCTAGATTGCATTTTTGAAATTAACCAGCTGTGACATTCAGACTTTAGTAGGGTGTATTCCAATTCCTGCTGTAACCGTTGATTTGAACCTGAAATCACAGAAATTGGTCAGTCATCTCATAAGACGTATAGCAATAAGATACTGAATTTTCCAGAGTGTACAAAAATTTCAAATGCCTGTACAAAAAAAAGTCTGGAAACTTATTGAATGTACCACGTATATATATATATATATAGGGAGGTGTTCATGGTGAAATGGTTTTGTTGTTGGGAATGGAGACAGCAACATAAGTTTAAATCCTTGATGAGATTATTTGAATTTCACATAGCAATAATGCTCTTGGAAAAGGCATGAATCCAACTATTCTCCCTCCAGCTATGGGCAAATAGCAGGGCAGACTGTGCTCGTTAACCTTGGTATGGGAACCAATCTAGAAGAAGGAAACTCGGAAAAAACTCCACTTGAAATTAACCTTGTGTTACATTCTGCTTATGCAGAGTAGCTATATATATATATATATATATATATTAAAAATGACTACATTATTTTTGAATAAAAACATTTATAATCATCATTATCATTTTTTTTACTGATTGCAGGTTTTTTACACCAGCATGAGCTGATGGTCTTTCACTAGAGTCTGAGTGACAGCAAGTCTCCTTTAGTCTCCAGGACTCTACTAAGTATTCTAACAGATTTTAACAGCGCTCTGTTCTAGATGGTCATGATTTTTCTTCAGGTCTTCAGTTCCCCAAGTCTCCAGGTCTTTAGGGACCATTTCAAGGGCTCCAACTTTATCATATCACTGTCACTTTTACGTTCCACAGTTCTTTCAGCTCTCTAGCAAGATCCTAATATTTTTCTATTTTTTTTTTTTATTTTCACTCTATGATAGACTGAAATGACAAAATCTATGAGGTGACAAGTTTTTTCTCGTTAATTGATATTATGTCTGGTCTTCCAGCTGGGATTTTATGATCAATTTGTATCTCAAAGTCCCTGAGAGTTTTATGCTGCTCATTTTTAAAAAAAGATGCACAAAATTCTGGTTTGTGCAGATTCTGGTTCGTGCAGATTCTGGTTTGTGCAGTTTCTGGTTTGTGCAGATTCTGGTTTGTGCAGTTTCTGGTTTGTGCAGATTCTGGTTTTTGCAGTTTCTGGTTTGTGCAGATTCTGGTTTTTGCAGTTTCTGGTTTGTGCAGATTCTGGTTTTTGCAGTTTCTGGTTTGTGCAGATTCTGGTTCGTGCAGTTTCTGGTTTGTACAGATTCTAGTTTGTGCAGTTTCTGTTTTGTGCAGATTCTAGTTTGTGCAGTTTCTGGTTTGTGCAGATAACATTTTTTAGCAGGGTCAAATTTTAATCTCTTGCACAATTCCCACTGGATCACTTTTCCCACCCAGTCATATCTTTTATTGTACTTCTTTCGTGGCAGTTAGCTACATTCACTTGTTATATAATCACCCATTTCATATCTGCTTCTGCATAACTAACTCTCACTATTTTGTTATGTATTATCAATTTTCACTCTGATATAATTGGTCCTCAGGGCATCATTTCAAGCAGCTATTAAAGGGATTCAGTTTCTTTGTTGAGGTTTCCTCTTCTTAACCATGTCCATGTCATCTCATGTGCAATCTCCTCCATTCGTTGCTTGAAATATCCTTAAAGTTATTTTTCTTCCTATTTTTGTTTTCAAAATTTTATGGTTTTATTGTTTCTCCATTATTGATAAGGGAGTTGTTGGCTGCCGCAAGTAGCTACCCTGGGCCAACAATTTTGACCAGAAATTGGATTAATCTTCAACTCAGAGTATTTAATCACTATTGCCCTATCAAAAATCCTGCTAGAATGGGCTATTTTTGCTGTGTTATATTTTTATAATTATTTTTTAAAACCATCCTGCAACCCACAGGTGGACCTTTTGGGCCCTCATTTAAGTTATGACCACTGGTTTGCAAATCATGGTGTCGAACTATCAATGTTCACCCATTCTTTTCTTTCCAATGTTTCAAGGTAAGATTTATCATCTATTTTTTCTTTTTATTATAAGTCATTTTCAGATCCTTTGCCACTGACATAACAGATTAGCATTGGCCCAAGGACACATGTACGGAACACACAGTGAAGATCGAATTCAATACTATTACTAAGTCATAACTCTCTGCAAGAAACAAATTCACTTCGAGTTCCTGATAAGACATTTTTTACAGAGCTTTATATAGTAATAAAAATCAGTTTTATTTATAGAGGGAGTGAGTAAAATTTGGTCATTTGCCAGCTGACCAAGTTAGAGAAGGTAGGGGAAAAACAAACAAAGAAACAGAAAAAGTCATACAAGCAACATAATGATAATAATCCGAAAATGAGACGCACAAAATTTTCTGGGATTTTCAGATACAAATAGATCATCTAATCTCGACCAGACAACCAGATCTAGTGACAGTCAACAAGAAAAAAAGAGGACCTATCAAATAGTGGATATTGTCGTTCCAGCAGACCACAGATGAAAATAGAAAGAAAGCAAAAAGAGAGATAAATACCAAGACCTTGCTAGAGAACTTAAAAAACAATGGAAGATGAAAGTGATGGTGATACCGATTGTAATTGGTGCACTCGGTACAGTCACCAAAGGATTGGTACAGGGACTGGAGGAATTGGAAATAAGAGGATGAGTGGAGACCATCCAAACTGCAGCATTGTTGAGATCAGCGAGAATACTGAGAAGATTCCAGGAGACTTGAGGAGACTTACTGTCACTGAGACTCCAGTGCTTGGAAATAAGAGGATGAGTGGAGACCATCCAAACTATAGCATTTTTGAGATTGGACAGAATACTGAGAAGAGTCCTGGAGATCTCAGGAGACTTGCTCTCAATCAGACTCCAGTGAAAGACAATCAACTAACAGTGGTGTGAAAAACTAAACAAAGAGTAAAATAAAAAAAATAAAATAAAAGTGGAAAACATAATTCTCAGCAATAATAATAAAATGCAAATTTATCACCTGAAATTGATGAGAATCCAAGAGAAAATAGACCAGACCAGATGTTAAACTACGAAGAAAAGTTTTTGCATATGAGCATATATGAGTGAGAATGTCCTTGCAAATGAAAAGTCAATGAAGAAGGAATACTTTGTGTGTGAATCTTGCTTTGTTAGTTCTGCCATGTGGCCTGGCCATCTGCAAAGGACTATGTGTCAGCTAGTGTTCTTGTGAGTATGGCTGTGAACTGATGTTGACCTTGGTATAAACATGTTTTTATATACATTGAATAAGAAGCTGGAGATCTGGAGAGTGAGTCACAAACGTGCATACATTTCAAAGCAGCTTTATTGATAAACTTGGTTGTCACTTACAACAACATAAAACCAAAAGGGACCACTTAGAACCTTACTGTATTATCACAACAAACTGATTGGCTGCACTGATGTGCCAGGGGATGTCAGATATCTGCATCATTAGGCTAGCTGCTGACTGCTGTGTCTACCATGGCTACTGTGTCAGCTGTTGACTACTGTATCTTTTGGGTATCTGCTGTGGAAGGTTTTCTTGGGTGCTTTTATAATAATCCCCTACTAATTCGACCAAAATTTCAGACTCTTTGATTTTTTATTGCCATTGGTTGGATCATGTGGTTTTTGGAATCATGTGGAATGCTTACAACTACGTCCGCATAGGGTTGATTATAGCTCCAAAGACTAATACCTGTGAGGAGATTGAAATCAAGTGAGCTTTGGAATTGACGACTTGAAGGCTTGTCTTTGTATATTTGTTGTATCTAAGTACCAAAAACTCACCGTCACAATTAGTTGAGTGTGAAGAACACAAATCGGAAACTTGTTCCAGAGGAAATGTATTATGATTTAACATTTCTTCGTGCTGAATAATGTGAACAATTCACGACGAATTATTAGAAAGATGTTTATTGCATGAGCAAATTTAATAGAATGCTTGAAGAAATGACATGAAATACTAAAAGAAAGCATTAAAGAGAAAAGTCCTATCAAGTAGTAGGAGAGTCTTTTGGTATAAGTCCTTAATAAAATGGAAATTATTGTGTGTAAATATACGTCAAAGCATGGTACCACGTATGGTACGATGTAAGATCTGTTGGGCTGAGAGACCCCCTCTGTAAGGAAACACACACACATTCGTATGTGCTTCTAGCCGTCGGGACGGAACCATAGAGAGACTGAGATTGATTTTGTCTCGCTGTATTATATGTTTCATTGGTCACCCTACCTAGCGGACATTTGAAGTACTTGTTATGGTTTATAAAATGGCGATTGGCAAGTGTTCTGAAAATAGAAAAATGTAGACACACTGATGCCAAGAATTCAAAATTGGGCGGCAAAAATAAGGAACCGTTTCTTTTGGAAGGAGGAGATGAAGAGAAGTAATAGGAGCTAGGGATAGGAGTTTTAGTAGGAGGTTCGAAAAAGGACACGCGTGGAAAGAAGTTAGTTCACTACTAGAGTCCGCGAGGGACAAGTCAATTGACTTCTAGAATCCACGGTGAACATAACTCAGCGATTTCCGCTCCTGTATCCACAAAATTTAAGAGGTTACAAAAAAAAACTAATTACAACTTGATATAAAAGCCTGATTTTCTCGCACCAAAATAAAACATCATTGAATCGAAGTTTGTGTTTTCTTCAGTAATTTCAACAACGAAGAAATTGTAGCAGAAAGAAACTTGTATTTTTGTTTGGCGTGTAATTTAATTTGACCGTTAGAGTCACCGAACATTTTCACCCAATCAGGATGCCCTGTCCTATTCAACCCGAAACATATTTCCTAGCAGTACCAAAAATTGTGGAAAGCCCGCGAAACTCTCTCTCCCTCAGAAATCCTCAATGGGAACGGGCGTCTTATCGTCTCCTCCTGAAAAGCAGTAGCAGCATCATACACTATAAGGAGAGCCATCTAGTTTATGGACCCCTATGGTCTATTCTTCTAGACCAAGGGATCCTAGTTTAAATCAAATTAGATGATACACTCTAACAACTTCCTACCTTCTTTCCTTACTACGAGACTCGCAGCATACCAGCGTAAATCCCTTACTTCATGCTGCCATTAAAACCTTGATACAAAACCTAACGAGGTCTTCGTTCTTCTCCACCACCTTTATTTTCCATCAACATTTAGCGAGGGAATAACAACCTACGAAATACCAACGCTACCAACGAAATACCAACGCAACCAACGTAATACCAACGCTACCAATGTAATACCAACAAAACCAACGCAAAAACGCAACTTAAACTTAAAACCTAATAATAATAATAGTAATATCCCCATCGCTATAAATGGCGACCTTCCGACTTGTGAGAACACGCAACCACATATAAAAACAAATTAAATATACCACTACAAAATAGAAATTAAATATCAAAAACACAATATCTCCTCCTACAAAATACAACATACTATTTTGAAAGCTAGGGATGTAATCCCTACCGATGTAATAATCCCTACACCTGTGAGTCGGGAATTTTTGTTCTATTCTATTTTACCTAACCACTCCCCCGTGAGTGGGATGTAAGACAAGGTCAATTCTTAAGCAGTGTTCAACAAGTTTGAATTCGGAGTTTTCCTTCATCTGGACAGGTTACCATACCGAAGTTAAAGAACCCCGTCTGCCCTTTTATCGACCCATTGTAATATAATGGCCGAGTGATTTCGTTTTATGCCTTTGGGTTTAGTTAGGCTGAGAACCTTTCGGCTCAGTGCATGGGTTACTTAGGTGGAACATTAACACTGGTGTTCACGCGCGTGGGCGGAGCGGACGTGTCACTCAGAGATGTCACAATAGCCCAGATGGGAAATGGGGCTAGAGAGTGCAGGTGACGTCACGCACCGGAAGCGCACGGAGGATTTGGGGAGATTTGAAAAAGTCAGTTAGTTGAGTTGAGAACTAGACTCCGAACTAGAAGATGGTTGACTTTCGCTTGCTCGCGGTGGCCTTGCGGCGGGTGCGCACGAGATGGGGTGGGGCAGATGAAAAAGTCAGAATAGAAAGAATGTGTATCTCTCTCCTTGTGTCGAAAAACCTTTAAACTCAAAGGTAATAAAAAGTTTCGTAACTGAACTAAGAAGTCGTAAGTGTTTTCGTGTTTCGGGATTCTTATGTTCTATGTATATATGTTACGAACATTCTATGTACATTTCACGTAGCCATATCATGGCCCATGGTACACCATAATTACAGGGAGAATAGGTTTTAGGGATTATAGGTATTAGTTCTATATGAAATACAAACAGTCTAGACGAAGATTTGAACTTGAGTCACCGTGTCCATTTCTGACGACGCTAACCATTACACTATGGGCATCTTTCTGTTCTATTTTTAGATTTGATGCAAGATTTATTTTCATTAAGTTATTTATTTTTTAAGACACGGCACGTTTATGATAAACATTATGAGAGTATCGTCATTTGCGCACAAGGCCAGAAGTTTAGAGCACCTAGCAAGAATCAAATTTGTGAATAATAAACTGCCAGCTTATCTACTTAATCATATAATTCACAGAGATTAACTTAGTTAAAAGCGAGGTCAAATTTCTTTTTTAAATGATGAATAAACTGAGCTTAAATTTGACAAAAGCTATAAGTATGGGGATTGTATTCACTGCTTAGTATTTGATCTACGATATTAAATGGCTGACAATTATACCAATACGACGATGAGTTGACAAAAAATTCTAAACTTTGATTTGGCACAAATCTGTAAATATGATACACTCAGTGAGGATCGAACTCATAATTCAAATATAATCTTTTGCAAAGCTTAGATTAGTTTGGCACAAGCACCTTGTAAGAAACCAACCCTGTTAGCCTTACTTGTTAGGTTAACATACAATGACGAAGGCCCTTTTTAAACTAAGCATTATAGATATGGTACAAGGCCACAAGTTTGAGGCACCTACTGAGGATCGTACTGACTACTCAGAAGTAGTTTTAACTTAGCCTAGTTTGGCATAAGGCCTGAAGTATGTGACACGCTGTAAGAATTGAAATCACTAACACGGGTCTATTTTCCAAGCTCTCTAACCATTGCACCATGAGGCGTCCTTTTAAAACTAAACCGTGTAGACGCGGCACAAGGGCATATGTATGGAGCAGCTAGTGTGGATCGAACTCACTACTAGGTAATAATTACTGACGAGAGTGCAAAACGATGTCCAGTTGAGTTTTTCTTTTTCTTTTTTTCTTTTTTTTTTTTTTCTTAAGCCTACAAAAGACGGTGATGACCCTAAAACGGATATGTTTTCTACCGGAACTTTTTTAAGACCGGAACTTGTACACCGGTTTTCAGTCTCAAGATGTCTGCTACATCGTCATCTCCAGTAACTGTTCTTCGCGTAAGTTTTCTTTTTTCTCTTTTCCACGCGATATTTGATTTTATATGAGTGTTGGATAAGGTGCCGGGTATGTACCTAACCATATGGAACCCATTGATATTGTCCCTGGGGGGTAAGTCACTGTTGTCAGGGTCCAATTGTTGATGTCTAAGCGAAGAGAAATCAAATCATTAGAAAAAAAAAGCGTAGTAGATTTTTTTTCCTTTGATTTTTTTTTTAACTTCCTTTTATTTGACAATAAACAAATTTATGTCTCATATTACAAATAGATATTGTTTAGGGATTTTTGACAGCACTCTTTAAAAAAGAAACTAGCGTCAAAAAGCTGTTCACTGTAGAAAAAATAAAACGAAAACTTAGACATTAAGTTACTTAGTAAAAACGACGTTATAAATTGTTTACTTCGTTGTCATCAGTACGTCCTACGATATTGTGGATCACGTAATCAAAAGAAGTGCAATAAATCCCCCCCCCTTTCCGCGTGGGATGTTCAAAGACCGCAGTGTATGTTTATATATATATAACCGTGGATAGTACTCGAACCCTGCTACGTTTTTCCTTTGAGATTAAGTTTAATTTGCCAATTATTAAACAGTTATAAAAGATTTAAAAAATTTAATTATGCGGTAAAAAAAATTCCTGTCTTTCTATAAATAAGTGATTCGTGTTGCTAAAAACACCTTTTAACTTGTAAAATATTCATTTTAAACCTTAGATATTTTGAGGGTTTTTTTTTTTTGTTTTTTTTTGTTTTAATGATTTCATTGTAGCTGTTTATATATATATATATATATATATATATATATATATATATATATACTACAATCAAGTGTATGTGTATAAGCAAGTTATGATAACGTAGTTATCGTCAGTGATCGCATTGACGAAAAACTTGCTGTCACTAAACGTCGTTGTCTATGTATATTTTATACTAACTTAGAAATATCCATCACAAATATTGAGCACTCTTTATTTATAAATATGGAAAACTATATTATTAACATGTATGCACTATAGATAGAAAACTTATATTTTTCAAATCTGTCATGTTACCTGTATAGAGAAAGGTCTTTTACCTACTAAAAAACAAATTGTCCCCTTTCCCCCAAATATTTCTATTTTATTCAGACATTGCCAAAACACCATACTTGGATGGGGAAAATGTTTTTATATGCATATATATATATATATATACATATACCCAGTAATGTAGTACTTACTTTCACAATACAGGTAAGAATGAATTTCAGTCATTGTCTGAAATTGAATAACTTTCACGCACTAAAAAAAATCCTATTTTAAAAAGCGACCTTTTCTTTTTTTTTTTTTCTTTTTTTTTTTTTCTTTTTTTTTTTTCAAAAGACAAGACAATCCACCATCATTCAGCCGTAGAATGGTAATTTTACTGTGTGAAATTTTTTTATTTTTTTTTTAAATTATGATTCTCAATCTAAAATCATTTTATTGTAGCCAGGTTTTCAGTTGGAGGACACAAAACTATAGAAAATTGGTGTTTTACAAATCTCCCAAATTACCTGCAGTCTAAAGTCTTTAAAATAGCTAGCATGAAAAATTAGTCTAAAAAGATATTTCTATTTTATTTAAATGGGGCCAATATTCATAAAAATAATCAGTACATTTTTAAAATAACATTCTAAAGAAGTGGTTGTGGTAATGTTAAAAATATTAATATTGAAATGTAGTTTTGTTTTTGTCACAATCCAGAGAAGAATAAGATTCAATCATCATTTTTTTTTTTTTTTTTTTTTTTTTTCATTTTCATGCACTCAAAAAGAAAACAGAATTTTAGAATGCAGCCATATTGAAAAAAAAAAATTCAGTTTTAAAGTGTGGCCATATTGATATTTCAAGAGACTAGATAATTCCCCCATCCCTCAGCTAAAACACTCATTTTACTGAATGTAAGAATGGATGATTTTAATTTCCAAAATTCATAATCCAGATAAAAATGAGTTTCATTTTATTAATCAACTTTTTCCGACTCAAAAAAAAGAATGTTTCCAGTTTTGAAAGACAGCCATATTGATTTTTTCCAGAGACAAGACAATCATCCCAGAAAGTGATGAATTTTTTTTATGAAACTTTGTGTTTGAAAAGCAAATGGATGATTTTAATTTCAAATCACTTTATTGTAGCCCTTTTATTTATTTATTCATTTGAACAAAAAAAAAACAATATTTTTCAAATGTCACAAATTTCATGAATTGTACAAGCTCTTTTAAATGCTAGACAATTAAAATTAGTTTATAAAAAAATTGTTTCTATTTTGAAACGTGGCCAATATTCATAAAAATGGCGGTAATGGGAAAATGTATGTGGTAATCTTCAAAGAGAGTTTTACAGAAATGATGTACTTATATTTTCCAGTCCAGATAAAAATAAGTTTCACTCAATGTCTTCTTTTTATTCATGAATTTTTATGCACTCAAAAAAAAAAAAAAGAAATTCCAATTTTAAAAGGTGGCCATATTGATTTTTCAAGAGACAAGACAGTCCATCTTCTCTCAGTTGAACAACACTGATTTTTCTTTTTTTCTTCAATGTTTAAATGTTGAATTGTTTAGCATTATAGTTAATTATTAAATCTATGTCTCCAAAAAACATCACTTGCTGAGATATCAATAGGGTTGTCATTTATTTTTTTTGTGTAAAAGTTTATAATTATAATCTCTCTCCAATATTTATCACCCTTTATTTATGAACTGGCTCATCCTCCTTGTGGATAGAGTGCTTGCCAATGGTCCGGGAAACCTGAGTTCAATCCCAGGTCACGTCATACCAAAGACTTTAAAAATGGTACTTGATACCTTCTTGTTTAACACTCAGCAATATAAGGTATGCATCAAGGGTAAAGTGGAGCAATCCAGGGAAAGGAGTAGCACCCTCCCCTACACCTCAGTGTAGTAGCTATTGAAAAGGGAGCCTTCTGGTCGCCCTCAACTACGGTCGCCAACTTTACTTTTTTTATTTATGAATATAGCAAACAATTTTGTGTGTGTGTGTGTTTTTTTGTTATATGTTGAAATGATAAATTGTGGTGAATCTGAGAGTATGATAGAAATATGTGGAAAGTTGTATGAATTAAACACTTAACTCTTATTTAGATGTGTGATATTTCGTTCTTTTTATTCCAAAGAACTTTTCCAAACTGAAGCCATTTTCTGAGTTTTTCTATTTATAAGCAAAGGAAAAGATGATAGAGAGGATATAAGTGTAGCAGGAAGAAAAGAAAGGATTTAAAGTCAAATGTATCTGGTTTCATTAAAGATTTTTTTTTTTTTGAAAGTGGAAATAATCAAAATCGAAAACTAGATAAAAAAAGAAATTTTTTCCACTCTGTGCTACCATACTTTTGAGAATTCTTTCACTTTCACTTTCCCTTTTTCACTCCCCTTGTCAACTAGACATCACAAACTAGATAAAAAAAGACATTTTTTCCACTCTGTGCTACCATACTTTTGAGAATTCTTTCACTTTCTCTTTCCCTTTTTCACTCCCCTTGCCAACTAGACATCACATTATAGACAAATATCTGTGATATATCACTTTCCCCTCCATCTTTCCCAATTTCTTTCCCATCAGTTCTCTAAAACTCTTTCCATTTTCAGAACAAAATAAATCTTTATTGAAACCTGATACATTTGACTTTAAATCCTTTCCTTTCTTCCTGCTACACCTCTATCCTCTCCATCACCTTCATAATTTCCTTTGCTTATAAATAGAAAAACTCAGAAAACAGTTTCAGTTTGAAAAATTTCTTTGGAATAAAAAGAACGTAATATCACTATCTAAATTGGAGTTAAATGTTTGATTTATCCTGCTTTCCACATATCTCTATTATATATATATATATATATATATATATAATATATATATATATATATATAATATATATATATATATATATGATTTATCCTGCTTTCCACATATCTCTATTATATATATATATATATATATATATATATATATATATATATATATAATATATATATATATATATATATATATATATATATATATATATTATTTTTGTTTGTTTGTTTGTTTGTCCAATTAGAGAAAAGTAGATATTTGAAAATAGTTCTGTAAATAAATTTCAATGTGGTATTTTAAGATTTTATTTTCTCGTTACGTGTCTTGGAGATTATGTTTCTTTATTAGTCTCTTTAAAAGAAGCACCACCTCCAAAACGCATATCTAGATAATAAAATCCTAAAATACCACATTGAAATTCATTTGCAGACCTATTTATATTAATATATATATATATATATATATATATATATATATATATATATATATATATATATATATATATATATATATTGTGTGTGTATGTCATTCAATAATTAAGATGAATTTTGCCTATTGAATTGGCAATAGGAAGCACTGTTTACAGGTACACCTTTTTAAAGAAATCAATAGTGGTAGGCCCTTTCATGTCCCAGAGGATTGTCAGAATGACCTTCTTTACTGACAGCTGCACCCAGAATTTTTCTTTACTGGAGAGTCACTGTGTTTCCACTCTTAAGACTGTCTTTGGTAAATTGGATAAATATAATCTACATTGTTTTTCCTAGAGTAATTAATACCTGGGATCGTCTCAACAATCATCTTAAAGACTATAATTATAATCTTTTTAAAATCATTTTGGTCAGGAGGTGGAGAAAAGTCTAAAACTGATCTATTTTTAGTTGTCTGAATATAAGAACATTAAGTTTATAAGTCCCAAAAATTCACTCTGAACTATCCAGCAGGACACATAGTGTAACACTTATTGGTGTTGGTTCACTAAGCTTCTGAGTGATAATCATCTGGAGGTTGCAAGTTCAATCCTGACTGCAGGCAAGTAACAATACAAGAATACTTGTACCCGGTTATGGTTAACGGAATCTGCACTATCAACCCCTGTGGATTAAATAAAGGACATGGTTCAAAGTTCCATGAAGGCTCCCAAGTTTTACAAGAAACACCTGAAGAATGCTGGAAGACACATTGGACGAAATGTTGTGAATATAACAATAACGATGAAGACAATTGTCCGAAAACCCTGAATGATTAAAAGGATCCATTTTTGATGTTTTTTGATGGATAATTGCAAAAATTTGTGCTGACCCGTCATTTTTTTTCCATTCATTTGCATCCAATTTTCAGCATGGAGAGATTATAATAGTCCTCTGCTTCTAGGATGTGAGCCACAGCTTCAACTGCTTTGGCCACATACATGCTACAAACTATCATGTACCAAAAATATTGCTTAACCTTTGACTCGCACTCGGGTGTGGGTGAATACATACATACATATATCATCATCATCATGTCGCACTGCTAACATGGATTTCTCTAACTCTTACTCGTCATTCATCCCTATCATTCACTACTCCCAGCAGGTCCTCCAAACTACACCCTCTGTCTGTACGGAGATGTTGTCGGTAAGTTCTCGTTGGTCGGCCAACACTGGCACGTCTATGTAAAGGGGTCCATTCAGAGAACGTCACTTATGAGTTCATCCTTGCTTCTCTAGCAGTGTTTCACATGCTTTATTTGTCTTATTTGGATGTTTTTAGAGACAGGAGGTTGGTGGCCATTCAACTGTTGTTTCGTGGGATTTTACTTCCTGGATTTGTTCAATATAGCTCGTAGTATTGTTATGCTATTACAGTCTAGCTTTTTCTCTATATGTTTCGTCAGTGTCCATGGGATACATCCATACTCACACAATCATTTTATTCCATCGGATAAGTCAGACTTCCATATGATAGATAGGCTATCAATAGCAGTCCGTGCCTTCACTAGGTGCATGTTGATGTCACTTTCAGTAGATGAGACACTGCTACTGAGGTATGTGAACTTGTACACTAATTTTAGAGAAGTGTCATTTAAAGTGGAGATGTCTCCTTGATTAAAACACATGTAGTCTGTTTTGTCTGCATTCACATGGAGACCAATGCATTCTGCTTCCTGCTCCAGACTTTGCTGTGGGGATTTGGCTTGGGTAGGTGTAAGGGCAAAAAGCACTATGTCATCTGCATAGTCTGTGTCTGTAATAGTTTCTGCAGGGTGTCATCTGCATAGTCTGTCTGTAATAGTTTCTGCAAGGTGTCATTTGCATAGTCTGTGTCTGTAATAGTTTCTGCAGGGTGTCATTTGCATAGTCTGTGTTTGTAATAGTATCTGCAGGGTGTCATCTGCATACTCTGTCTGTAATAGTTTCTGCAAGGTGTCATTTGCATAGTCTGTGTCTGTAATAGTTTCTGCAGGGTATCATCTGCTTCTTGCTATTTTTAATGTAAAGCCATTTTCTTTCATTAGATCTATAGATGTTCAGAGTACGTAGTCTAGACAGATTATGAACAGATATAGGGATAATGTATCCCCATTCAGAACTCCAGCAACAATGTCAAAGAAGTCTGTCTCCATCTGGTGAGCGAACCTTGGCTTTCATGTTACTATAGATGTAATATAGCCATGATAAGAATACATAAAATATACACATGCATAGGAATCCCGAAACACTGACAACTTTCTTTACTTCAGGTATGAAACTTTTATTACCTTCTTGACTTTTAGGTTTTTCGACACGAGGAGAGAGAGACACACAATTTCTACTATGCTGACTGTTCCATCTGACCCAACAACGTGTGGGCATCCCGTAGTCCATAACTGGACTGGCCTCACCCAGGTCCAAAAATCAACTCGCTTCGTCCAGCCTCAAATCTCAACTCACTTTTTTTTTTTTTTCAAAAATCACCCAAAATCCTTAGCCCATCACTTCCAGGCATGACGTCATTCACATCCCCAGGCCTATTTCCTATCCGGGGTTTTTATTATGACATCTGTGATTGTCACATCCTCCCCGCACGAGCGTGAACACCTGCGCTCAATGTGTGCCCCTACCCGTGCACTAAGCCGAATAGTTCTAAGCCTAACTAAACCAAATGATAAGATATAACCAACGAAAAATGATTATATAAAAAAATCATTCTGTAATTATATAACATAGAGCATCATTGTGGTTTTGACAGTTTCTTTAGGGAGAACATACGCTAGAAGTATTTTCTCTTCTCTTCCCTCTGTGTTTGGAATCAAATGCCCTGGAGAAATTTATGAACAAGAATGTCACCTCAAAGTTTTTTTGAACACTCTCTTACAATTCGACAGATTGTCAGAATCTGTGATGTTGTGGATCGATTTCTCCAAAAACCATTTTTATTCTTAGAACTTTCTCAATTTCTTGTTTGATGCATTTAAGCCGAGAATTATAAATCTTAGCCGCTGTAGAAGTAAGATTTATGCCCCGCTAGTTCCTAGCATCACTTATGAGCTCGTCCCTACTTCTCCAGCTGTGTACTGCATGTCTGGTTCGTCTAACTTTGATAGTTTTTGTGATGGGTGGTAGATGGCCGTATAGCTGCTGCTTTGTGGGGTGTTGCTTCCAGTACTTGTTCAATATTGCTTGCAGCATTCTTGTGTAGTTGCTGTCAAGCTTTTTTCCAGCCGTTTAGTTAGCGTCCATGTAGTGCACCCATATAACAGTATCGACACAATCGCTGCTTGGAAGAATCTGCATTTCATTTTATCGGTCAGGTCTGACTTCCATATGATGAATAGCCTATTGATAGCTGTCCATGCCTTTGTAAGTCATGTGTACTCCTATGGACCCCTTCACATGGCCGAGCAAAAGCAGGACAACCAGCTTAAACCTACATACAGCAGCTCTGTGAGGATACGGGGTGTAGCCCTGTGGAACTGCCGAAAGCAATGAACGATAGGGAGGGGTGGCGAGAGAGGGTCTGAGGTATCAATGCTGATGGCACGACAAGATGATGATGATGAGGTCACCTTTCTTGAGGAAGAGGAGGATGCAGCTTTTTATGTATCTCTCTGTTGTGTTCTGTTTATATACAGCATTGCAGAATCGGAGCAGTCAGTCATCAAATTTCCTTGTCTTCCATACTTCTGGGAGTATTTCATCAAGACCAGCTGTTTTTCATTTTCACTTTTGTGAGCACTATGTTTATGACTTCTTGAGTAAACTGTCCTAGTTTGATGTCGAGTTGGTAATTAATAATTTTCATGATAGGTTTATCTGTGACTTTAGCGACATTTCCAAGCAGATCCTTGAAATGTTCTTTCCACATCTATATTCATTTTTCTTGGCTTGCAGCATTTAGTTTAGCTCTGGAGGTGCTCTTCTTTTTACTGTCTACCATGTTATTCAAGATTGTTTATCTTTTCCTAAGTTTCTTATTTTATTGATCTGACCTTGAATGTATTCTATTTGTTCTTTTTGGTATGTGTAAATTAGTTCTCTTTGTGCCTTAAGTTTCTGAGCGTTGGCTTTAGTTGGGTTCCTTTTATTACGTAAGGATGCTATTTTCACATTTTCTCATTTTTTCCTAACTGCTATTACCTCCCATGGAACTCTGTTTGACACTTAGTTTGGTTGGTATGCATTTTCCTGCTACTTCTATGCATGCATTGATAAAATTCTCATATTCGTCATTTGGAGTAAGTGTTCTGGATATCTCCTGAAAAGTATCAAACTTGTTTCTTGTTGTTATCGTATATTTATCGCTAATATCTCTATTGTTTAGTGAGGACCAGTGATAGTGTATGGTTTTGGCTGTTTGTGTTGTATTCTGGCATAGGCTCAGATGTATCTTTGCTGTGACAATTCTGTGATCTGAAGATACTCCTTCAAACAAGGGATATGCCTCACAGTTCAAAGCATTATCAATCCATTTCTTATTCATGAATATGTAATCTGTTGTAGGTGATTCGCCTATGACCAGAATAATGGACTTACCCAAAGAGAATATTAATCAAGAACTAAGCTGTGAGAATAGCAGAGAGCACCAGGAGCAGCCGTAGTAGCACCTTGCCTGTCTTCGTGTACGTTGAACCTAGAAAACCCTCCTCAGAGACTTGGATACATTTGTGTGGCACTCATATCTCCGTGTTGAGTTATTTATTTATTGACCCTTAATAATTGGTCATAACATAATCTGTGTTTTAGTATTATTTGCATGGGTGTAGGTCCATTGTTTTCCCTCCCCTTCCTTTTCTGGAATTTAATATTTAGGCATGTTAATCTGTTTTCTTGTGAGAATTCTCTTTGATGTTCCCATTTCTATTTGATGAGTTGTGTAAGCAGAATTTGTTGTTTTCTTCTTTACCTATTTGAGCATTCATGTGTCCATCTATGATTTGAACATTTTGTTAAGGAATGCTATGGACAAGGGAGGATAGCTCATTCTAGAAGGTGATGTGGTTCATTTCATCTCTAGCATTGGTGGGGCTGTATCAGGAGATGATCGTTGAGCTGGGGTTGCCATTAAATGTAGCTACCATCATTCTCAATTGTATTTTCTTGGTGCTGTTTAGTGATTTTAGGGCACAAAGACTAAGAAGTATTCCTACTATGACGATATTAGCAGAGTTTTTCCGTGCAGATGCTGAGATAAATGTCCATCCATTGCAGGTATCATGGTCCTTTATTTCTTGTTCACTATGATGGCATTTATGTTCTTGTATGCATACTGTCTATATTATGCTCTGCCACAGATACTGTCGGTTCCATAGCTGGCCAATCTATTTAAAGTTCTAACATTGTGTTTCTATGTGTACTGTGCATCTCAGAAATTTTTGTTTAGGTTCGGTTTTGAGTTCTGTAGCTGATCTTTTGAACGCTGGGGCCAGAGCTCCAACCTCACCAGAATGTGTTCCTTTGTTTTCCCACACAAAGGATGGTGCTGTTTGTATGCATGGATTTAATTAGTCATGTAATCTTTAGATGTTTTTTTTTTTTTTTTGTCCCGTCAATAAATGTCCCTTATAAATGAGTAACAGCAGTTTCCTGACTGAACTATTTGATCCTGGCCATTGACCTGTGGGATTTTTTGGCCCAGCATCAGGTGAAGCGCACCAGTGACCCAACTTGGTATTCATCAACCTTACTTCACATCCTTCATGGTGCTTCCCATGGCTTCTAAAGTTTTATGTGTGGGTAAAAAAAAAAATCCTTTTAAATTCATTAAGTCTTAACTTAATTAAAGTCTAACTATTCATTTTTATTTATTTTTCTCTCCTCTAATTCTGTAGCCAACCTTGTGTGTTTTATTTATGGAGAGTTTCTTGACTTTATTTGAAAGTCGGTCACAAGAAGATTCTAGCTATCTCTAGTTCACTACCTCTCTTCAAACCCCACTTTAATTATTTTTACTAAACAACCAATCCTAAATTCACAGGACGGTTAAAAATGAGATAATGATAATAATAATCACCTAATCTTGGCCAGATAAGTAGACCTTATAAAGTAAAGTTGGTGACCTTAGTCAAAGGTGACCCGAAGGCTCCCTTTCTATAGCTACTATACAGAGGTGTAAAGGAGGGTGCTACTCCATCCCCTGGATTGTTCCACTTTACCTTTGATCCTTACCTTATAATGCTGAGTGTTAAGCAAGGCGGCATCAATTACCATTTTTTGAGTCTTTCGTATGACTCGGCCTGGGATTGAACCCCGATCTCCCGGACTATTGGCAAACACTCAACTCATTAGGCCAAATCAACAAAAAAAGAACTTGCCGAATTGTGGACTTTGCTGTCCTATCTGACCACAGAGGAAAAGTGAAAGAAAGTGAAAAAGAAGGATAAGTACCTCAACCTTGCTAGGGAATTGAAAAAACTGTGGAACATGAAAGTGACGATAATACCAATTGTAATTGGTGCTCTTGGTACAGTTACCAAAGGATTGATACAAGAACTGGAGGACATGGAAATAAGTGTACAAGTGGGAACCATCCAAACTACTGCATTATTGAGATCAGCCAGAATACTGAGAAGAGTCCTGGAGAGTTGAGATTTGCTGTCACTCAAACTTCAGTGAAAGACCATCAGTTAAGGTTGATGTGAAAAACTCTCAAGAAGTGATAATATAATGGCAACAACTACAACAATAATTGAAATATACCCAAAAAAAATAGGTGGTAACTCCTAGAAGTTTTAGCAATATCGGATGAAAGTCCTTTTTTTACTACCATTGATTCATTTCCAATGACATAGCGCTTCTGGCAAATGCACCCGACCAAGCCGAAACCCTGCAACATAATCTAGAACGAGCAGCTGCAGGCATAAGCCTCCAGGTCAACACACACAAGACAGAATATATGTGCTTTAATCAAACAGCCGACATCTCCACACTAAACGGTAGTTCTCTGAAACTAGTTGACAAGTTCACCTACCTCGGAAGCAGTGTCTCATCAACCGAAAAAGACATCAACACACGACTAGCAAAGGCATGGACAGCTAACGATAGACTATCGGTCTTATGGAAGTCAGACCTGACCAATAGAATAAAACGCAGTTTCTACCAAGCAGCAGTCGTGTCGATATTGCTATATGGATGCACTACATGGACGCTAACTAAACATATGGAGAAAAAACTTGACAGCAATTACACAAGAATGCTGCGAGCAATATTGAACAAGTCCTGGGGGCAGCACCCCACAAAGCAGCAGCTGTACGGACACTTACCACCCATCATGAAAACTATCCAAGTTAGATGAAGCAGACATGCGGGACACTGCTGGAGAAGTAAGGAAAAATTCATAAGTGACGTACTCCTGTAGACCTCTTCACATGGACAAGCAAAAGCAGGACAACCAGCTCGAACCTACATTGAGCATCTCTGTGCCAATACGGGATGTAGCCCTAAAGACCTGCCGGAAGCAATGGGTGATAGAAAAGAGTGGCGAGAAAGGGTCAGGGATATCCGTGCTGATGACGCAACATGATGATGATGATTTATTTCCCATTTTCAACATGGAGAGAGATTATAGTTATCCACTACCTCTGAGATGCGGACCATTGCTTTATTATTGAAATAAGGTTTAAAGTGATTTTAACCAACATTAATACATTGACTCTTAAAGCATTGATATTGCAACTAAGTAGGAAGTGTTTACCTGTTTAAAATGATTGTGAAGATATGTTTGTACTGTATATAATTGGAGACCATAATTGTAAAACCAACTTTGGTACAAGATAACTCAACAGAAGCTGACATGTCATGGAACCACCCAACCTAAAATGTAGAGAGAATGGGATTTAACTTGTTATTTGAATTTTGATATTTTTTATCAGAATTTCAAATTGAACAAAGATTTTTTTTTTAAGTTACTAAGCAATTTTCCCATTGTGATTTAATTTAACAAAAAAATTATTAAATGAAAAGAAAACGCACCTTTCAAATTACATTCATTTTTATTGTAATTTTTGTGTAAATTATTTTATGGATTATCATTATTTTAAAAAATTATTATTCTTAACTTTAAATAAAGGCAATTAGATTAGTTTGGATTTAATGTTTATTTTATTTCCATCTGACGACAAATGAGTTTCAAAAACTTTATTAAAAAAGTATTGTTGTTTTTTGGAAAATTTTATTGAAATATTGTTTTAAAATAAACTTCCAAAATAAGCATGCTTCATTTTTTTTTTTTTTTATTTTACTCCTTTCTCTCAATTCATCTCTTTCTCCCTTTCCACTGAAGCAGATGATAAGCATCTGATGTATAACATTATCACTTCCTCTCTTTCCATAGTTCATGAACTGAATGTTAACCTTTTTGATCTTTTAATATGCATCACATGGGAAATTCTAAAAAATTAAAATATTCTTGAAATTTTGCTCTGAATCTAAAGTACAAAATGTGTGGCTTGTGTAATGAGAATTCGTCTTAACTATCTGTTATGCGACACAATCTTACAACATTCCTCCTCCGAAAGTTTTATACAACCTTTGATTTTTAACTTAACATTAATACAATTATTTATATATATATATATATATATATATATATATATATATATATATATATATATATAGGTCCAGTGTTAGTTGGGTTTAGTTTTATGCTATATCAACCACTGTAGGTTATTTAATGCCAAATCCTCTTTATACATATATATTAAATATATAGGATTTGGTTGGGTTGGGTTTTATGGCATATCAACCATTGTAGGTTATTTAATGCCAAATCCAGTTTCTACATATATATGATTTGTAAACATAAGTCAACAAAGTTAAATAGTTCCAAGTATTGCTATGCATCACTAACAATTCAATTAAACATCAGTCATTTGTTTACATACATTTAAATGATCAAACAGTTCTATTTCTAACCATTCAATTTAGCATAAGTCAATAAAATTAAATGGTTCTAAGTATTGCTGTGCATCACTAACAATTCAATTAAACATCAGTCATTTGTTTACACACATTTAAATGATCAAACAGTTCTATTTCTAACCATTCAATTTAGCATAAGTCAACAAAGTTAAATAGTTCCAAGTATTGCTATGCATCACTAACAATTCAATTAAACATCAGTCATTTGTTTACACACATTTAAATGATCAAACAGTTCTATTTCTAACCATTCAATTTAGCATAAGTCAATAAAATTAAATGGTTCTAAGTATTGCTGTGCATCACTAACAATTCAATTAAACATCAGTCATTTGTTTACACACATTTAAATGATCAAACAGTTCTATTTCTAACCATTCAATTTAGCATAAGTCAACAAAGTTAAATAGTTCCAAGTATTGCTATGCATCACTAACAATTCAATTAAACATCAGTCATTTGTTTACACACATTTAAATGATCAAACAGTTCTATTTCTAACCATTCAATTTAGCATAAGTCAATAAAATTAAATGGTTCTAAGTATTGCTGTGCATCACTAACAATTCAATTAAACATCAGTCATTTCTTTATACTTTGTGAAATAATCAAACAATTCTATTTCTAACAATTCAATTTAGCATAAGTCATTTGTCTGTACTCAGTTTAAATGTCAAGCAGTTCTATTTGACCCATAGATTGGACCCAATATGGTGCTACTACTCTGGGTCAGAGTGGACCTGGGAGTGATGGCAATGAAGGGATACTCCTCATTCCCCTAAGCTCTAGCATTACTGAGCCCTTACCTTCAGATTGTTTAATGCCATATCCAAGATGCTCATTGGGGTTGGTGGGGGTCTTACCCCTCTGTAGTGCTGCAGTTTGTGTATTCTACAGCCCCAGCCAACTGGGCTCTTCAGTGTTAGTGGTAAACTATTTCTGGATGTTTTTTTGTTTTTTTTTTTTGACTTGATGCTTTAGTTGATGTAAAAGATACTAAAAAATGTATCTGGATTTACTGAAAAAGTCTCAAGTAATAATATATATAAATAAGATTAATTTAGTATGGTAGAAACCTGATTTAAATATCGGATTTATTTTATTCTATTTTAGAGGTTTGTGTCTTTGTGATTATTGAAAATAATATTAAGTTAAAAAATTGCAGGCAATGACTGATATTATTGCATTGATATGATTTTCTCAAAATGTATTTACCTCTTCATTGCTATTACTGCCAGGTCCACTCTGAGTCAGAGTGGTACTACTTATTAGGCTCCAATCTATGGGTCAAATAGAACTATTTCATCATTTACTATACTTGAAACCATTTAACTGTGTGCAAACAAATGATTAATCTTAAATTGAAGGATTAGTATTATATAACAATGTTAGAAACTATTTAACTGTGTGCCAACAATAAATAGAAATACTTGAAACCATTTAACTGCGTGCCAACAATAAATAGAAATACTTGAAACCATTTAACTGTGTGCAGACAATAAATAGAAATACTTGAAACCATTTAACTGTTTGCAAACAATGAATAGAAATACTTGAAACCATTTAACTGTTTGCTAGAAGGAACCCCTCTGAAACTAGTAGACAAATTCACCTACCTAGGAAGCAGCGTCTCATCAACTGAAAAGGACATCAACACATGGCTAACGAAGGCATGGACAGCTATCGATATGCTATCAATCATATGGAAATCAGACCTGACTGATAAAATGAAATGCAGTTTCTTCCAGGCAGCGGTCGTATCAGTACTGCTGTATGGATGCACTACATGGATGCTAACTAAACGGCTGGAGAAAAAGCTAGACGGCAATTATGCAAGAATGCTGCCACTAGAACAAGTCCTGGTGGCAACACCCCCCAAGGCACCAACTTTACGGCCACCTGCCTCCCATCATGAAAACTATCCAAGTTAGACGAACCAGACATGCAGGACACTGCTGGAGAAGCAGGGATGAGCTCATAAGTGATTTACTCCTATGGACCCCCACATATGGCAGGGCAAAAGCAGGACGACTAGCTCGAACATACATTTAGCAGTTATGTGAGGATACGGGATGTAGCTCTGAAGACCTGCCAGAGGCGAGGAACGATTGGGAGAAGTGGCGAGAGAGGATGAGGGATATCCGTGCTAGCGGTACAACATGATGATGATGATGATGAAACAATTTATTAATATTCAATATAACTATTAGTATTAGCAATAATTGAAACCATTTGTGTGCAAACGAATGAATAATGTTAAAGAGAATTATTAGTGTTATATTGCAATTCATGTAACCATTTAGTGCCCTGGGAGTGACATTAAACTGCAATTGATGGTGAGGCTCCTGTCTTAGAATTTGAAGAGTGTGGAGGTCCTGTTCTTTACCATTACTCTCAGTTCCACTCTGACCCTGTTAGGATCCAATCTGTGTGTCAAATAGAACTGTTCAATATTTTTCTAGGGATTATTATTGATATTTGAAGAATTATTTGCATCAAATAGCAATACTTGAAACCACTTAACTATGTGCCAACAAATAAGCTCTTAAAACTCATTTAAAAATGAAGTTACCCATGTTGCATATTGATCTCCAACCCGGCCAAGCTCTCAAATGAGAAATGCTCCTGTGTAAATAACAGGTGCATCCGGTTGAAGAGATCAGGAGATAACCTTGACTGTCGACGGGTTGAATTGAGTGGGCGTAAAACAATGATATAACCTGTGTGAGACAGGTAGTTAGGCAGTTGGAGTTCAGAGCTTGAAGTCAGTGTTCCAGATTGAGCTTTGGGAACTAGCTCTCAGCAGAGAGGCTGGGCCCCCAAGCCCTCTGTTGAGCAGCCCAGGAGAACGAAAAAGACGCACTGCTATGGCCGGAGGAGCTTGGGAGGGGGTCAATATGTTGCAGTCTTTGTTCAGTCTCCAACTCACCTCTCCCACACAACCCTTTCAATAAAGTGAGAGGTATATTTTTCTAAAGAACTGTGTCCACTCGTTTTTAATGTGTTGACTATATTTCTGTATGTATATGTGTATGTATAGTTGGTTGTGACTATACAACACCTACAAACTATTGACTTAAAAATCATATATATATATATATATGTGTGTGTGTGTGAAGAGGATTCTGTATTAAATAACCATCAAGGGTTGGTGTGCCATTAAACCAAATAACATAATCTAACCTTAAAATCTATTTAACAAAATATGTATGCAACAATGACATGTAAATGTTTTTTGTGTCTTGAGACTCAAATGTTTTATCATTTGGGGATCTAACATTTAGCAAGAAAAAACATTTCATATGTTTTAAACAAAATGGGACAATCTCTACATTAAATGACAAACCTCAGAAATCTATAGACATGTTCACATACCTTGGTAGCAATATTGCATCTACTGACGGCAATGTCAATATTCATATTGGAAATAGAACTGTTTATTTTTTTACTAAGTATTATTATTATTATTATTATTTGAAACCATACGGTGATGTGTTGCCAAGTCGGCTGGCGGCGGGGGGGGGGTGAATACACTGACTGCTTCTCTGCAGAGGGATAAGACCCCCCACCACCAACAAGTGTCCTAGATATGACACTAAATAAGGTTTCAGTAATGCTGGAGCTTTGGAGAATATATACCCCTTTATTGCCATTGCTCCCAGGTCCACTCTGCCTCGGAGTGGTAGCACCTGATAAGGGTCCTATCTATTGGTTAAATAGAATTAAATTGTGTACTTATGCTAAACTGAATTGTTTGAATTAGAACTTTTTGACTTAACCCAATTGCTTGAAATAGAAATGTTTTTCACAATTAAACTGTGTATTTACGATAAACTGAATTGTTTGAAATGGAACTGTTTTTGAAATTGAAACTGTACTTACGCTAAACTGAATTGTTTAATATAGAACTGTTTTGACGTTTAATTATGTGTAAAGAAAATCTATGCTTATACTAAACTGAATTAGCTTAATTACAACAGTTTGACTAAACTGAATAGCTTGAATTTGAAATGTTTTTACTATCAAACTGTGTACTTGTGCTAAACTTGAAATAGAACCGATTATTTGTTTAAAAATGGATTTGGCATTAAATAACCTACAAAGGTTGATATGCAATAAAACCCAACCAACCAACATACCGTGATGTGCAAATTGTTTGTTTTTGATAGAAATACTTGATAAATTGAATTACTAATGTTGAATAACAACACTTGAAACCATTTAACTGTGTGCAAACAAATAAGCTCTAGCTTATTTTAAAATAATGTTACTGACAAACTATTTGCTTACAAATCATATATTTAAAAGCTGGATTTGGCATTAAATAACCCATAAGGGTTGATATGTCATAAAACACAACCAAAGGATTACCCACCTCCAGGTCTACTATGACCCGAAGTGATAGCCACTTAGAGTTCTATCTACTGGAGCAAACATACACTTTTAAAAATTATTAGTATTTGATAGGAATACTTTAAACCATTTAACTGAACAATATAATTTCAAAAGAAATACTAACCTCAGCATTGAATAACCCTATAAGAGTTGACATGCCATAAAACCAACCAATCAACCACTTAACCTTGCATAGGAAAGGAAAATGAAAATTTATTTCTTTTGATAAGTACCCTCCTTTCAAAAAAAATCAGGTACCTTCAAGATGTTTTTATTACTGATTTTAATTGATAATTGCTTTTTCTGTATTAGATGAATAAATTTTTTTCTTTTTTCTTTCAGATCCTCTGTATCCATGGCTACAGGTATTTCTCACAGCTTCTTGTAAAAAGTTTAGACTGTTGAATTATAATAATTTTTGGAACACCACTTCCCCAAATAGCCTGTGGGTGTAGCACTATCCCTTAGTTTTAAGTCGGACCCTGTGGTAACCTCACCATAATAAGCAGTGGTTAATGCAAAACACTGTCTGTTGGCTAGGAAGTGCCCGTGATGTAATGGTTATCGTCATGGGAATTGGACACGGCGACATGAGTTCAAATCCTAGACGAGACTGATTGCATTTCACATAGCACTAATACTCTTGGGAAAGGTATGAATCCAGTAATTCTCCCTCCAGCTATGGGTAAATAGTAGGGCAGACTAGGTTCTTCAGCCTTGGTGAGGCAACTAGTCTAGGAGAAGGAAAACTCTGAATTCAAACCTGTTAAACTTCGCTTAAGAATTGACCTTGTGTCAAATCCTGCCCGAGCGAAGGGGTTGGTAAATATGGTTGGCTCACTGGATACGAAAATTCATTGTTACTGCATTTTCACAGTAGTTGATGAAAAGAGAGATAGAATCGGAAATGTATCAACTGATTTAAATAGACAGAGAGAACAACCAGTACAAGTTGAAAGGGACAGCCATAGATTTCGTCATTTCAAATCCACTGACAAGACTGTCACCTCATTCAGGGCTTCCTCTCTCATCTTTCTGCTTTTTTCACTGCTCTTTCTCTGACTGCTCCCATTGCTTCAAGTCCCTTTCTTATTTATTTTCTTCAAACTATTCCTTACTTAATACTTTTCTTTATGACACATCTATGCAAAACAAGGTTTATTTGCCTTGACCTTTACAAATTGAAACCCCGCCCCAACTTTGAACTCCAATTTTTGCCAGAAAACTATTTGTTACTTAAATAAAAGTAGTAAAGTTGACGACCGTAGCCGAGGGGGACCCAGGATTCCCTTTTTCAATAGCTACTACACCTAGGTGTTGGGAAGAGCACTACTCCTTTCACTGGATTGCTCCACTTTACCCTTGATACATACCTTATATCGCTGAGTGTTAAGCAAGGAGGTATCAAGTACCATTTTTAAAGTCTTTGGTATGACACAACATGGGATTGAACCCAGGTCTCTCGGACCATTGGCGAACACTCCCCAATTATTTTAGATTTTCATTATTAAATCAATTATATTGATGTTGACTTTCTAGAAGTTTGATAAGAAATACTGATTTCAACTCAGAATTTTGAAAAATATATTTCCTGCAGGCAAAACATTTTTGATTTTGATTCTCTTTATCAGTAGCAGCTGAATGCTAAACATATTCTGTCTAAAATCAGTACCAAAAAATCACTCCATATTTTGCCAGAAAGTGTCATGTCATTTTACTGTGGAAAGAGAATACTGCAAATTGAATTTTGTGTATCAAATGTACCGATTTTCAAGGGTGAACATCTGCCTACAAGATTCAAGTGTTCATTATAAGTATAAATTCACTGGGCTTCTAAAAACTGAAATAATGATATGAGAAATTTAACTATTTATGGAACAGAATAGAGAAATTAGATTAAAATGATGTTAAGATCAAACTGTCTCTGGACACTGTCGGTGTTAGAATAAAGAATTCAACTCAGCCGAAACTGATACACTGATGGCCAACATATTCATAGAGAAAATTAACATCTTAGAAGACCAGAAACAGTTACTCATAGGTCAAATAACATACTGACCGCATATATAAAAGACGAAACCTAAAGCCATTTAGCAATAGCTGGAGGTAATGCAGGAAGTACTTTTAAACTCCGTTGTTGGATATAGGCCGAGTCATGATCAATCTCAGCTTGGTTACTTTAGAGAAGGGGTAAAGACATCACTGAGGATACATCCAACTGCATTCTAGAGATGTATTTTGCAAAAAAAATACGTTGCTATTTAGGAATACACATAACTGCTATAAGCTGTTTCTATCTATCATAGTTAGCCTTATTGGCAAAGCTTAAAAGATACTGACTGTATCCCTTACAGTATGGTAAGACCACCACTAAAACAGATGTCCTAGGTATGACCCCAAACTGCATCTGATGATGAGGGACTAGATCTGGATAATGTAGATTACCTCATCATTGCCATTCCTCTCAGGCCCACTTTGACCCAGAGTGGTAGTACCTGTTAGGGTCCCATCTATTTGTTAAATAGATTTGTTTAATTATTTGTATTTGATAGGATTACTTAATGCGATTTTAGCGTAAATCATTTGTATTAAGAATAGTTAATTGAAGCTATAACTGTTTATAAAGGATTATTATTAGTTACTTGAAACTATATATGTGTGCAAGCAAAGGATTATTATTCAATAGAAATAATTACTTGAAACCATATAATTATTAGTATTAGATAGGAATACTTGAAACAATAAAACTGTGTGCAAATTATTTGTATTAGATAGGAATACTTGAAACCATACAACTGTGTGCAAATTATTTGTATTAGATAGGAATACTTGAAACAATAAAACTGTGTGCAAATTATTTGTATTAGATAGGAATACTTGAAACAATACAACTGTATGCAAATTATTTGTATTAGATAAAAATACTTGATATCATATAACTCTATACGAAAATCTTTTAAGAAACTTCAAAAAATCTAAACGTACAATGAACATGATTTGTAACCTCTCAGTATAAAATAATTCTTGACAGGTTGATATGCCCTTAAAACCAGTCATATCTATTGTCTGTTTGTGGGGAAAGGCAGATGAGAATGTGTGTGTGTGCGCACAAATGAAAATTTCTTCGGAAGTCAAAAAGAATTAGATACAAAAATAAAAGAAAACAATTATTTAAATAAAAATTGACTTTAGAATAAAATTACGAGTCTCTTCTTCCTAAAGAAAGGCTAACTTAGAATCACCATAAACTCCAGAGGCTTGACTCTAGCTGTTATTCTTGCTAAGACTTATAATACCCTGCTTCTCATATCCAACCTGGAATTGAGAAAGTTCTTTGGAATAATCAGAATCATTTTGAAAGAACTCAATTCACAACTTCTCAGATTCTGACTATTCATCAAATCCTTGAAGAAATACAAAAAAGATCTTGAGGCAACACATTTGTTTGTAGATTTCTCCAAAACATTCGATCCCGTCCACAGAGGAAAATTAAAACAAATACTCTTATCATATGGTTTTCAAAAAGATACTGTTATGGCTATAATCATATTTACCCAATCCCTCCGCTCGGGCAGGATATGTCACAAGGTCAATTTTTTAAGCGGAGTTTAACAGGTTTGAATTCAGAGTTTTCCTTCTCCTAGACTAGTTGCCTCACCAAGGCTGAAGAACCTAGTCTGCTCTACTATTTACCCATAGCTGGAGGGAGAATAATTGGATTCATACCTTTCCCAAGGGTATTAGTGCTATGTGAAATGCAATCAGTCCAGGATTTGAACTCGTGTTGCCGTGTCCACTTTCTGCGACGATAACCATTACACCACGGGCACCACTGTTATGGCTATAATTATACTTTACAAGGACATGACGACCATGGTCCACTCAACTGATAGCAACACTGACTACTTAGTCATCATTGCTGCAGTTTTGCAAGGCGATACATCAACACTATTTTGGGGAGTCTATCCATAATCTGCCAAGATTAAGCACTGCAAATGTCCATAGATCCAATGAAAGAAAAGGGTCTCACGCTAAAAGGCAAGCAGTAGATGATATCCTGTATAAACTATTATAAATGCAGACTATGTAGATGATCTAGTACTTCTTGCAAATACACCTACTCTGCTGCGTAGCCTGGAACAGGCAACAAAAGATATTGGTCTCTATATGAACTCGCATAAAACAAAGTTTACGTTTTTTAATCAAAATGGTACCATCTTCTCTTAAAATGGCAAACCTCTGAAACCAGTCAACGAGTTCATATACCAAAGTAGCAATATCTCATCTTCTGAAAGTTATGTCAACATATGCTTATGTAAAGCATAGTACCATAAATAAACTGATAAAATAAAACAGGAATTCTTCTTTAGCCATGTCAGTACTTTTGTATGGCTGCACTCCTTGGATTCTAATGAAATTCCTGGAAAAAAAGCTAAGTGGGGACTATACAAAGATGCTATGTGCTGTTTGGAATAAATCCTAGAACCAATGTTGTATAAAGGAAAAAAAAACAGACAAATAAAACTCATCTACAATGATCATTAAATAAGTTTCCAGACTTCTTTCGTATGGGCACTTTTATTGATAGTACACACATGAAACTTTAGTTGCCTTCGAAGTAATCTCCTCCGGCTGCAATGCACTTGTTGTTCTGTTCCAACAACTTCTGGAAGGCCCCATGGAAGTCTTCTTGTGCGAGGATGTCAATGACCTTCGTCACAGCCTCTTTCATCTCCTCAATTGTCTCATAACGACAGCCTCTGAGCTTAGGGAATAACCAAAAGTCACAAGGAGCAAGGTCTAGACTATAGGGAGGCTGAGGAACTGTCTTGATGCCCTTCTTGGTCAAATAGTCTGTGACAAGGATGGAGTTGTGGACTGGTGCATTGTCCTCGTGGAAATGCCACTGACCCGATATGAAGAGTGCTGGCCTCTTCCGATGGAATCTCTTCCTGAACTCCCTTAAAACCTCAACATGGTATTCCTTGTTGACTGTCTGTCCAGTGGGAACCCAGTGTATGTAGATCATGCAAGTGCTGTCAAAAAAAGGATCATCAAAAGTTTGTGGGTGGATTTGCTCTGTCTGGCCTTCTTGGGTCTGGGAGAGCCAGCATGCTTCCACTAGGAACGCTGTCTCTTGGTCTCTGGGTCATAGCAGTAGATCCAGCTTTCATCGCATGGCATTTTTTCCAAGTTTAAAACAGAATTTTATTGCATATCGTTCTTCTTCACATCCAGATTGCATTTTTGGAACTCACCAGCTGTGACTATCAGGCTTTAGTAGGGTGTATTCCAATTCCTGCTGTAGCTGTTCATTTGAACTTGAAATCATAAAAATTGGTCAGTCATCTCATAAGATGTATAGCAATAACATAGTGAATTTTCAAGAGTCAAGGACAATTTTAAATGCCTGTACAAAAAAGTCTGGAAACTTATTGAAGGCATTACATATATAGAAATATAATCTGTTTCTTTTCTTTTACTTTTATTAGGTGCCCCAGCCGGCTGGGGCTGCACAATATACCGACTGCATCTCTGCAGAAGAGTAAGACCCCCTAATGAATGCCCAGTTGGTTGGGGCTACAGAATACAATAACTGCATTTCTGCAGAGGGGTAAGACTCCCCCGATGAATGTCCTGGATATGACACTAAACAATCTGATAGGGAATCTTCAGTAATGCTGGAGCTTTGGGGAATGCAGAGTACCCCGTCATTGCCATCACTCCCAGGTCCACTCTGGCCCAGAATGGATGCACTTGAATAGGGTCCTATGTATGGGTCAAATAGAACTGACTGTTAAACTGAGTGCAAACAAATGTCTCATCCTAAATTGAATTGTTAGAAATAGAACTGTTTTTACATTTAACTGTATATAAACAAATGACTGATGTTTGATTATATTGTTAGTGATACATAGCAATACTTGAAAACATTAAACTGTGTGCAAACAAATGATTAATAGTGAATAGAATTATTTGTATTAGAGAGAAACAAGTGAAACCATTTAAATGTGTGAAAAAAACATGAGCTCATGCTCGTTTAAAAATATTATCTAAAAAATGCGTTTAGAAATCATATATTTAATATATATGTATAAAAAGGATTTGGCATTAAATAACCTAAAATGGTTGATATGCCATAAAACCCAATCAAATCAAATCATATATATTTATTATATATGTATAAAAAGGATTTGGCATTAAATAACCTAAAATGGTTGATATGCCATAAAACCCAATCAAATCAAATCATATATATTTATTATATATGTATAAAAAGGATTTGGCATTAAATAACCTACAATGGTTGATATGCCATAAAACCCAATCAAATCATATCTATTTATTATATATGTATAAAAAGGATTTGGCATTAAATAACCTAAAATGGTTGATATGCCATAAAACCCAATCAAATCAAATCATATCTATTGATTATATATGTATAAAAAGGATTTGGCATTAAATAACCTACAATGGTTGATATGCCATAAAACCTGTGGTGTAATCATTATCGTCGTAGGAAATGGACTCGGCAACACAAGTTCAAATCCTGGACGAGACTGATTGCATTTCACATAGCACTAATACCCTTGGGAAAGGTATGAATCCAATTATTCTCCCTCCAGCTATGGGTAAATAGTAGGGCAGACTGAATTCTTCCGCCTTGGTGAGGCAACTAGTCTAGGAGAAGGAAAACTCTGATTTCAAATCTGTTAAACTCCGCTTAAAAATTGACCTTGTGTCATATCCTACCTGAGCGGAGGGGTTGGTAAATATGGATATGCTATAAAACCCAACCAAACCAAATCATATATATTTAATATATATGTATAAAGAGGATTTGGCATTAAATATCCTACAATGGTTGATATGCCATAAAACCCAACCAAACCAAACCAACTTAATTTCAATTGTTTTATTTCCACTAGTTGTAATTTATCTGGAATTTTCATTAGATCAAACATTGTCAACAATTATTCATTTTTCACTAGGATTTCTTTCATCTTCATTTCAATTGTTTTATTTACACTAGTTGTAATATTATCTGGAATTTTCGTTACATCAAACATTGTACCAGAAATTTTTTCTTTTTTAATAAAAATTAAGATATTGCAGTCATTTCTTTTAAGACATGACAGTAGAATCAAAACTCTTTTCTCAAAAATGAAAAATCACTTTAAGTATTTTTTTTATTAATTCTATGTGAAGATGAAGGTGTGTAGTCAACATGGCAGAAGTGAAGGGCATTGTCAGGGTAGGGGAGGGGGGTGTCGTCATGGTGAAATGGTTAAATCGATGGATTATGGAATCGAATCGTAGTAAGCGAGTTTGAACTCCAGTCGCACTATTTTGTTCACTTTCAGACAAATACCCTTGGGAAAGGTATGAATCCCCTTATCCTCCCAGCTATGGGTTAAATATTACCACTACTTTTCTTCTAGGAGAATGGCTTTAGCATTAAATAACCTACAAAGGTTGATATGGCATTAAACAAAGAACCAGTTTGTCAGTTGCGACAGTGAAAGTTAAGTCAACACAAAAATTGAACCACAACTTTAACATTGTACTAGTATAACAAAAAACACCATGCCTCACCCTAAGACTTAACAGACTGGCTGTTAGGGTGAAGTCCATCTACTCTAGTCGTGCTGAGACAGATCTGCTATGTTAGTGAATGTTGAGTTGGTCTAGATGAACCCTGTTGCATTCCGGACCATCTGTTGTATAGCCATGAACAACTATACATACACATATACATATGTATGCAGAATCATAACGACGACACAATAAAGACGAGCGACACAGTTCTTTAGAAAAATATACCTTTATTTCAAAGGGTTCGAAAGGTTTTACTGTGTGCGAGGTGAGTTGGAGGCTGAACAGAACTGCAACATATTGACCCCCACTCTTATGGCCATAACAGCGTTTCTTTCCTGTTCTCCTGGGCTGCTCAACCGGCCTCTCTGGGACATGTTCCTCATTCCAGCATCTTCTCTGCAACTGCTCAATCGGGGGCCTGAGGGCCCCCTCTGCTGAGTGCTGGTTTTCTCTACCGCATTTTTTCTCCAACTGATCGAACTTCCTGTGCACTGAGTTATATAATTGTTTGACGCCCACCTTCTTCTTGTGGGTGTCACAAATAGTACTTAATTCAACCCATCCACGGTCAAGGTTATATCCTGATATTCCTCGACCGGGTGCACCTGTTTTTTACACTGGTGCATTTCCTATTTTGACAGCTTGGCTGGGGTCAATATGTTACACATCCACCCATCTGCCTATATTGTGTTTTTGATCGCTAGGAGGTAGGTCAATCATTAGGGGTATTGCTGGGTGACTAATTCTTTAAATATATATATATATATTCAGAAAAAAACTTGACTCCACTCAATAAATGAAATAATATATGTTGATATAATTTTGTGACAAAATACAGTTATACAAATTCTTTCCCCATTGCTACCATCTTTTATAACACTGGACTTAAAGTTTTCTCCATCAAAGTTTGGCAAAATTTCTCAATTTGTAAGTCTAGCTCAACGTCTATGTTCCAGGGGCTTTCTCAAATGACTTAGAATGTAACTCTTAAGCTGCCAAAATCTCCAGCTTATATAGAGGTGAGCCTTAACTTGACATAGGAGTGACAAGGTATGGGGTCATTTATTTCCCTATTCGAGATTAGCAATTCATTCAAAACATTAATTTTATTTTCTGCAAACTCAGCATCTTTCAATATTTGGGGAATTGGTCTACCCCTTTTTAGTAGCTGGGGGGGGGAGTAGTTCAACCCTCTTAACTCTAACTTTAATCTATATCTCTCACCCTCAC
>OY757941.1:53172879-53460379 GCA_963585895.1 Sepioteuthis lessoniana | reverse complement strand
GTTTCATATCCAGGACACTCATGTGTGGGGAGGGGGGGTCTTACCCTTCTGCAGAGGTGCAGATGGTATATTCTACAGCCCCACCCAACTGGACAATATAGATAAGGGAGAATCCCTGCATTATCATGGCTAACATGTGGCAGCGTTGGTAAGTTGTTCAAACTCCAGTCGCGTTATTGCATTCATTTTTAGACTAATACCCTTAAGAAAGGCATGAACCCCTTTATCCCCTCAGCTATTGGCCAAATAGTATCACTAGTGTTCTTCTATAAGGATGGCTTTAGCATTAAATAACCCACAAAAATTAATATGCCATTAATTGAAGAAACCAAATCGTAAAATGTAACAGTGTTTTTATTAGTATAAGTAAAGTTGGCAACCTTCGTTGAGGGTGATCCAAAGGCTCCCTTTTTGACAGCTACTACACCAAGGTGTAGGGAAGGGCGCTACTCCATTCTCTGGATTACTCCACTTTACGCTTGATCCTTACCTTATAATGCTTAGTGTTAAGCAAGGTAGCTCCAAGTACCATTTTTTTTTTTTTTTTTTTTTTTTTTTTTGGTATGACTTGACCTGGGATTGAACCCAGGTCTTCCAGGCCATTGGCGAACACTCTACCATTTTAATACTCAGTATCAGAGGCCCAGTCATCTGTGGCTGTAGAATATGCCAACTGCATCGCTGCAGAGGGCTAAGCTCCTCCAAACAACGAATGTCCTGGATATGGAACTAAACTGTATCTGATGTTGAGGCTACAGTGCTGGAGATTTGGGAATTTTGAGTACCTGTCCATTGCCATTACTCCCAGGTTCACTCTGATCTAGAGTGGTATTACTTGTTAGGGTCTTATCTATGGGTTAAATGGAACTGTTTAACCATTTAACTGTGTGCAAACAAATGATTATGCTAAACAGAACTATTCATGTTATATAGAAATATATGAAATTATTTAACTGTGTACAAACAAATAAGCTCTGGCTTGTTTAAAAATGTTACCTGCAAACTGCTCATTTACAGATCAGATAAAATTATTATACATATGAATAAACAACATTAGGTATTAAATAGCCTTCAAGGGTTGATATGCCATAAAACCAAATCAAGCAACCTTTACAAATCATATATATATATATATATATATATATATATATATATATATATATATATATAATGTGTGTGTGTGTGTGTGTAGATAGGATTTGACATTGAATAACCTACAGAGATTGATGTGCCATAAAACCCAAACAACCAATCATTATTAGTGATTGAATATTAAAACTGATTTAAAAAACACTATTTAAAACTGGATTCTTTCAAAACACCCATTAGAAACATTAAAATTTGGGGAAATGCAAAGAAGAGTGACAAAAATTATAAAAAGAGTAAATGATTACAGTTACCGGGAGAGATTAGAGAAATTAGGATTAATTACTTTCCTAACACATGACCCACACGGTTCATTGGCCTAGTGGGTAGAGTGTTCGCCAATGATCCGGGAGACCTGTTTTTAATCCCAGGTCGCGTCATACCAAAGACTTTAAAAATGGTACTTGATACCTCCTTGCTTAACACTCAGCAATATAAGGTACAGATCAAGGGTAAAAGTGGAGAAATCCAGAGAAAGGAGTAGTACCCTACCCTACACTTCAGTGTAGTAGCTATTGAAAAGAGAGCCTTCGACTACAGTCGCCACCTTTACTTTTCTATACTAAAAAAAAAAGGCAAGAAGCAGACAATACCCTGCACAAATTTTTACAGACACAGACTACATCACGCTTCTTACAAATAGGCCTAACCAAGTCGAATCCCTGCTGCATAGTCTGGAACAGACAGCAGGAGGTATTGGGCCCCCTTGTGAATGCAGACAAAATGGAGTTCATCAGTTTTAATCAAGAAGTAGACATCTCCACACTGAATGATAGTTGTCTGGAATTAGTGGACACATCCATGTATATTATTATTAACAGCGTCTCGTCTACTGAAAGAGCCAAAACATGGATAGCTATTGATAGGATATCGATAATATGGGAGTTTGACTCATCCAATAAAATAAAATGCAATTTTTTTCCAAGCAGCACTCTTATCGATTCCATTATATGGATGCATGACATGGATGATGACTAAGCATATAGAGAAAAAGCTAGACAGGAGCTGCAAAAGAGTACTACAATCTATATTGAAAAAATCCTAGAAGCAACATCCCATAAAACTGCAGCTGTATGGCCACCTGCCACCCATCTTTAAAACCATCCAAATAAGACAGACAAGGCATGTGGGACACTGCTGGAGAAGTAAGTGATATTCTCCTATGGACCTCTTCACATGGACGTTCAAGTGTTGGACGACCAAGAAGAACATACCCACAACACCTCTGTGTGGACACAGAATGTAGTCTAGAAGACATGCCAGAAGCAATGGATGATAGGGAAGAATAGCGAGAGATGATGATGATGATTTTCCTAGAAAGAAGAATAGAGTTGACATAATTGAATCTTTCAAAATAATCAATGAAATCTCTTATGGCAGAACCTGATAGGGGCCTATCTATGGGTTAAATAGAACTAACAGCATACTTATGCTAAAATGAATTGTTTGAGTAAACTGAATAGCTTGAAATAGAAATGTTTTTGACAAACCATACTTAAATTTAAACTGCGTGCTTATGCTTAACTGAATTATTTCAAATAGAACTGTTTTTCAACATTAAAACTGTATTTACTCTTAACTGAATTGTTACATATAACTGCTTGAATAGTTTGAAATAGAAATGTTTTTGACAATTAAACTGTGTACTTATGCTAAACTGAATTGTTTGAAATAGAACTGATTATTTACATAAAAATGGATTTGGTGTTAAATAACCTACAAAGGTTTATTTGCCATAAAACGCAACAAACCAAACCATCTTATGGCAGAAATTTTTTTCAATATTTCTCTTAGGGAATTTATTCTCAAGACAAATTTTAAAAACAAAGCCTTCAAGTTCATTTTTGGGACAAATTGCCTAATCAGATCCAAAATAGCAATAGTAACAACAAAAAAAAAGATTGGATGATTTCAGAAACAAAATAAATAATTTAATAGGATATTTTTGGGAACTATCAAATAATATGATCAGTTTATATATATTCTATTAATAGTCTATACGTTCTATGCAAAGATTTTTCTCTTCTCATTTTTTTTTTTTTTTTTTGCAATGGTTGATGTGAGAAAATAGCAAAAAGCAGAGATGCCCAAGGAGACTTAACATAACAAACAAACAAATTACATTACTGTTAATTCCACTCGTTTAAATAAACAGTATCTTTTGTAACGCTTACATGGGCATAAAAAGAAAAAAAATTTGACAAACAACAAAAGCAGAAGTATTTCATTCAACTGAAATAACACATTAACAAATAAAACAACAGGAGATAGTTACAATACATACACTGCCAGCCAAGCTATTACTGAAAGTCTTTCTTGCTGAATTTTGCCAGATTACAACCTTCGACTACTGTCCACTGACTAATCTCCCATGCTAATTGTCTTTTCAAGTGACATCCCATGCTAATCAGCACGAGACCTCTATTTAAATTATCTAGAGATCCGCCATTTCCATCAACTCGCGATCAGTGTTGAATCGCCAGTGTCACACTTTATTCCTATATGACAATATCATAAAGGACATATTTAGTTTGTTTTTTTTTTTTTTTTTTTGGTTTTTTTTTTTTTTTTTTTTTTTTTTTTTTAAGAAATCAGTTTTTATAATCGTTAAAGTTTCTAAAATTTGACACATTTAAGATACTCCTATGGACCCCCACATATGGCCAAGCAAAAGCAGGACGACCAGCTCTAACATATATACAGCAGCTGTGTGAGGATACGGGATGTAGCCCTGAAGACCTGCCAGAGGCGATGTATGATAAGGAGAAGTGGCGAGAGAGGGTCAGGGATATCCGTGCTAGCGGCACGACATGATGATGATGAAGATTTACAGCGTAAGATGCAATACACTCCTGCGGAAGGTTTAAGAGCCAACCAGTCAAACTATTTTGATCAAAATAAACTTTCACTATATTTTTTTCTTTTTTTTTTTTTTTTAGATTTGGATGAAAGAGGTTGGTGGTTTTCTTGTGAGGACGATTATTTCAAAGCCCAAGACAAAACAAATTGTGCCAAAGGCTATGAAAAATCCTTAGAACTCATCAAGCGAATGTTTTTGGAGAAGGTTAGTCGGCTATTATCAATTTTTACCTATTTGGGACACATGTATATTCTTTCTTTTAATTTCACTGGTTTGCCTAATGAGTAGAGTGTTTGCCAATGGTCTGGGAGACTGGGGTTCAATCCCAGGTCGAGTCATACCAAAGACTCAAAAAATGGTTCTTGATGCTGCCTTGCTTAACACTCAGCAATATAAGGGACATATCAAGGATAAAGTGGAGCAATCCAGGGAATGGAGTAGTGACCTCCCCTACACTGCAGTGTAGTAGCTATTTAAAAGGGAGCCTACAGGTCACCAACTTTACTTATATGTAAATAAGCTTATCTTGTTCTTCCTTCTCATGTGTTCAGTGTTAGTATATCATGAATGTATTAGTAGCCCTTACTAAGTGGGGGGGGCAGTGATGTAGTGGCTGCCATGCTCGACTGCAACCTTGAAGTAAATAAGTTCAAACTCCAATTGTGCTATGACATTCACTTTCGGACTAATGCCCCTTGGTAAAGATATGAATCCCCTTATTCCTCAAGCTATGGGTTAAATAGTATCCCTGCTATTCTTCACCGAGGGTGGCTTTAGCATTAAATAACCCACAAAAGTTGATATGCTATTAAACGAAGAAACTAAACTAAACCAAACCTAGGGTGGGGAGGTCCCCATGACATAGTCGCTAACATGCTAGACTATTTAACTATTTGAACTTAAAGCAATTTTTGTACATTTTCTTTTTTAAGTAGAGGAATTAAATTACCATGACCAGAAAATTCGGCAAACACTTGCACGCGACATACTGTAACACTGGACAGCTGTTTCAACCTTATTAGGTCTCATCAGCTGTGCATACTGTGTTCTCCCCAACTGGAGATCGAACCAGTGACCACAGAATACAGAGCCAAAACTCTACCACTGAGCCATCTGTCCTTATCGCACACAATTGATGCCAAATCAACTAGTCCTGGTAATTGCGCAGCTATTTAACCTGAATGTGTCTTGCAAGTTTCCTCTGTACTCTTTACAGAGGACATGGTCATCTCTTGGGCCACGTCTTCTCAGGAGGATTAGAAATATGCATCTGCGTATTTATTATGATCTCAAGGGCAAGGATATAGATCTATATTTTCTTTTTTAAGTAGAGGAATTATATTGTGAATTGAATTACTATGACGAGAAAATCCGGTGAACACTCCAGTCGGGGAGATCACAGTATATGCTACTGATGAGACCTAATAAGGTCGAAACAGCTGTCCAGTATTTCCGTATGTCACGTGCAAGTCTTCTACCTTGGTTTAATCCTGATGATCCAGAAAGGTGAAACCAAGGTACATTTCATCTGACCCTTTAGGTATTATATTATATTTGCTCTACCTTGTATCGAGCACTGTCTTCGTTTACTTAATCTTCTGTCAGAGTTTTTTCTTTTGGCTAGACATGATATTCTCTGATTTTTTTTCAGACAATACATATGTTTTTAGTGTTTTCTTTTTTTTATACACTGACTGCATCTCTGCAGAGGGGTAAGACCCCAACCCCAACAAATGTCCTGGATATGAAACTAAACTATCTGATGGTTAGGCTCCAGTAATGCTGGAGCTTTGCGGAATGCAGAGTACCTCTTCATTGCCATTGCTCCCAGGTCAACACGGACTCGGAGTGGTAGCACATAATAGAGTTCTATCTATGGGTCAAATAGAATTGTTTGACATTTAAACTGAGTAGAAACAAATGACTTATGCAAAATTGAATTGTTAGAAATAGAACTGTTTGATGATTTAACTGTGTGTAAACGAATGACTGATGTTTAATTGAATTGTTAGTGATACATAGCAATACTTGAAACCATTTAACTGGGAGCAAACAAATGATTAATAGTAAATAGAATTATTCGTATTAGATAGAAAGTGAAACCATTTAACCGTGTGGAAAAAAAAAATGAGCTCAGGCTCGTTTAAAAATGTTATCTACAAAATGTGTTTAGAAATCATATATTTGTATAAAAATGATTTGGCATTAAATAACCTACAATGGTTGATATGCCATAAAACTAAACCAAACCAAACATTTTATAACTTTTTTTCTTTTTTTCTCAGGGACCATTTGATGGGGTTTTAGGATTCAGTCAGGGGGCTTCTCTTGTATCTCTTCTCTGTGGTCTCCAAGAACTCTACCCAGGTAATCTTTTTTTAATCTCCTCCTTCCTCATGGTTCTAAAGGGCAAATATACTCTGTTGTCACGGCTTAGAATGTTGACTGTATCCCCCGGGAGGTGGGGGTAAGACAACCCACCAGAGGAATACTTGAAACCATACAACTGTGTGCAAATTATTTGTATTAGATAGAAATACTTGAAACAATACTACTGTGTAAATTATTTGTATTAGATAGGAATACTTGAAACCATACAACTGTGTGCAAATTATTTGTATTAGATAGGAATACTTGAAACCATACAATTGTGTGCAAAAAAAAAACTCTTTAGAAACAACGACAAAAATTATGTAAATGTACAATGTACACAATTCTCTAACCTCCAGGCATGAAATAACCCTATACCAGCTGATATGCAGTTAAAATCATTCAGTCAGTCAGTTTCTTGTTGAAATTTAACACCATAGACAGTCGTGCATTGTGATTTCAGATTTTCCTGTTTTCTACATGAGTTAAACCCTGTTTCTTACAACAAACATTTGAAAGGCACAAATCCCAAACTTCTGGCATACAATTTTCTTGCTTAAAAAAAATTTTTTAAAATGAAATTAACCTACAAATGAGGAAGAATATAAAACTATAATCAACATACTATTCCTCTAATTTCCTATTTGCCCAGTCGGCTGGGGCTGTAGAATACACCGACTGCTTCTCTGCAGAGGGAAAAGACCCCCACAACGAGTGTCCTAGATATGACACTAAACAATCTGATGGTGAGGTTCCAGCAATGTTTGAGATTTGAGGAATGCAGAGTACCCCTTTATTGCTATCGCTCCCAGGTCCACTCTGGCCCGGCGTGGTAGCATCTGATAGGGTCCTATCTATGGGTTAAATAGAACTAACAGCATACTTATGCTAAAATGAATTGTTTTATGAAACTGAATAGCTTAAAATAGAAATGTTTTTGACAATTAAACCGTACTTATATTTAAATTGGGTGCTTATGTTAAACTGAATCATTCAAAATAGAACTGTTTTTGACATTGAAACTGTATTTACACTAAACTGAATTGTTATATATAACTAGATAAACTGAATAGGTTAAAATAGAAATGTCTTTGATAATTAAGCTGTGTACTCATGCTAAACTGAATTGTTTGAAATAGAACTGATTATTTACATAAAAATGGATTTGGAGTTAAATAACCTACAACGGATGATATGCCATAAAACACAAACAACCAACCAATCTAATTTCCTATAAGCAACAAAAAAGAACAAGTTTTTCACAGCATTTACAAAACGATAATTGTTAGAATAAATCAATGCTTGTCATTTAAGACGTAGGTATTGTATTTTCATTTGAAATTTTTCTCTCCATAAAATTCTCTTTGATTGAATGAAGTTTATTAAGAGAAGTATTATCTGCTAAAAATATTTCCAGTGTAAATAAGCTGAGTATAATGTACCATTAGTACTTTTTGTGGTATTTGATGACTAATACAGTGGTAAAGAAATGGGTCTCCATGTTAGGAGCTGGTTGACTGTGAAAGGAGAATATTTGGATTCAAACATTTCCCAAGTGTATTAACGCTATGAGATATACAAATGTTTGTGTCAAGGAACTGAATTTGGGTCATGAGTTATATCTTGTGATTATAGCCATTACACCACAACAGTTGTAAGAGATCTAGAAATAGGAAAAATTTGAACAGAGTAAATTTAAAATGAGTGTAGTAGTATGGATTTTTTACCCTATCTTTTAAGGAGCAGTTGTCTTTGTGTAGTAAATAGTGTCATATAGCCATAATACAAATACAAGCGGACTCTGTTGTTCAGGTACGAACACATTTTTTAACTTCTGACTTCAGTTCTTCAACTCTTGGAGAGAGACACAATTCTTAAAATTCTTTCACATCATACTATGCTGACAACACCCCCAACGTTCGGCACATCTCGTGGTGTTTTAGATCTCAATTCATCTTCGCTGGTCGGGACCCACAAAAGTTAACTGCCACCACAACGGCAGAGAACTCAACTGTTTGCCTACATGATCCAATGTCAACCTTCAACTCCTTGATCGGACTTCAACTTCTCAACACCATGGTCGGACACCAACTTCTCAACACTATGGTTGGACCTCAACTTAATCTTTTTCAAAATCTTCCAAATTCTCAGCCCATCTCTTCTGGGCATGACGTTATCCACACTCCAGCTCCATTTCCTGTCTGGGGGTTTATTATGACAATGGTGATTGTCATATCCTTTGCGCGTGAGCGTAAACTGCACCAGTTAGTCAACCTGAACTCTTAACCTGAATAGTTCAAAGCCCAACCAAACTGAATGATCGTATTTACCCAACCCCTCTGCTCGGGCAGGATATGACACAAGGTCAATTTTTTAAGCGGAGTTTACCAGGTTTGAATTCAGAGTTTTCCTTCTCCTAGACTAGTTGCTTCAGCAAGGCTGAAGAACCTAGTCTGCCCTACTATTTATCCATAGCTGAAGGGAGAATAATTGGATTCATACCTTTCCCAAGGGTATTAGTGCTATGTGAAATGCAATCAGTCTTGTCCAGTAATTGAACTCGTGTCGCCGTGTCCACATCCTGTGACAATAACCATTACACCACGGGCACATCCTAAACTGAATGATAAAATATAATTAATGGAAAATGACTAATATAAAAAAATCATTCCTTAATTATATAACAATAGCTAATGAAGACTATTTTGAATTCAGCAGGAAATCAACTGTTGGAATAGGTTTGTCTTTTTTTGTTTTTGTTCTTTGTTTAATTCTCAAACTTTTAGATAATCCCCTTATTAAAGTTACCATTTTTGTTATGCAGATGGCGCCATCAAATTTGATTTTGCAATTATGGTTGCATCATTCAAAAGCAATTCCCAGCAGCATCAGTATTTGTATGAGAAAAAAGTTACGATTCCAACCCTCCATGTTTTTGGTGAAACGGATGGTGTTATTCCTAAACGTAAGAAACCTTTTTGTTTTATTTTCAGTAATCGTTTTGTTGTTGAAGATGCAAAGAACAAAATTAGCTTATACACTCGGGGAGATTACATGGTAATTAATCCCTATAACAAGGAGATTAGTTGTAATAACTCCAAGCAAAAGAAATATTTGAAAGTCAAGCAGATGCATTGAGGAAAACAGTGGTTAAGAGCCGAATCGGCTGTCATGAGAATATGAGCTCATCCGGCTTTAGATAAACACTCTTTCAAACATGTTGAGGCTGAAAAGTGTCCAGGACTGACGTCAAGTCTATTTCTTGGTTCTTCAGAAATTTCAATATTAAACTAACTACAAACCCAAGATATTGAATTATGACATAATACAGCAGTAAGCATTATTTTCACATTCATATTTGAGTTTCTCATATTTTTCACACTGATCCGTCGTGTATAAGAGTATGGTCTGTTGTGTGTACAAACACACATACACGTATATTCAGCAGTAATCTACAGGTAACAAGTCCAGTTGACTGCGGCTGTAGAATACACTGACTGCATCTCTGCAGAGGGGTAAGACTCTCCCCAACAAGTGCCCTGGATATGACATTAAACAATCTGATGGTGAAGCTTTCACACTGATCCCTCATGTATAAGAGTATTGTCCATTGTATACACACACACATATATATATATTCAGCAGTAACCTTCAGTGATGCTGGAGCTTTGGGGAATGTGGAGTACCCCTTCATTGCCATCACTCCCAGGTTCACTTTGGCTCAGAGAGGGTTCTTATCTATGGGTCAAATAGAACTGTTTGACATTTACTGTGTGCAAACAAATGACTGATGTTTAATTGAATTGTTAATGATAGATAGCAATACTTAGAACCATTTAGTTTATGCTAAATTGAATTGTTAGAAATAGAACTGTTTGATCATTTAACTAAGGGTAAAAAAATGTGTTTACATATCATATATCTAATACATATGTAAAAACAAGATTTGGCATTAAATAACCAACAATGGTTGATATGCCATATAACCAAACCAAACTGAAGTGAGTAGATTGTTAGTAATTTTATTTTTTAAAAAGTTCGAGCTAATTTGTTTATATTGCTTTTGTTTGCACATGGTAAAGTAATTGTTTTGTGGTATATCAATCCTTGTCAGTTATTTAATGCCAAATCTGGTTTATAAATATACGTGGTGCATTCAATAAGTTTCCAGACTTTTTTGTACAGGCATTTAAAATTGTCATAGACTCTTGAAAATTCAGTATGTTATTGCTATACATCTTATGAGATGACTGACCAATTTTTATGATTTCAGATTCAAATGAACAGCTACAGCAGCAATTGGAATACACCCTACTAAAGCCTGATTGTCACAGCTGGGGAATTTCAAAAATGCAATCTGGATGTGAGGACACTTTAGAAGAACGATATGCAATAAAATTCTGTTTTAAACTTGGAAAAGATGCCACAGAAACACATGGAATGCTTCAGACTCCTTTTGGAGCATCTTGCATGAATCGAGCATCAGTTTTTGACTGGCATAAGAGATTCAAGGAAGGCAGGGAGTCTGTGAGGGATGATGAGAGGTGTGGGAGGAGTAAGCAAGTCAATACACCAGAGTTGATTGGCCAAAGGGTTAGGGTTACTATGTTGAGGTTTTAAGGGAGTTCAGGAAGAGATTCCGTCGGAAGAGGCCAGCACCCTTCAAATCGGGTCAGTGGCATTTCTATGAGGACAATGCACCAGTCCACAACTCCATCCTTGTCACAGACTATTTGACCAAGATGGACATCAAGACAGTTCCTCGCCCTCCCTATAGTCCAGACCTTGCTCCCTGTGACTTTTGCTTATTCCCTTAGCTCAGAGGCTGTCGTTATGAGACGACTGAGGAGATGAAAGAGGCTGTGACGAAGGTCATTGACGCGCTCACACAAGAGGACTTCCATGGGGCTTTTCCAGAAGTTGTTGGAACGGTACAACAAGTGCATTGCAGCCGGAGGAGAATACTTCGAAGGGGACTAGAGTTTAATGTGTGTAAAATCAGTAAAAGTGCCCATACGAAAAAAGTCTGGAAATTTATTTAATGATCCTCGTATATATTATATAGGATTTGTCAACAAAAAGTTTGAGGGGTTACAAGTATTGCTATTTAGTACTAATAATTCTTTTTACTACAATTTATTCTTTTAATTTTAAATCTTAACCTTTAGAATGTTTGTGGTCTGATGAAATGAAAATAATGGCAAGGAAAGTATATTTCTCAAAATTTCTTCTCCATTTCATAAATCATTATCCCTTTTGAAAAATAATTTTACTCATTATAAATAACAAGATATTTACTTGTATTAATTTTTTAATTTTTTTTTTTTTTTTTTATGGCTCATATTTTTTTAATTTTAGATTAATTTTACATCTTGTAAAAAAGATGTGTACTTCTATTCCCTTTTTCAAATAATGTGCGTTTGTGTAAAAAAAAAGAAAAAGGTAAATATTTCAAAATTAATAGGATCCACTAAGAGATTTGTATTTTTTTAAAGAAATATATATATAATGTTTCATTAAATAATAAAGACAAATTTTGTCTGTATTATTTATTTAAGATCCTTTCAAGTTTTCTGATAAGTGTCTTAGTTTCAGGTTGAAATTGGTAGATGAATTTCCCAAAATTGTCCTGAGCGCTTTCAGACCCTTCATCAGCCATCTACCAATTCCAACCTGAAACTAAGACACTTATCACAAAACCTGAAAGGATCTTAAATAAATTATACAGACAAAATTTGTCTTTAATATTTAATCAAACATGCTTGGATGAATAACTACTGCGTAACTACACACACACACACACACACACACATACATACATATATATATATATATATATATATATAATACAATAAGTAAAGACACCATTGGTGATTATAGTAGGGGAACTAAGTAAAACTATAAAACAACAAAGGGCCCTTTTCGTCCGGTATGTGTATATATATAAGATATTATTCAATCCAGTAAATCCAGAGTAGAGAATTCCAATTAGGACCAATGAAATATTCAAAAATAGAATATTAAATTTAAATAATCCTGGTAAAGAGCTCAATGTAAATAAAATCCACAGAGCAAATATTTTTTTCTCGAAAAAAAACGAACAATTGCTCACATTAAGATAATAAATTTATTTAAATCAAGCCAAAAGGTTTTTTCTAAAATAAGGGGCGATAACTCTTGTAATTCTATTTTTCATAGCTTATATCTTCTTGGGAGCATTTGTACTTTTTGTATTCTTTTATTTTTGTTTCACAAAATTTTAAAAGAATATTTATTCATATTTACCCAACCCCTCCACTCGGGCAGAATATGACACAAGGTCAATTTTTAAGCGGAGTTTAACAGGTTTGAATTCAGAGTTTTCCTTCTCCTAGACAAAGTTGTCTAACCAAGGCTGAAGAACCTAGTCTGCCCTACTATTTACCCATAGCTGGAGGGAGAATGAATGGATTCATACCTTTCCGAAGGGTATTAGTGCTATGTGAAATGCAATCAGTCTGATCCAGGATTTGAACTCGTGTCACTGTGTCCATTTCCTACGACGATAACCATTACACCACGGGCACCTCTCTCGTAGTTTAACAGGTTTGAATTCAGAGTTTTCCTTCTCCTAGACTAGTTGCCTCACCAAGGTTGAAGAACACAGACTGCCCTACTATTTACCCATAGCTGGAGGGAGAATAATTGGATTCATACCTTTCCCAAGGGTATTAGTGCTATGTGAAATGCAATCAGTCTCGTCCAGGATTTGAACTCGGGTCACCGAGTCCATTTCCTCCAACAATAACCATTACACCACGGGCAACTCCTAAAAGAATATTTATTAAATAAATCTTAAAATTTGATAACAAATAATCTAATTCAATTCTTTTCTACCTTTTTTTTCATGGTGCACATTATTTTAAAAACTTATTGGCTTAATGAGTCGAGTATTTACCATTGGCCCGGGAGATCAGGGTTCAATCCCATGTCAAGTCATACCAAAGACTTAAAAAATGGTTCTGGATACCTCCTTGTTTAACACTCAGCATTATAAGGTACAGATCAAGGGTAAAGTGGAACAATCTAGGGAAAGGAGTAACGCCCTCCCCCACTTCTCGGTGTAGTGAAAAATGTAAAGGAAGCCTTTGGATCGCCCTTGACTACAGTCGCCAAATTACTTATAGATAAATGATTGGACTTTATTATTGTATGTATCTAGAAAAAGGGAGAGGGTTAATTAGAAGTAATTCTTGTTTATGTAAAAAGTTTAGACCGCCTAAATATGCCCCAATTTATTTAAGATATTTTTATGGTTCTCATCTTGTAGAAAATTGTTTGTAAGACTTTTTAGATTTTTATGGTCTTTTTTTTTTTTTTTTTTTCTCATTTTTAAAAATTTATAGATCTTACGTCTTGTTGACGAATAATTGCATTTTTTGCATTCTAAAATTTAATTAAATTCTAAAAGGAATTCTGAATTTTTTTTTTAATAAATGAAAATGTAATTGATAAATGATTGACGTTGAGAATTCCCTTTTAATAATATATTAATCGCAGTTGATGTCTTAAAAAAATAAAGTTAAAGGGAGATAATTCTTGAGGTTTTAATACACAATTCTCTGCATTTTTTTTATTCCATGAGTTATGTCATCTTAGTTTTCTTTTCTAGTTCTTGTTTTATTTTTTTTTTTTTTTTTTTTCTTTTCAAAGGCTCTTGATAAAATCCTTGTAGTGACCCGTTAGAGTTCTATATCACTCACCTTATCTAACCTGTTTACAAGAAAAGAAAAATTGGTATTATTTCATATCAGTCAATTCGCCACTTCAGTTATTTTTTTCTCTTGTAACATCATTTTCCTTTCCACTGATAAACATGGTCTCCTAAATGTCCGAAAGGTTGATAGACTATTAACTGAGTGCAAACAAATGATTTATGCTAAATTGAATTGTTTGAAATAGAAATGTTTTACATTGAACTGTGTGTAAACAAATGACTGATGTTAATTGAATTATTGGTGATACATAGCAATACTCGGAACCATTAACTTTTTCATCTTATGCCAAATTGAATTGTTAGAAATAGAACTGTTTGATGATTTAACTGTCTGTAAATGAATGACAGATGTTTTATTGAATTGTTAGTGTCAAATAGCAATACTTGAAAACATTTAACTGTGTGCAAACAAATGATTTATGGTAAATAAAATTATTCGTATTTGATAGAAATAAGTGAAACCATTTAACTGTGTGGAAAAAAAAATGAGCTCAGGCTCAATTGAAAATGTTATCTACAAAATATGTTTATAAATCATATATTCAATATATATGTATAACAAGTATTTGGCATTAAATAACCTACGATGGTTGATATGCCATAAAACCCAACCAAACCAAATCATATATATTTAATATATATGTATAAAAAGAATTTGGCATTAAATAACCTATAATGGTTGATATGCCATAAAACCCAACCAAACCAAATCATATATATTTAATATATATGTATAAAAAGGATTTGGCATTAAATAACCTACAATGGTTGATATGCCATAAAACCCAACCAAACCAAATCATATATATTTAATATATATGTATAAAAAGAATTTGGCATTAAATAACCTACAATGGTTGATATGCCATAAAACCCAACCAAACCAAGTCATATATATTTAATATATATGTATAAAAAGGATTTGGCATTAAATAACCTACAATGGTTGATATGCCATAAAACCCAACCAAACCAAATCATATATATTTAATATATATGTATAAAAAGGATTTGGCATTAAATAACCTACAATGGTTGATATGCCATAAAACCCAACCAAACCAAATCATATATATTTAATATATATGTATAAAAAGGATTTGGCATTAAATAACCTACAACGGTTGATATGTCCTAAAACCAAACCAAACTGATTAATGTATGAGAGGATAGAGTTCCTAATTGGTATCTCCCTAGAAGTTGTGAGTTCAATCCTTGAGCCTGGGTTCAGTAAAAAGAGACGTGTAAAGACAATTTCAAAAACTAATAAGGTGAATAAAATGATACCAGATATCCGAAGACATAGACATGTTCCCTGCCCTGGTTAAGATCAATATTTCTGATTTGTGGTTTTTCTTGTTTGTATTTTATTGATCTAACTTTTCTGGATAAGTTTTCTTTACCAAAGATGAACATTCTGTTATTAGGGCTTAGAATACACTAATTGTATCCTCTACAGAAGGGATGATGACTCCAGTTGTGGAGATCTGGGGAGTATAGTGTACCCTTTCAATGTCATTACTCTCAAGTCCACTCTGACTTGGAGTGATAGTACCTGTTAGGGTCTGATCTATATATCAAATTTGTCTGCTTAATCATTATAACTGGGTAAATTGTTTGTTTGAAGAATTGTTCCTTTAAACTATAATTGTTTATTAAGGATTATTATCATTAGTTACTTGAAACCATATAACAGTGTGCAAATAAATGCCTATTATTGAATAGAAATAATTCCTTGAAACCGCGTAAGTGTTAGCATTAGATGGGAATACTTGAAAGCATATAATTGTTAGCATTAGATGGGAATACTTGAAACCACATGATTGTTAGCTTTAGATGGGAATACTTGAAAGCATATAATTGTTAGCATTAGATGGGAATACTTGAAACCACATGATTGATTGTTAGCTTTAGATGGGAATACTTGAAACTCTACAACTGTGCCAATTATTTTTATTAGATATTTATATTCCTTTGTGCAAAAAAATTTCTAAGGAGCAACAATGTGAAGTACCTGTTTTGTTTTTTTTTATTTATTTATTTTTTTTTTTTTTTTTTTTTTTTTTTTTTGTAGATATGAGTGAGGAATTATTGCAACATTATGAAAACTACAGCACTTTGCAGCACCCTGGTGGCCATTTTTTACCAGCAGCAAGTCCGCAAAAGAAGGTCTACATTCAATTCCTGGAACAACAAATTGAAAACAAGAAGAAGAATCATCGCCAAACTGATTAATCCTTTGTTTTGGGGGGTTTTTTTTTCCCTTTTTTTTTTTTTTTTTTTTTTTTTCTGTTGTTTTTTTTTCCCACCCACCCCGAATGTGTGTGGCTTATGTTCCTTCAATCAGTTCTTTTATTCTTTCTCCCCTTACTTACACCACCACCACCACTTTCCTTTTTAACGTGATCTCAAAAGACACAGGACCCAGGTTTTAGGGGGCGGGATAGTTTGTTTTGTTTTTTTTGTTTTAGTTTTGTTGAAGAGAAAAATTGTTCGTTTTTATTTATTTATTTTTTGTTTTGTTTTGGTTTTTTTGGTTTTTTTCCCTCCCCCCTCAAAAAAAGTTCTAGCACTTAAAATGTATTTTATTAAATTCTTTGTTGTCTAATTTGGATTTTGATTGGAAATCATTTTAAATGAAGATTATACGAATCGATTTGAACACAAATCTACAAAAAAAATTTACTTTTCTTTCTTTGGGAAGTAAAACTTTTCTACGTTCATTTCTGTTGTGAAATCAAAGTCCTGGCCGACCCATTCTAGGGCCTTCTTCAACTATACGATGTAAATTGGTAAATACACCCCCTTTGGAGGGGAGGGCACTTTTAAAACAGTCTCCATAACAAGAGGGCCGATGTTCATCTGCATTGGCAAGAACCAAAGGAACATCAATCCCCAGAACTGCACACATCCTTAGTGTGACGGATAATAGCGTGGGGAAATTGAATTGGTAATCAGAATTCAAATCCTCCGTGAGGCTGTTCAGAAAAAGGCATGAATCCCTTTTTTCCCTCACCAGCTATGGGAAAATAGTAAGGCAGATTGGATTGGTTAAGCAACCAGCCTAAGAGAAGGAAAACTTTGAATTCAAACTCTACTTTAAAAATTGACCTTGTGTCATATCCTGCCTTTAGTGGAGGGGTTGAGTAAATACATAAACGCACCCTTTTTTCCTCCTCCTTCTCCCCCACCCGGAGCGGGGGGGGGTCCCAGAATACAACATATGATCACAGCTGAAAGAAGAGAACTGATTCTACACTTTAATCTCAACTTGAAAGGCCAGAAAAGCTGGTTGTCTCTTTCGGTGGTTATTTACTTAGTTTTGCTGAGTTTGGTACCCTTAAAAAGCTGGCCTTGTGCCAGTGTGAATTTTACAAGACTAGCTTGCAAACCATTACACTATACCAAGTGTAGAAATTTATTTCACAGTATTAGGTATAAACTTTTTAAAAATACCTCTTCTTTGTCAAGAGAGTTGATACCTGAAGAAGGCTGAAGAATGTATCTGCTGGAATACTTTTAATGACAACTAAATAAGTTTAATGGTTTTTAAAAAATTTGGAATGATAACTCTCAGATTTTTTTAATCTTTTCTTCTCTTGATTAAAGGTTGATACAATGAGTGGCACAAGGCCAGTTTTAAGGAGCACCTATTGAGGAATAGTTTCTTTTTTTGTTTTTTGTTTTTTTTCCTTTTCCAAAATGGAAAGAAGAAAATAAATCCAAAAGTCATACCCAACACATCCCATAAATTTAATTCCACCCACTCCCATCGTAAATGTGGTCAGTGTAAATCAACGTTTATTCATATATCTTGAAGGATTTCTGTCAATTTTAGCTGATAAAATGGTGTGCATACATCAAATTTCAATTTGTCTTCTGTTTTTTGTTTTTACATTTTCTTAATGACGAATCAATTCATAAAAGAATCGTATGGAAAATTGAGCTCTGAAACGGTTTCTCTTTCTTCAGGTGTAATATGATCAGGGCGTTCCGACATCATGGATTTTGACTCTCTCTTACCATATGTCTTTGTCCAGTTCGGCTGGGACTGTAGAAGACACTGACTGCACCTCTGCAATGAGTGTCCTGTATATGACACTAAACAATCTGATGGTGAGGTTCCAGTGATGCTAGGGCTTTGGGGAATGCAGAGTACCTCTTCATTGCCATTGCTCCCAGGTCCACTCTGGCCCAGTGTGGTAGCACCTGATAGGGCCCTATTTATGGGTTAAATAGAACTAACGGCATAATTGGCGACTGTAGTCGAGGGCAACCCGAAGGCTCCTTTTTCAGTAGCTACTACACCGAGGCATAAGGGAGGGCGCTACTCCTTTCCCTGGATTGTTCCACTTTACCCTTGATCCTTACCTTATAATGCTGAGTTTTAAGCAAGGCAGTATCAAGTACCAGTTTTAAAGTCTTTGGTATGACTCTCCCGGGCCAATGAACCAGTTTACTTATGCTAAACTGAATTGTTTGACAAAACTGAATAGCTTGAAATAAATGTTTTTCACAATTAAAGCATACTTACATTTTAAACTGTGTGCTTATGCTAAACTGAATTATTTGAAATGGAACTGTTTTTAGACATTGAAACTGTACTTACACTAATCTGATTTGTTTAATATAGAACTGTTTTGACATTTAACTGTGTGTAAACAAAATCTGTACTTACTGTATTAGCTGAATTAGAACTGCTTGACTTTACTGAAGCGCTTGAAATAGGAATGTTTTTTTTACAATTAAACTGAATTGTTTGAAATAGAACTATTTGTATAAAAATGAATTTGGCATTAAATAACCTACAAAGGTTGATATGCCATAAAGCCCAAACAACCAACCAACCATACATCCCTATCAGTCATAACTGGAGGTTGGCAAGCAGTGTCTGCTCAGAGCTGATGAATGTAAGTTTTTGTTTATCAGTCAACACTGGTGTGTCCATGTGTAGGAGTCTATAGGAGACTATCACTTATGAGTCCATCGTTGCTTCTCTACCAGTGCGTACCAGTAGGTCTTATTTGGGTGGTTTTTGAGATGAGAGGTAAGTGGCTGAACACTGGCTGTTTTGTAGGGTGCTACTTCCAGCATTTGTTTAAAATGATATACAGCATTCTTGTGTATGAGGGTCGGCTGAAAAGGTCATAGGCTAACCAAGATACTCTTATGGAATGTGATTTAATGAGTTTAATTTTTCAACATAGTCCTTCTTGTGGTCCACACACTTCTTCCATCAGTGTTGCAGTGCTTGGATCTCATTGGTAAAAAATTCATTGATTGAAGATATGACATCATAGAAACTTTTATAAGGAAAAGAAATCTTGTTCAGGTTTCTCTCTGCAGTTACCGAATACGACAAGTTTTTCTTGATAGCTTGGCTCATGAACAAAAATTAAGGTGGTTGATGTGGATTGCAGGTGTGCTCATGGCTGATAAGGCCAATACAAGGACAGACAGGCATGGTCGCAGCAATTTGCAAATAAAGATCTGGTCAGGGTTAAATGGAACGATGGGTGCGGTTCTTAGTGCTGTGCATTTTGTCCTTAAGGTTGACTGTGGGAATATCCATCTGCGGCTCATCTGTCTTTGTCTGTACAATGTCACCCCAGTGTTGTTCAGCATTTATCTGCAGGTTTGGACTGAATTGCACGAGTTCGAGACAGGCCCACAAAAGAAAGAAAAAGGCAAAAACAAAAAGCTTAAAGATATGTCGTTTGACAGGAGGGGTGTGTGACACTTTGCTATGCAGACAGCTAGCAAAATTCCCTTAACTAAACTGACTGCTAAGTTTTCTGGCTTGACAAGACTTTTCTTGTCTCTCCTCAGTAGATTCTCTCTAGCAGACTGACTGCACTTTTATCAATGCCGGGATGAATGTTTCCCACTTCTAGGCCCTGGTCCACCCATAAACTGAACATAAAAATATTGTCAGATTGTATGTCTTCAGGACACCCTAAAAAGTGTGACGATGAAATTGAAGCTTTTAAGTTGTGGCTCCTCTTTATAGACTGGACAAAGTGGATGAGTGGTTCACACACAAAATACTTACAGCCATACACACATTCAACATAACCACGCAAATATGTACTGAGCCTTGATATGGGTATACACATAAATACGTGCATAGCTATGGTTATTGAATAGCTACAGGAAGATGACTTTGACAGGCCGTGTAAATTACATGAGTATCAAAACAGGATGTGCACCTGCGTCTCAAGGTAAACAAAACACAGCGGAAACGCCTCGTGAATTGCATGTGTGGCATGCTGGAAGGAAGTATAACCATGAGGATTATGTGGGCATCTGAAAAGATTATATAACCACTGAAGATTTTCGACTCGGGTAGGAATGAGAGAGAATGAAGAAGCCAACAAAAGAGTCACTAGATGTCACACCACCGTGCACTGGTCTGGTGCCAGACTATTCAGGGTTGAGAGAGAGAAGGGCCTGCGCGGTATGAGACTCGCTAAAATAAGGAAATTAAGATGATTAAATACCTCGAGATAATGCACAAAGTAGAGAAATGTGAAAAAACAGATTTGAAGTCATATGCAGGTAGGATCCCAAAATGAAGATGGGTGCCTTTCTAAGGCCCCAAAGTCAGCGATAATTAAATGTTTTTAATTGGCCCGGTACCAGTCTTGTGAAAGCCAAACTAAAGAAGAAGCAGATCACTGAAGATTTCTATCTCCCTCTGTGTGTATATCTTAGCCATCTTCAACTCTCTTTCCTTCACTCTGCTATTTCGTAGATTTCATAATAAAAAAAAAAAGATTATATTTTTACACATGAGTTATTGTCTTCCCTGTATACAACATGGTTGTAATTAATTAAGCTTTTTGCTTAGATGTGGTGCAAGGCTGCATAAATTGAGCACCCATTGAGACTCAAACTCACTCAGGAAGGTTTGCTAGTCTAGCTTGCTAACAATTACACCACCGAGGCACCCCTATATTAACTCACAACCATACACATATACAGACACACACATATACTCACGCCTCATATGTTTACCATGATATACACGCACAAGTTGTTTAAATTTCTGAGACGAAGTTTGATGTAGTCCATATGACATCGGGACAGTATTCATAAGTGGTTCAACTCTCCGGAGATATCTCTTCCTTGTCAAGCCACCAACGGAATTCAACATGATCAAGAACTGTGTTTACTCCACCCCGTGCAGTTATGGTAAAATATACAAAGGTGAGACAGGTCGCCCACTAAAAGTAAGGCTAGAAGAACATCAGAAGGCAGTAATATGAGGTGAGACTCAAAAGTCGGGTATGGCGGATCATATATGGAAGGAAAAGAGAAACCATCTGCTCTTATGGGATGAAGTTGAAATAATTGATTGGGCTGAACATTGGAGGATTAGATGCCTTAAGGAATCAGCACATATGTTGGGCGACAATGACCTGCTGAGTAGACCAAGTATAGAGTTGAATACAATATGGGAACTGATAATTAGAAAGGCTCGATATGAAAAAAAAAAAAAAAATCTGAATATGAGTACAGGTAAAAAATCAGAGAAATCCTAGTCAAGTAAGAACATGAAACTTATAAGTCCCAAAAATTCACTCTGAACTAGCCAGCAGGACACATAGTGTAACAGTTATAGGCGTTGGTTCCCTAAGCTTCTAAGGAGACAATCATTTGGAGGTTGCAGGTTCAATCCTGATTGCAACCAAGTAACGATACTTAACACTTGCACCCAGTTATGGCTAATGGAATCAGAACAGGCAACCCCCACGGATTCAATAAAGGACGTAGTTGGAAGTTCCATGAAGGTTCCTGAGTTCAACAAACGCCTGAAGAAGGCCGGAGGACATATTGGCTGAAGTGTTGTGTAAATAACAATAAAGATGAAGACAATAGTCTGAAAACTCTTAATGATAAAAAAAAAACACATATCAAACTTGACTTACGACCACACCAAAAGTCAATTGTGTCACATGGCTCTGCGGCTGTTTTCAAAGAAAGAGACAACCGTGAAATGTCACACATGATTATCCTCCGCTAGGATTGATGGTCAATGTGACGGATTTTTTCAAGCAGTCTTTAGTGCCTCTCTGAGGCTGAAAGTGAATAGAGAGTTTGCTGTGTATTGTGATGTTGGCCAGGTAATGATTCCTCATTCTGAAGACATGCCTTGTATTGCAGAGAGTTCAACAGCATGGCCTTGATGCTTTGTGACCTCTGCCAGTTCAAACTTGAGGGTAGTGTGGAAACACTCAAAGAATCTTAAATCACAATAAGTGACCCATGACTGAGCCATATAGGAGGGTGACAAATACTATACACACTCTGACCCTTTGTACCTTTATACAGAGGTCTGTAGCCCAATCAGCTGCAGCTGTAGAATACGCTGACAGCATCTCTGCGGAGGGGTAAGACCCCCCACCATCTAATAAGTGCCCCGGATGTGACATAAAACAATCTGATGGTGAGGTTCCAGAATTGGCAAATGTGGAGTACCCCTTCATTGCCATTACTTAGGTCTACTCTGGCCCGGGGTGATAGCATCTGATAGGGTCCTATCAATGGGTCACATAGAACAACCTGTGTGCAAACAAATGACAGATGTTAAATTGTGACTGTTATATAGCAATACTTGAAACCATTGAACTTTGTGCAAAAAAGAGCTCAGGCTCATTTAAGAATGTTATTTACAAAATATGTTTACAAATCATATATATATTTAATATATGTGTATTAAGAGGATTTGGCATTAAATAACCTACAATGGTTGATATGCCATAAAACCCAACCAAACCAAATCATATATATTTAATATATATGTATAAAGAGGATTTGGCATTAAATAACCAACAATGGTTGATATGCCATAAAGCCCAACCAAACCAAATCATATATATTTAATATATGTGTATAAAGAGGATTTGGCATTAAATAACCTACAATGGTTGATATGCCATAAAACCCAACCAAACCAAATCATATATATTTAATATATATGTATAAAGAGGATTTGGCATTAAATAACCTACAATGGTTGATATGCCATAAAACCCAACCAAACCAAATCCTATATATCTAATATATATGTATAAAGAGGATTTGGCATTAGATAACCTAAAGTGGTTGATATGCCATAAAACCCAACCAAATCAAACCAATCAGATGTCAGTTGTTCTTCACGCATTTGTACAATACCAAATGCATTTTTTGGCGGGGGGGGGCAGAAAGAAATGACAACAAAATGGATTTCACATGTTCATTTAATTTCAAAAACACTGTTGACTTATCCAGGGTTATGTTATAATTAAATGGCCAACCTGGTATGAACACCTGGGAAGCCGTAGACTAAACCAGGAAAGTATAAGGCCAGAGAATATACTGGTCAAATTGATTGATTTTAATGGTATGTCAACTTGTCCGGGGCTATGTTATACTGAAATCTAATGGTTTTACAATTTGCCAAAAAAGAGATCTTTCCTTGATCAACTTGTAAATACCACTTCAGTAAGAACAGACTGTTTTATGGCATATCAACCCTTGTGGGTTATTTAATGCCAAATCACATATATACAGGTTGTCTCAGAATAAATGCAATCCATTAACATGATGATGATTTACTACTGAGACAAGCGCTATGGCGATCCTTTCGAACACGTCCTGTAAAAAAATGCATCCTTTGAAGTAGACATCAAATCTGTTTTTGTTTTAATTGTTATTCTATTAGCTTCCAGGACATGCAATCTTTTTTGTGTTTCTAGTCTCAGTAATAAATCATTATCATTAATGGGTGGCATCTATTTTCAGACAGTTTTCAATGATTTTGTCTCCAAATAAGTAGTGACGCTAAATATTCTTTCTTTCTTCTCTTATTGTGATCAAGGATTAATAATTGTTATAGTATACTATTTTCAAATCTGAAACAAAAAAGAACACAACATTATTATTATTAGTAGAGTAATTAGCAGTCACATGGGCCCCATGTATATTGACACATCAAGTATATTTATAAAAATTTTTCTGTTGGTCCAATGAGAGAAAAAAATTAAATACTTTAAAAAGGAATAGGTCTACAAGCAAATTTGCTTTTAGGTCATTTATTTATAAGTAGAAAGAGTTTTAATTTTAATCTGATTTTTTTTTTGTATTTTCAAAGTATTAGAAAAGAGATGAGAAAATATTTTCTTGCTTTGTTGAATTTGGGTTTAATCCCAGGTCGCATCATACCAAAGATTTTAAAAATGGTTCTTGATACCTCCTTGCTTAACACTCAACAATATAAGGTACGTATTGAGGATAAACTGGAGCAATCCTGGGAAATGAGTAATGCCCTCCCCTACACCTCTTGCCCTTGACTACAGTTGCCAACTTTACTATATAAATATATATATATATATATATATGTATACACGCATACATAAAATTTTTCTATTGGTCCAAAGTAAGAACAAAAGTAAATACTTTGAAATGAATAGGTTCACAAGTGAATTTGCTTTTAGGTCACTTATTTATAAGTAGAAAGAATTTTAATTTTAATCTGATTTTTTTTTTTTTTTTTTTTTGTATTTTCAAAGTATTATGAAAGAGATGAGAAAATATTTTCTTGCTTTGTTGAATTGCTATTTACAAACATTCTTTAGAGATGACTTCCATTGCAGTCCTTTTACTTTCTCTCATATTGTTTCATTCATTTCTCTTTTAATCATTGTTTTTGCATTGCTGTTTCTTTTAGGAAAACTGGGCAAAGAATCAATTCTCTTGTTTACACATTGCTTACTATTGCCACTTTACCCAATCGGCTAATGAAGTCATTGTCAAGAACCACAACTTGTCTGGACAATACTCCTGTCCTTATATACCTCTATCATAACAACTTTAAATTTCCCCTTTGTGGTTAATACTCAGCAATATAAGGTATGTATCAAGGGTAAAGTAGAGCAATCCTGGGAAAGGAGTAGTGCCCTTCGCTACATCTCGGTGTAGTAGCTGTTGAAAAGAGAGCCTTCTGGTCACCCGCGACTACGGTTGCTAACTTTATTATATATATATATATATATATATACACACACAGGGTGACCAAAAAAAAAAAAAACAACCCATAAACCTTTTTATTACTTCTACAAAAATAAAGCAAAATAATTCTAATTTTGTACACTTGAACTTCTGGACATGTTCGTGAATACAATGGTCCCAATTTTTCATGCACAGAATCTACTTCATATCCTAAAAAAAAAAAAAAAAAAAAAAAAAGAAAAAGAAAAAAAAGAAAAGGCTAGAATTAAATTTATGAATTTCAGTCAAAAATATATGGGTTCTGTTTTTTTAGGTCACCGTGTGTGTGTATATATATATACACACACACACACACACACACACACATAAAATTTTTCTGTTGGTCCAATGAGAGAAAAAAATTAAATACTTTAAAATGAATAGGTTCACAAGCGAATTTGCTTTTAGGTCATTTAATCTCCTTCAACACTTGTCTTCATTAAGTAAATGATTGATTTGAGTGTTCCCTTTGGTTTTTAGAGTGGTGACTTTTGATAAGATGATGGTTCTTTTTAATGCCAGGATTTATGTCTGGGAATGTCTAGTTGGAGTTAATTGTCTGAAAAAACTCTGCAAATGTGGATTTTTTTTTTTTTCATTTTTTTTTGTTTGTTACAAGAGTGTATTCTTCGTGTATGCAAGAGTGTTGGGGGAGAGAAGAATAACATGGACATGCACACAAACGCACAGAATACACTCTTGTAAAAAAATAAAATAAATAGAGAGAGAGAGAGAAAAACCTCTGCAGGGACAAATGTTTGTCACGGTTAATTAACTCGAACTGGACATTCAGAGACACAAGTCAAGAAATCAAAAAGAACAACAACCTTATCAAAACAGTCGCCATTATAGAAACCAAAGGAAACACTCAAATCAACCATTAAGTTCCTGAAGATGACTTTAAACATCAAAAATGTGTTGAAGAAGAATAAATGACCTAAAAGTAAATTCACTGGTGGACCTATTCATTTTCAAGTTATATTTGTAAGCAACTCATTTTTTTTAGTTAACTTTTAAATGAGCCAAAGCTCATTTGTTTGCACACAGTTAAATGATTTCAAACATTCCTGTCAGACACTAATAATTCTATTTAATATTAATCATTTGATTGCACACAGTTAAATGGTTTCAAGTATTCCTATCAAACACTAATAATTCTATTTAATATTAATCAATTGTTTGCACACAGTTGAATATTTTCAAGTATTCCTATCAAACACTAATAATTCTATTTAATATTAATCATTTGTTTGCACACAGTTAAATGGTTTCAAGTATTCCTATCAAACACTAATAATTCTATTTAATATTAATCAATTGTTTGCACACAGTTGAATATTTTCAAGTATTCCTATCAAACACTAATAATTCTATTTAATATTAATCATTTGTTTGCACACAGTTAAATGGTTTCAAGTATTGTTATTTAACATTAGTAATTCTATTTATCAAGTATTCCTTTCCAAGACAAACAATTTGCACATCACTGCATAGTTTCAAATAACTACTAATACTGGGTGCCTCGGGTGGTATAATGGTTAGCAAGCCAGACTGGCAATCATTCACAAGTGAGTTTGAGTCTCATTTGGCCATATGCCACATCTGAGCAGAAAGCTTAGTAAATTACTTCTACTACTACTACTACTAATAATAATAATAATACTAATAATACTTATACTACTAAGAATAAAAACAATAATAATACTAATACTACTAATAATAATACAAATACTGATAGTAATACTAATAATAATAATCATCATAGTAAAGAATTAAACAGTCCTATTTAACCCATAGATGAGACCCTAATAACTTCTACCATTCTGGGTGAGAACAGTCCAGGAAGTAATGGTAATAATAAAGGGGTACTCCAGATTTCCCAAACTCCAGGACTGGAGCCTCACCATCAAATGTAGTTTAGTGTCATACTCAGGTCACAGACTTTTTCAAAGAAAATACTGGACTCCTATCTACAGAAATACAAGAAGAACGAATTTTTGTTTAATAAATTCGGCTTTTGTCATTTATTTCCATGCCGGGAATTCATGAATGTTGATAAAGGTACAAGTGAGGAGTTTGTAGAGAAGAGAAAAATTTCGTATTTTGGTTTGGCGTGCAATTTAATTCGACACTTAATTTCACCCAATCAGGATGACCTATCCTATTCACCCCGGACTTTTCATTTCCGGTCAACAAATCGGGTAAGCTGCCACACCCAATCTCTTTGGCTGGAGGATGCCGACCAGTGCAGACGTCACACTGGCCGTTCTTCAATAGCGATGCTTTTTAGCTGGACAACGCCGCCCAATGCAAACATCTCACTGCGGCTCTAAAATAGTAGCAGCAGCAACATGGACACATGAGGGAACCCATTTAATTTATGGATTCCTCGCGGGGAATCCCAGTTGAATATAAATTAGATGCATTCAACATGCCTCGCACAGGCACAACTTTATGTCACCCAAAAATTTGTTATGTCGATCTGAGCGTAATCCCGCTCTCGACACGCTAGCTCAATTCACCTCTGGTCCACCTTAATGGAGATAACGCCTACTCTCCTCAAATACCAGACACGAAACTCACGTTGACATCCTAAATTCAATTCCTACAACTGCAACATGTCTTTCGTCAACAAATGCAAAAAACACAATCCCTCACATGTCCAACGACACACGCTGACGTCTCAACTTCTCATAGCTCAATTTTGTCTCAATACTCACAACCCTTCATGAGTCTTGCAGCACCAAAAGCAAACCCAATATTCCATGCTGCAAATAAAAACCTATTTACAAAAACCCATTTCAACTTTCGCCATCTTGTAACACTATATGGGTGGCCAGCCAAACAGACGATTCCTTTGTCTGTTTTGGCGCGAAACCAGACAAAGGATTTTTGGACCTGAAATCTCGCCGTATCTGGAAGTGGTAAGGGGACGCGAATGAGAGTTGGCTGGACAAAGGAGCTGAGAGGCAGTTGGCGACGGGACAGCAGAGAGAATTGGCGTGGAACCACGGACAGGGGCAGTCAACACCGGACTCCGGAGACAGTAGCAGAGAAGAGAGGGTCCAGCCACGGCGAAGAAGATCAACTTAAGATGTCTGCATTCCAGTAGCTTTGTGGAATTTTCGCTAGTAATCCACGCTAGCGTTAGTCCATATATGCTAATGGAAATGAAGTGTTGCATACCTCCTTCTGCTCTTGGTTAACCCCAAGCTTTGTTCGTGTTTGTTCGTCTGTTTTATTTTCTCCTGTCCCCCCGATCGTATTCTTGTGGTGGCAAGAAATGTGCATTACCCCCCTCGAACCACTAGTTGATCACCGGCCGGCGTAAGAAGTGGAATGGTTAGAAGACTGATCTAATGTGGTGGGGGTGAGGGCAGTAACGTTACAATCTTACTACTTCATCATCCTCCTTTAATACCCAACAAAACTACTAGTGAGGGCCTTACAACACTCAGCGAGGAAATAACACAACGTAAACACACATACATTACAACCTATCCTCGCTAACAAACTTCCCCCTCGCGAAACAATAATACACATTTCACTACAGGCTAAAAGTTTAAGCAACCTTTAAAGTGACAGTGCTCAATATCAGTCAACAGAGCTATTTATTCAAAACCTGGATGAGGCTGTTTGCATTTCTATCTGTTCTCTTGTCAGCTAAGAGTAAATAGTAAAGTAGATTGGATTCTTTAGTCTTTGTTTGGCAACTGAACTAGAAGGGAAACTGAATTCAAACCAGCTGTCCCATGCTATCCACGGCAGAAGGATTGGGTAAATACACGTACACACACACAATTACGTGTAGAAATATCTGCCAACACTAAATGTTTCGGTTTTTAGACCTTCCTCAAAGCATTTAAATTATTAAATGAAATGAACAAGAAAGCTTTTCAAGTTTGTGTGATGTCATTAGCATTCCAAAATTTTTAAATATTCAGATCACATCAGTCTATGTTAGTATTTATATTCACTTTATATCTATTATAAGGGCACCTCGGGTGGTGTAAAAGGGCACTTCGGGTGGTGTAATGGTTAGCAAGGTAGACTAGCAAACCTACACGAGTGAGTTCGATCCTCATTAGGTGCCCAATTCATGCGGCCTTGTGCGACATCTAAGCAAAAAGCTTAGTGAATTACCACTTTATATCTATTATAAATGTTCCATAATAAATCTATCCATCTTTATTAGTATCAACCTTCTGTCTCTTTTTAATTCAACTCTTTTTAATTTTAAATAAGGGATCTTAGAGCTTGTCAAATAGATAAACAGCCAAATTTACTTTAGGAGATTGCATCTCTGAAAATAATATATATATATATATATATATATCAATTCGTTAATAGATATTCTAATAATCAATATAGACATCCTTTGTCGTTGGTCTGGTGGGTAGAGTGTTCACCAATGGTCCGGGAGACCTGGGTTCAATCCTAGGTCGTGTCATACCAAAGACTTTAAAAATGGTACTTGATACCTCCTTGCTTAGCACTCAACAATATAAGGTATGTATCAAGGGTAAAGTGGAGCAATTCTGAAAAAGAAGTAGCACTCTCCCCTACACCGTGGTGTAGTAGCTATTGAAAAGGGAGCCTTCTGGTCGCCCTCGACTATGGTCGGGTCGTCAACTTACTTGTCTGCACATTTTTGTATTCATCCTTTTAAGTCGCTGCATTGATTTTATGGTATCTAATGCGAATTGGTTAATAAACCTCCAATAAATAATTGGTTCCTAAGTACTTTCTGCCCGATCTTGGGCCATCATCAGGTTATTTATACGAAACTGTCAAAATACATAAACTTAATCCTCTTTGCACAATTATATCACAAATACCTACACTGATTTATGATTGCCTAGTTTGCTTAAGGAAGTTGATACGTCCCAAAGATTCACTCTGAATTGTCCAGCAGGACACATGCTGTAACGGTTATAGGCATTGGTTCCCTAAGCTTCTAAGGAGACAATTAGTGGAGGTTGCAGGTTCAATCCTGACTGCAGGCAAGTAACAATACAGGAATACTTAACACTTGCGCCTGGTTATGGCTAATGGAATCAGAACAGGTGACCCCCATGGATTCAATAAAGGATGTAGTTTGAAGTTCCGTGAAGGTTCCCAAGTTCAACAAACACCTGAAGGCCAGAGGACATATCGGCCGAAATGTTGTAGAAATAACAAAGATGAAGACAATAGTCCGAAAACCCTTAATGAAAAAAAAACTAACTTCATTTGATAATGAAAATTTATGTACCAGTCAATGAAACTATCAATATTATCATAAATAATGTCTATAACAAACCCATCTCTCTCTCCCCTCAAAATCAACCTCAATATGCTTCGAAAAATACTCCTAACATGCACTATTGAAGTTCCATTTCATGACCACCTTGGTAATATTTACATTCAAACAGATGGTGTATCTATGGGGTCAGTTCTTGGCCCGATCTTCATTAATTTCTACATGTATGACCTTGAAAATAAAATATTCAATAGCATTAGAAAACCTTCAATATACCTAAGATGGGTTGATGATATACTTATTCTCGCTAAAGACACTAATAAAACATACAAGACACAAAAAAAAAATTCAGTTCTTAACTTTACTCATGAACTAAACAAAAACAATAAAATTTCCTTTTTAGATGTTCTCATTGATACTAAAATAACTTAAACTCTACTTACAAAAAACCCACCTGTACCCTCAACTTTAAAAGCAAAGGCCCCTTCTGATATAAAAAAGCAATTATCAATAATATCCCATGCAAAACTAATCTCCTCCTCCAAATCAATATTTCATAAACAATTAAAAAATATTAAACAAATTTTCATTAATAATGGATTCCCTAACTATACTGTTGATGAACAAATTAAACATACAATTAAAAATATCAGCCAACAAAATAAACACTGGAACACTCCAACCAATAAACAATATCTATTAAATTTTTTTTTACCATAACCAAATGCACTGCAATTTTAAATTTGATGAAAATATTTTTAAAACATTGATTTAAAGAAATATACTCCCCACTGATACAAATTTTTAAAAAATAACACTCATCATAGACTCTAATAAATTTAAAATCTCAAATTTAGTTATTAACAATAATTCCTCCCCCTCAATAGGGGTTTTGTAAAGACCAAATGTTAAACCTCAATTTAAATGTACTTTAGGAGATTGTATCTCTGAAAATAATAATATATACATTGGTTTAACCTCGACTACCCTATCAAGATGACTCACTATGCATCTCTCTGATACCAGTTCAAGAGTATATCTAAAAAACATTCCTGACCAAAAACTGAATTTCAGAAAATTTTTACCGAAAACCCAACAATATTAGAACAACAAAATAAGCAAAAATTACAGATTCTCGAAGTGCTCCATATCAGAAAGAAACTACCTAAACTCAATAGAATCAATTTCAAATCCAGTACTAATGTACCTAAATGTCTTTAGCTACTGCTGCTACCTATAAAATCAGTTTAAAAATAAATATTACAACAACATACCTGTATAAATAATAAATGCTCAACACTAACAAAGTAGTAATGTACATACAAAAGATCACATCGCTTTTTGCAATATACACACCCCTGATGATGGCTCAAGATCAGAGGGGTGTCCTCATGGTGTAATGGTTAAAGCGATGGACTGTGGAATCGTAGTAAGCGAGTTCGTTCTCCAGTCGTGTTATTACGTTCACTTTCGGGGCAAATACCCTTGGGAAAGGTATGAACCCCCTTATCCTCCCAGCTATGGGTTAAATAGTACCACTACTATTCTTCTAGGAGAATGGCTTTGGCATTAAATAACCTACAAAGGTTGATATGCCATTAAACAAAGAAACCAAACCAATCAAGATCAGACAGAAAGTAGTAGGGAACTGATTAATTAGAGGAGGTTTATTATCCAATTCTCGCCAAATACCATAAAATTAATGCGACGATTTGAAAGGATAAATACAAAAATATGTACGCAGAGGATGTCTATATTATTTAATCCAATATGTATTAATGAAGAAATGCTGCCCAAATACACACACACACACAAACATCATCATCGAGGCATACTGACGGTACAGATTCATATCAGCTATCACTCTTGATCATCTAGACAACACCAATCTCCTAACGGATTTAATGAAGGTAAGTTTTTGATGGTTGGCCAACATTGGTGTGCTCATGTGTAATAGTCCAGACGACACACAAGGGATGGCTGATAAGTTCATAGGCTGACCAAAATACTCTTATGGAATAAGATCAAATGAGGTTTACATTTCAACATAATCCCACTTGCAGTTCACACACTTCTTCCATACGTGTTGCAGTGCTTGAATCTCATTAGTAAAAAAAACAGTCATCAACAGCAGATATGACAACAAACTTTTCAGCACATTATATATATATATATATATATATATATAAAAAGACACTCATCTTACTGGTTGCCTAGTTTTCAAAATCCCCATTGAGATTATTTCTTTGAGTTGATGGCATTCTGACCCACGAGGGATAAGTGGCATAGACCAGTTTTTGCCCACATTCAAATTCCTTCAACTTCTCTGTAGCAGTACATGGTAGGAAATAGAAAGAGGTGGACTTATTGACAACGATGACACAGAAAAAAATGAATCAAAAACAAAAAAAAAAAAAACATTGTAGGTAATCAACATACTGTCGTGGTTGATTTTTAATTTTTTTTTATTATTTATAATCAAACATTTATTCACATCACCCTAAGAACAACAAAAATCTCCCACAAGTTTTAAATACTAATTTACTCCCTAACATATTTTTTTTCAGAGTTGCTTAAAGCCTTTGTCTCACTGACAAAGTTTTCGATAAACAGCAGGTTTTATTATGAGCAACTCTTCATTTGAAAGATGAAAAAAAAAAAAAAAAGACAAGAATCTTTTTTTTTTTTTTTTTCTTAATAGAATGTTTGGTGAAAACCAATTCACCAAAATGAAGATGATTATTTTTTTTTATTGTACATGTTTAACTAAACTTCAGAAATTAGTTCAAAGAACTTTTTTAAAATTTGATAAAAATTATATTTTCTTTTTCTTCTTTTTTTTTATATGGCACAACTCAAATTGATTAGTCCAAAATCTGATTCCTTTTATTAAAAAAAAAAAAAAGGGGACAGATTTTCACAAATCATAACAATTTGACATCACTGACTTGATAATTTAAATATCTGATATTTTATACAAAATAAAAAACTAAATTAAAAAAAAAAAAAAAAAAAGGAAAAAAAAAAAGACTTTTCTCTTTAACAACCATTCTCTAATTTTTATTTCCACTGCAAAAAGATTGATATTAATAACAGCAATTCATTTGTCCAATTAATTTTTACTGTGTGCACACACAGACGTGTGTGTGCATGTGTGATTCACAGACAGACTGTTTTGTTGTATCACAACTCTCCAGTGTGGCTAGATACTTTAAGTTGGGATTGAAACCTGGCTGACTCGACATCAGTCGGAGATATATATATATATATATATATATATATACACACACACACAAATAAAATAGTAAGGTAGATTGGGCTCTCTAACTTTGGTAAAGTGACCGGACACTGAATTCTGAACGTTAAGGATTTTGTTCCAGAAAATCTGTAGTAGATTGATGTACCATTCTTTTGATATCAATTAAAACAAAATATATGGCTGATTCTACACAAATTATGATAAACAGAGCAGATAATTCACCAAGTCAAATCTTCAACCAAACTGTTTGGCCCTCAAAAGTCAAATTGGTTGGTTGTTTTGTTTTACAGCGTATCAACTCTTTTCGAGTTATTGAACGCTGAATTAAATTTCAAACAATTCAAGTTAGAATGAAGCTGTGTACTTATATACTATTTGATCCATAAATAGGACCCTATCAGGTGCTACCACTCTGGGCAAGAATGGACCCAGGAGCAACGGCAATGAAAATGTGCTCCAACATTACTGGAACCTCACCATCAGATTGTTTAGTGTCGTATCCAGAACACTTGTTGTGGGGGTCTTACCCTTCTGCAGAGAAGCAGTCAATATATTCTACAGCCCCAGCTGACTGGGCAACTCAAAAGTCAAGATCGACAGGAAAGTATATATATATATAATATGTAGTTTGTGATATTTATGAATAAAGAGTACCCAATATCAGTGATAGCTCATCTGTAGATCTAAGTTCGGATAGTGTAGAAACAGTCAAAGAAGTCTTTTTTTTCTATAGATGTAATGTGTTGTTTAAAGCAATGGTCTAATTTTTTCTTTTAAATTAAAAAAATTGATATGATTTCAATTGCTTTTTTTGTGTTTTTTGGAGTAATTCAATAATAATGTGATAATGTTACTTTATGTCTAAGGGTTCGGGAAACAAAGTGTATGTCTACATTTTTTGTGTAATTGTTATACGATATCAAGAATTCATATCTCCAAAAAAATAATTGGAACATATTTGGATAACTTCAAGTACAGCTATAAATAATTTATATACAATCATATTTCCTATCACTTCAACTTAATAAGTCCTTTGCACACTGTTATATGGTTTCAAGTAACTAATAATAATCCTTAGTAAACAATTAGAGATTTGGGTAATTATTCCTAATACAAATAATTTAGTTATAACATCAAGTATTCCTAAGTGATGCCAATAATTTTTTCACAGATCTATTTGATTCACAGATGGTACTACCAATTTGGGTCAAAGAGGACCTGGGAGTAATGGAAATAAAAAGGGTAATCTACATTCCCAAGAACTGGAGCCTCATTACTTTTTGTTGTGGGGGAGAGAGGGTCTTATCCCCCTGCAGAGGAGGCAGTCAACATGTTCTTACCAAGGCTCAAAAAGGCAGTTTAAATTAATTAAAAAATGAAGAACTAATACTCAAAATAAAAATGAAGAGATAACATTTTAAGTTTAGAGTAGGTAAACAAAAAAAATGTATTTTTTTTATAAATACTTAAAATATCAAGTCATTGTGAAAATCCGTTTCTTTGTATTTTTTTTTTTCTAATTAATCAATTTTGGAAAAAGTTGAGTTGTCCCAAATGTATTATACAAAGTACAGCAGAAATACCAACCACATTTTAAACTGTTACCTGTGTGGACTCAGGCAAGTGATAATGGTAGCTCCATCGAGCTATTGTCTTACCATTACAACCCCTACCCACCCGATATGATCATGGTTTGAAGAGGTGCATACCATGTTTTTACTATTGAAATGGGTTTTTTTTAACACTAGTCAATCTGTAATTGCTACACAGAGAGCTTTTCCTACTCATTTCATGTTAAATTGGAATGATGCTGTTTTGGATAGAATTTTCAACCCACAGCAGTATTGATTTTTTATCTGGGATAGCATCATTTTGATATAACATGAAATGAGTGGGAAAAGCTCTCTGTGTAACAACGACAGATTCATCCATCTTGGAAAAAAAAAATCCTTTTTAACAGCAAATGAACAATGTGCACCAGTCCAAACCAGGATCGTGATAGATCATTTCTGAATAAAAATGGTAAGAAATTAACTTGCTGGAGCTCTCATTACCACTTGCCCAAATTCATCTGCACTACACAGGTAACAGTCTAAAATGTGGGAGGTATTTCGGTCATCCTCTGTATATTTTAAAAACTACTTTTAAAAAAATGGAGGATAATTCAGTTCTGAGGTGACAAAAACATGTTGAAGGAAATGGTGTCTTTAAAACTTAACCTTGTTAAATGTTACATGTTTTTTTTCTTAATTCTTATTTTCCACGTAGCTTTTCTGTTTAAACTTTGGAGACGAGGAATAATTATTCTACAGGAGCAAGTCAAAAGTTTGGCAATATTTGCATACGTGCTAGTTTATAGAATAAACTCGAGGAACTAACAGGAATCGAACTAAAGGCACACCCAGCATAAAGCCCAGATCAAGCTTCCTTGTTCCTTGTTCCAGTCTATGGATCACTCTGTGCACTTGTTATGCTTCAATAACCAAGAGGAAATGAAAGCTTCAGTGAAGGAGTTCTTTGCCTCAAAGGGACAAGAATTGGTATTAGATCAAAAAACTGGCAGAAACGGTGCAGCACAATGGCCTCTACTTTGAATGCTTGACTGATTTTGTTTTAACTTGAAGAACAAAGCAAATAAGTTACTAAAATATTGCGAAACTTTTGACTCATCCCGATACACTGATTTATTTTTACTAGTATACGCATCTTGGGTATAGTAACCACACTTTGGTCATTGTATCCTACAGCCTTCTTCAGGTATCTCCTAGTAATCAACTTTTCTAATTAATTTGTCCTTGTGATGTCACTTGTTGGTTTATTCCATTCATTTCTCATACTCTGCTTTAAAAGTAAAGACAAAGCAACAGTCCGATAAAGAATTAACCCTGTGTTAGTGCCCTGGGGGTGTTTGGGCACCCCATTTTCTTTTTTAAATGCTGATAATTCCTAACTAGCAATATGATTATTTTTCTTCTTCCCAGTATTCTCTCGATTAAGTGAGGGGGGTGGTGGTATTGAGTATAAAGAGGAGATCAGTTTTGGTTCAGCTGCAGTGAAATAATAAATGTCACCCTTTCCTTCATTTGGCGTATATTACATAAAATATACAATGTAGGTTTACGTAACAAACTTATTGTAATTATCATCATTTCAATTAATAATTATGGCTTTAGTTTAGATTTTTATCGTATTGTGACAGTTTAGATTTATATCGTATTGTAACAGTTTAGATTTATATCGTATTGTGACAGTTTAGATTTATATCGTATTGTGACAGTTTAGATTTATATCATATTGTGACAGTTTAGATTTATATCGTATTGTGACAGTTTAGATTTATATCATATTGTGACAGTTTAGATTTATATCGTATTGTGACAGTTTAGATTTATATCATATTGTGACAGTTTAGATTTATATCATATTGTGACAGTTTAGATTTATATCATATTGTGACAGTTTAGATTTATATCATATTATGACAGTTTAGATTTATATCATATTATGACAGTTTAGATTTATATCATATTATGACAGTTTAGATTTATATCATATTATGACAGTTTAGATTTATATCGTATTGTAACAGTTTAGATTTATATCATATTGTAACAGAGACTGAATTTTATCTTTTCATATTGATTATTGTCATAGATATACAAAAAAATATCATATAATACAGTATCCTGTAGGTATCTTCTAAATAAATCTTATTTGAATCTCTCTCTATATTTTTTCTTCATTTTATTGCATTATATTAAACGTATAATAACCAATTACACGGCAATCAGGGATCTTCCAAATAAATATGATATCATTGTATCATATATATATATATATATATATATATATATATATATATATATATATATATATATTTCATTGTATCAAGACACTCAATCTGTTCATTAGCAACTGTAGAGATATGAAGGTTGGCTGAAAAGTTCATAGGCTGACCAAGATGCTCTCATGGAATGTGACCAAATGAGGTTTATTTTTCAACAGAAATCTTCATTGCAAGCAACACACTTCATCCATAGGTGTTGCAGTGCTTGAATCCCATTGGTCAAAAAGGACATCATCAGATGAATTTTTCAGCACATCCCCACCTTCATATACTGAAGCAATAGTCCAAGCATATTTGACACTGAGGTATGTAAACACTCCACCAGACCATGTTTGAACGACACAACAGGAGACTAACACAAGGGTAACCGATATGAAATGTCTTAGTTGAAGAAGGTTGGTGAACAAAACACACAAATTGTATAGACTATCATAACCAAGATGAGGATATTAGTCAGAATACATAAGTAAATAATAGAATAATCAAACATACAGTATTGGATGACAAAAATATATTATTGCCACAAATTTTAATGAAATTTAATCCAGACAAAGGAAGTGATTATTTTATTGTCTAACAAAGAGACTGCACCTATAAGATGTAATATGTGTGTCTGGGATGATTTCCAAAAGCAGCTACGGATAAGCTTGATGACACCTACAGCAAATGTCCAAGAACTATTCCTGAACACAGATGGTCAGTTTGATTTCCAACAAGATGTGCAACACAATCCCACTATCAACAAGGGTGGCGAAACTATGATGATCATGTTTGGTCATGCACTACAAATGCCCCAAATAACATCAGCACAAAATTCCCTGGAATTTACAATAATAGGGTCCAACAATTACCAGGATCAGAAGGGGGTCAAGCACTGCACTAATTTGTTTGATAAGCTGCAAGTGGACCTCCAAAATGCAGGATTAGGAGAGCCCTAAGATCTAGCAAGCAGATGAGGGAGCTAAGGACCCTAGTAAAGGAAAGGATTGAGGGGATTCAAATGAAGGACTGAATTCAGTGGCAGGATGTAATAAATTACAGATTGTCGTCAAAGTTCTCTTAGTTGTAACAAAAAGTCGTAATTTTCTTGAAATAAAAAATATTCTCAGAAATACTAAAAACAAGAAATTTCTTAGATTTTTCTTTTCCTTCATTTGGTATCCTAATTTGTTATTAGTCTTTTGTTGATGACTTTTTGCTACAATTAAGGGAACACTGACAACAATAATAAAAAGAAAACAATCACTTCCTGTGTGTCTAAACCAGTGAAGTTTCATTAAAATTTGTGACAATAACGAAAAATGGTTCAGTTTTCTTTTTTGTCTAATATTGTATCTCATCTTTAATATCTTCTGTTTTTTCTTGTTTTTTTTTTTTTAAATAATTTTTAGAATTAATTATAAAATATATCTGTTTCTGAAAATGGCATGTAGTCTGTTTAAAATGCATGACACACAAACACACACACACACACACTTTATTTATATATATATATATATATATATATATATATATATATATATATATATGAAGAGTGGCTTTTCTTTCATGTACAAATGACAAAAAAACAAAAAAAATTTTTTTTAAAAAACAACAAAAAAACAAAAATGGCTTCGACAAATACTGATTCAAACTTTTCACATTTCGTTGACAGTCTTCTGAGAATTGTTGTAAAGTAGGAGACCAATCATCAGACACTTGTTATCTTGACCCCCAGACAAGAAAAAGACGACCTCTAAATACTTTACAACATAACTATTTTGTACATTCAAATTGTCTTTAACTCAACAAAATTCAGAGGACTATCCAAATAAAAAGAAAAAGAAAAAAACAAAGAAATCTACAAATAAAAAAAACCATAGAATCACATTATCAACCCACATGTGTGTACACAGGGATGGGAGTAAAACGTATATTACAGATAGATGAGTGTATATGAAAAAGTGTTCCAGTACATATACCCCCATTTCATTCATGAAAGCCGTTAACATAAGAAATGTTCTTTTTCTGGCATTTTCTTTTTTTTTTTTTTAATATTTCAACTAACCAAATCAGACATTTGATAGTTTCTGGTAAGTAGTTCATTTAAAAAAAAAAAGAAAAAAAATCCAGTCTTTTTTTTTCTTTTAATCAAAACTCTATCTTCCTCGTGTCTATAGGTACCAATAAAAAATATCTGCCTTTTCATAAGGAGAGACATAAAAGTTTTTTTTTTTTTTAGGTAACAAAAAAATAAAATAAAATAAAATAAAAGTATTTCACTGTATATTTTTTTTTAACTTGTGGGTGGGCGAGGGGTTAATGAATAAGACCATCAGCAGCAATGAGCCAATCAAAATTCAGCAGGGTGGTCAGCTGATCTTAGAACCTGTCTGAACTTTGGTTGTAATAGTTTTGTCTCTCTCTCTCTCAATATATATAAGTCCAGATTAAAAATACAGTAAAGGTAACCCCAAAGCCAAACTTTTTTTATACATTTTTCCAATGTAAGCTTCATTGGGGAATAAGGAGAGTTTTAATAAACAGACCTTATTGTACTTTTAACCAGGACTATATCTCCTTTTAACTTTTGTTTTTCTTCAACAAAACAATTTTTCTTAAATATCTTAAGCCTCTTTTTCTTTTCTTATCTTCCCGTCATTAACAGGTTTCTTTCTTTCTTTCTTTTTTTTTCAAATGATGCTGGGTAATCCATCAAAAAGGCTAAAAAAAGATGAGATGATTACTCAGATGAGCTTGTTGTCGCAGCCTCTTTTTCAGTCATTTTCCACTCGGTTGTAAAACTGCTCAGCCATGAACTCATGGCGCTCTTTGCTGACGTGATTGCACCTCCTGCAACAAAAATAAATACAAAAATGATACTAAACGGCGAAAAAAATGGAATTGCAGTAGTAAAAAACAAAAACAAAAAAAAAAACAATACACATCTTATATAAGCAAAGTTACCACATAAATCATTTAATAGTATCATTTGATTTTCTCACTGGAGCTCCATTATAAAAGCCTTGTGCCAGGCATAGTTAAACTTAATAGTCTTAAGTTGGGTACCTACATTAAGAAAAAGGTTAGCGGGCTTATCTCAAACACCGTTCATAGTAGAACGAATTTTAACTTCACTATTGTCCTCTTTGCTGAAAGCGTGGACTGCTACTGAAAGGCTGTCGATCAAATGAAAATCTCTGATAAAATAAAACCCAATTTCTTCAAAGCTGTGGCTGTGTGGTACTACTACGTGGTTGCACTACCTGGGCCATAACGAAACACTAAGCAAGAACACTACAGGCTCTTTAGAACAAAACTTGGAAGTTGCATCCCTCAAAACAGCAGCTGTACAACCACTTATCTCCCATCACACAAACCATCATAGTAAAATGAACAAGACATGCTGGGCACAGGTGGTGAAGTCCGGACAAACTCATAAGGGACATTCTTCTGAGGACTGCTACTCAGGAACATACCAGTGTTGACCAACAAGCAATGACTTACATCAGTTCTGTGCAGACACAAGATGCAGTCTAGAGGATCAGTTGGAGTGAAGGACAATAAGGATGGATAGCAAAAGAAACTTGAGGGAATTCATACTATCGGTGCAATTTGATGATTGTCTCTTGTCAGACAAAGCAGCACACACATACAATATATCTGTTACGTTTTTACGAATAAAGAAAAATATGTTAACAAAATTGAAAAGAAACAGATTCATGAGTGTACAACAAAACAATTAGGTTTATTAATCCCAGACAGAAATATGTGTCGACTGACCAGGAAAAGAAGCTGTTTTAACTGTGTGCACCAGTCAAATGTGCATCCATGTGTTATGGTAGATTCCAAGTCTCCTCTGCTATCTTGAGTGTTTGCCTTCTCCCAGTCTCTACGATCCCACAATGAACTGTCCACAGAAGGCACTTCCTTTCTAAGGAATAACTGAATTTTTTTTTTCATTAGGTCTGATCTCTAACAATATCAAGAGACCCGTTTTTCATGTTGTTGAAACAACAAAGTCAGACAGCACTCGTTTTTCTTTGAGACAAAGTCTGGTTCTTTGAATGAAAATGTTCATTTCTTCATTCTCCCAACAGAGCAAACCAAAGTGTCAATCTTGTTCTGGTTCATGTTGAACAGTCATTAACTAAAAACTACTGTCATTTAAAAATCCTTGAATATATCATCAAGTAACACAGCTAGCAAGGATTTCCCTATCTCTCTCTCCATCAATTCCTATTATCTACCACTCCCAGCGGGTCTTCTAAACTACGTCCTATGCCCACACAGACCTGTTGTAGGTAAAATCTAACTGGTCAGCCAACACTGGAATGTCCATGTGAAGGGGTCCATAGGAAAATATCACCCATGAGTTTGTCTTTGCTTTTCCAGTAGTGTCTTGCATGTCTTGTTTGTCTTTCTCGGATGGTTTTAGAGTAGCTGGCTGACAAACTTTGTTGATGCAAGGTACATAACAAAAACCGGATTTTAAAGATATAAGTGTTGCTTTGTTCCCAAATAGTGTCACATAACTAGGGTGGCTGCTTTGCAGAGATTTGACCTCTCTGCAGAGGATGCAGCAAGCCTATTCTAGGCTCAAATGACAAGTTGATTAACAATTTAGTTCAAAATGTTACATAGAATAACATATTTGTTCAGACTAATGGAAAGATAAAATATTTGATTGTTCAGAGTCACTTCAAATTCTTGGGTCAAGCGAAGAGATTCAAAATTAGAGAAATCAAGGGAGATAATAGCATTGACTTACCGACAGCTTTTCCTGTTTGAAGCACGTATTTACCCGTTTGTGACACAGCTGCATTGATCTTTTTACCTTTCTCTGTGCTTTGCATGGTACTGGAAAATAAAATCAATAAAATGTTTCATATTTATCTTTCAACAGATGACAAACATTAAAATTAAAATTGTCTTAATCAAATTAAGTTCAGAGACAAATTTGTCTGTGTGTAGCAATGGTCACTGACAACCGCTATGTTGTTGATGGCTAATCTTTGAATAGGGACACACTCACACACAAGATCTATGTAGAGAGAAAAATGTATTGATGCCTTAAACATATATGAGGCGGCAACTGATATTTTTATTATTATTAAAAGACAGATGGAATAGTAGTATAAATATTTTTCAAACAATAAATGTAAACACATATTCATTCAATTTGAGAAAATTAAACTATGTTGATTGATTGTTTTATCGGATATCAACCCTTTTTCAGGTTATTTAATGCCAATTTCTGTTGATTTAGTTGTCTCGTGTTTGCATCATGTACATAAATGGAATATTGAAGCTTTAAATTTTTTTATATAGACCAACTGCTTTTAGAAATGATAGTATTTTGTCTACTTTGACATGTTCAAATATTCCTTTCATATTGTTTACAGTGTAGAAATATTGTCTTTTTGGTGTTAGGTCGATGCAATCTATCAATAGGTGTTTTACTGAACATGAAGTGCGACATCCCACACACCATGGTTGTTATTCTTGTTTGAATAGATATGAGAGGGTGATGTCTGTGTGTCCAATATGTAGACGAGATAGGATAATCTCTTAGAGAAGGGGATATAGATGTCATTATAGTAGCCCAAATGAATAGCATGACAGGGGGAGGTGGAGGAGGAAGAAAGAGGCCAAATGATTGGCCAAAGCCCAAAAGCCGAAAAATAGGTCCTCTTCGTCAGAGGAAATTGGAAAAAGGATTTTTTTCAGTTAGTTCTGGAACAGCACTCAGCATGACAAGATGTATTGAAGCTGTAGCCAAAAACTCCAAGAAAAGAGGCAGAACAGAGTCCTTGGACAGGAGATAACAGGTGCCTTTGAGCCAAGCTCTACAGAATCCCACTAGCCTGTAAAAGAAAAGAAATCTCAGAAGAAACCCATCAAAAAAGCTAAGTAAACCTTAAAACCGTTTTCTCCCTCCACCCTAAGTATTGCAATTATATGCCCTCTCTCTCAATTTAAAGAAAGAAGCATATAAAGAATTATATGCATTAAGAAAAGAAGAGAAATAGAATGAAAAGATTCATTTCATAAACTGTAAACGAATGAGTGGACTTAGCTACCTTTTCAAGGTTCAAGAGTAAAGAAAGAAAAGTACAAAGAAAAGGAAAGAAAGGAGAAAGAAAGGAGAAAGAAAAGAAGAAAGAATGACATTTGTGTTTGAGACTGTGTGCTGGTGTAATATAGCCAGCTAGCACCATAAATATTTGTTTGGACCCCGACTATTAAAATTTTGGTTATATTTTAAATGTCCCATCATTGAAATTTATTTGTAGTGTTATTTAACCAGCGAGTTGCCTTCTTCTGCATGTATATCTTTTTCAGCTTCATTCGCTTCAATTTATTCTCGCTAAATGTCTTATTCGCCTTTAAAAACATTACATGGGAAATTGGAATTGCCGACTACAGTGAATAATATTTTATCTTAACCTAGAACTCCATGTTTTCCGTTATCCTAGGGGGTAGGAAGACGAAGTGGTTTGGTGGGTGTGTGTAACATGAAATTTGGAAACCCCCTTGCCAGTGGTAGTCAGTCTAGCCCCAAATTAACCCCCACATTATCTGCCAGTTCCCATATGTCCGAAAAAGGAATCCTAACTAGGACTTATTTTGTGAGGGGTCAAGTGCCAGACTGCCCCGACGTCACACGTGCGTAAAATAAACTCCCGTCCTGGGATAAATATTTATGCACCGTCACAATTATAATGTTGAGTGCTAAATCTATGGTGTTAACTTCTGCACTGTAGATAGAAGTGCGATCAGGAAGTGGTTTTGTTATCTTGATATTATATTGGATAGCAGCACGTGATCCTTTGTTTCCGTTTTTGGAACTGTCTGTATAAATACGGATATGGTTGAGGGGGTGGTTATTTTTAAGGTGAAGGAATTCTTCATGGAAGAGAGTAGGGGGTGTGTTTTCTCTACGATATTTTGTTAGATTTAGCAATATTTTTGGTTGTTTCAATAACCAAGGTGGGGTTTTTGAGGTGGTGGATTTAAGTATTTGTGCTTTATCAATTTGTATTTTGATGACGAGATTTTCTATTCAGAGACTAAAAGGTTTGATGGGGTTTGTTTTTGTTTCAAAGAAAGTTTTGTGTTGTGGGCAATAGAGGACATTGTGGGCAGGGTTTGAAGGACATGAGGCCAGTTTGATATAGTTATAGATAAGGCTAGTTTTTGTCTTCTGATTAACAGTGGAAGTTTATTCACCTCAGTGTACAAGCTTTTTTATAGAAGAGGTTTTTTAGGGTCCTAGAGCCAGTCTCAGTCCTTGATGGTGTATAGTATTTAATTGTTTTAAATAGGATTTTCTGGCTTATCCATAGATGAATGTGCCATAGTCAAGTTTGGATTGTATTAATGTTCGGTTGAGTTTTAGTAGAGTTTTTTTTATCTGCACTCCAGTCTGTGTGTGCAATTACTCTTAGGAGTTGGATTGTTTTATTACACTTTGATGTAGGGTTTGAATGTAAATTTTTTTGTCAAAGATAATTCAACAATAGGGATTTCAGTTGAATCTACTTTAAGTACAGGGTCATTATGCATTTTGTGGAGGTTGCAGAAATGTATACATTGTGTTTTGTTTTTGGAGAATTTGAAACCATTTTTAATGGTTCAGTTGTTTATCTTATTTAGACATTGTTGGAGTTGACGTTTTGATTTGCAACAGATTAGGAAGCCATCTACGTATAGAGACCCTTCGACTCCCAAGTTTAAGCATTTCATAATGCTATTTATTTTTATATTAAATAAGGTCACAGAGAGGATGCTATCTTGTGGCAAGTATTTGTCGCTGCCTCCCACCAGACACGACTTGACACAAGTTCAAAAGCCCGAAGGCCGATTAAAGTGGAGATAAAGGGGAGGGGAGGTCGGGAATGAATCGAGACTCGGACCCTGCTTGTCTGTGCTGCTCATCGGCTCACTTAGTGCAATGTGAGCCTGATGAGGCAAGCAGTTTCACGAACCCAAATGTGGGTCCGGGCACGTATGCCAGTTTGCGGCTTAAACTAGACGCTTGGTCTAGTGCCGTCCAAGGGGGACAAAGGAGACAAAAATGCAGCTCGCCCACCCGAAGGTAGCCTAGTCGAAACTAGGTGCCTAATTAAAGGCCCCAAGTCTGCCATTGTTCCTTTTCCAGGGCCACGCTCCGGACCGAAGTCCAGAACAGGCCCCGGGGCGCTCGCCAAGAGAGGCAAGCAGTTTCACGAACCCTGAGAGTGTAGTGCCAATCTGAACTTGGAATTTTCAATCAGTTAAGAAGTTTTTTTTATAAAAATTGGCAGTCTACCCTTCAATCCCATATTTTTCAACTCTTTGATTATACCATATTTCCTTGTGCTGTCATCAGTCTTTTCTATAAAAAAAAAAAAATGGCTGTCATGTGTTCTTTTTTTTAGCAAAAGCTTCTCTTATGAGGGTTTCCAAGTGGATAAAGTGATCAATTGTACTTCTTGTTTTTCAAAAGTCTGTCTGAAGATTTTTGATTAACTTATTTTTTTTGAGAAACCATTTTAGTCTGTAGTTGATCATTCGTTCAAGTGTTTTGCAGATACAGATAGTTAAAGCTATTGGTCGATAATTTGTTGGATCTTTGTATCTTTTGCAGATTTTGGTATTAGTATTATAGTGGCTTATTTCCAGGAATTAGGGATATTCCCACCGTGCCAAATGTTGTTGAAAATTTGGAGTAAATATTGGAGTTAAATTTGAGGTAGTTGTTTTAAGAATTCATATAGAACCTCATCTGGTCCAGGAATTGTATTATGGGATTTTCTTAAAGAGGTTTTTAGTTCTGTCATGGTGAACGGTTGGTTGTAACTTTCTGTATTATTGGAATGAAAGTTTATTTTTCTTCTTTCAATTTGTTACTTTGGAATTTTTGTTTGAGGTTTTTGGATGAAGAATTTTGGGAAAAGATTTCTGCTAGGAGGATTACTGTGTCCTTTTTGTTTGTAGCTTTTATTTGGTCTTTATTTATAAGGTGTTTAAAGGGGGTGTGCTGTTATTCTTACCCGATATTTTTTTAATCATATTCCATACTGTTTTGGTCTTTGTGGACTGGTTGTGGTTGGTGGGTATAGTGTCTGGGGTCTCCATCCTGTCTGAGGGTGGAGGGGGACTTTCAGTTATATTCTTGTAATTTTTAGATTATTTCATTATTTCTGAGGAAGATTTTATTTTGCTTTCAGTGTAATATAATTGCAGACGGATTTTTTTTATATTATCATTTTTCGTTTTATATATCTTGCCTTTCGATTTATTTAGGTTGAGAACCTTTCGGCTTAGTGCATGGGTTAGTTAGGTGCACACATTGAGTGCAGGTGTTCATGCGCGCACGGGACGGATGTGACAATCAGAGATGTCACAATAAAAACCCCAGATAGGAAATGAGACTGGGGACATGAATGACGTCATGCCCGGAAGCAACGAGCTGAGGATTTTGGGAAGCAGACAACATAACCAATGGAAAGCAAAGAAGTGAGACGTGGACGTTACCATAGTTAATGAAAAAGAGGAATTGCTGCAGGTCACGTGAGAGTTGTAGACTATGTAAGTTCCCGGATTTCGGCTAAAGTCAGTTGTTCACTGGCTCTTCCGTCTCCCGACAACTCCTTCGTGTGCGCAAACTCTCTGCGATTGCTTTTCTGCTCCACACAAGTATCATCGTCAAAAATAAAAATATACTCTTATATTTTTATATACATACGTGTTCCTCATTGTGAATAACAACACAGTATACAACATTAGTTCTGTTTTCAGAGGTAGATCGTTGGCTTAATATGGTTCTTTTTGGTTTGCATTTTCTATATGGTATGTTTTATTCAAAGGTTTGGTTAGTCTTGTTTCCCATTTGATTTTGTCCTGTTTTGGTGAGGAGTGTGGCTCTGTTCTGTGTATTTGGACTACTTAAAGTAAATTCTTTACTTAGGTTTTTGGGGCTTTGTTGGTTTTTATGAAGGTTTTTGTGCAGAGAGATGGTTCTTATTTCTTCTCTTGGAGGTTGCTTACAGGGATTTGTTTCAATATATTGTGATGTTTTTTCCAGATTATGTTCAGTCATTGGTTTAGGATTTGTACTGTTGGTGGATTCCTCAATCTAGCTAGGAAACTATTATAATAATCAACCAAAGTTCCTAATTATATTACACTAGAAACATTACAAAAAATCTTTTACCTGTTAGGGTCTCATAGCTGGAAGGGATAAGGAGTGTAAAAATCGTTCATATTAGATAAGAATACTTGAAACGATTTAACAAACAATTTATTGATATTAACTAAAATTATTAGTGTTTGGCCCAGTGGATAGAGTGTTTGCCAATGGTCTGAGAGACTGGGGTTCAATCCCAGATTGAGTCATACTAAAGACTCAAAAAATATTACTTGATGCTGCCTTGCTTAACACTCAGCATTATAAGGTAAGGATCAAGGGTAAAATAAACCAATCCAGAGAAAGGAGTAGTGCCCTCCCTTACACCTTGGTGTAGTAGCTATTGAAAAGAGAGCCTTCGGGTCACCCTTGATTAAGGTCACCAACTTTACTTACTCTGTGCAAACAAATGAGCATTAACTGGATTAGAAATCATCTTACCTACAAACTGTTTGCTTACAAATCATATACACACACATCGTACATATATATATATATATATATATATATGTGGTGTAATGGTTACCGTTGTAGGAAATGGACACAGCGACACGAGTTCAAATCCTGGACCAGGCTAATTGCATTTCACATAGCACTAATACCCTTGGGAAAGGTATGAATCCAATTATTCTCCCTCCAGCTATGGGTAAATAGTAGGACAGACTAGGTTCTTCAGCCTTGGTGAGGCATCTAGTCTAGGAGAAGGAAAACTCTGAATTCAAACCTGTTAAACTCTGCCTAAAAATTGACCTTGTGTCATATCCTGCCTGAGCAGAGGGGTTGGTATATATATATATATATATATATAAACAGGATTTGGCATTAAATAATCAACAGGGGTTGATATGCCATCAAACACCAACCAACTAATATAGTGAAGCACTATACTGGGACTTTATATAAACTGGAAATGTCCCAAAATAATTTCCAGCATTTCAGGTCAAGTTTCAAAAACAATCTGAGCATTAACATAAAAATGAAAGAAATGTCAATGCAAAGAGTCTACAATGCATTACAATTACATCTAGGCACCTCTGGTGGTGTAATGGTTAGCAAGCTCGACTAGCAAACCTACACGAGTGAGTTCGAGTCTCATTGGGTGCCCCTTTCATATGGCCTTGTGCCACATCTAAGCAAAAAGCTTAGTAAATTTCCATTACAATTACATCTATAAAACAGAGTTTAATAGTGAAATAACGAACATTTCATTTTTTTTTTTAGACACTTTAAACTTACACTATCTGCAGAGAGCAAAAGTTAGTCAAGCAGACAGGGATTTGTGTTTGTGTGTGTTATTATCATTATTATTTTTTTAAAATGGAATGTGAACGTACACAGAATCTCCAAAAGGATTTGAATGCAAAAACGTGCTGGAACACTTACTGTGACAAGCGCACCTTGAGGTCGTTCATGTTTAGTTGCCCTTGGAAAGGATGTCTGCATAATAAATGGAGAACAAAATAATAATTAGAAAAATGGACATAAAAATTTTGAAAAAAATCAAAACGCTAAAAAAAATTTTTTTTCATTTTATTCATTTCAGGCAATTGAAAATTCAATTGTTTATGATTAAACATTTTTTTCTTATTTTTCGTATTAACTAATGTTATTCCGAAAAGAGGTTCTATCTCACCTAATTCATAATACCTGATTTATCCACTTGTTGTTCGACCAGAAACAGCAGTATTAGTAATAATGATAAAAACTACTAAAAAACTAACAAAATTATAAGTTTATAAAGGGAAGTAATCATGTAAGGCAAATTGTTTCCTTCATTCTATCATTAATCTAAAGTAATTACGCAATTTTCTAATGCAATTTTATTTTTGGTTGGTTGGTTGTTTGGGTTTTATGGCAGATCAATTAACGCCAAATCTATTTTTATGAAAATAGTTCTATTTCAAATAATTCAGTTTAGCAAAAGCATGCAGTTTAAATGTAAGTACAGTTTAATTGTGAAAAACATTTCTATTTCAAGCTATTCAGTTTAGTCAAACAGTTCTAATTCAGCTAATTCAGTTTAGTATAAGTACAGATTTTGTTTACACACAGTTAAATGTCAAAACAGTTCTATATTAAACAAATCAGTTTAGTGTCAGTACAGTTTCAATGTCAAAAAACAGTTCCATTTCAAATAATTCAGTTTAGCATAAGTATGCAATTAGTTCTATTTAACCCATAGATAGGGCCCTATCAGGTGCTACCACTCCGGGCCAGAGTGGACCGGGGAACAATGACAATGAAGGGATGCTCTGCATTCCACAAAGCCCCAGCATCACTGGAGCCTCACCATCAGATTGTTTAGTGTCATATCCAGGACACTCATTGGGGGATGGTCTTACTCCTCTGCAGAGGTGCAGTCAGTGTATTCTACAGCCCTAGCTGACTGGGCAAAATTTTATTTTCATTCAAATACTTATGTGCATGACTTTCTATAGCCTTTATCCGAATTATCTTTTAGAAAGTACAGGTCATAAGTGTTTGAACAAACAGAAAATATGAAATTACAAGGATCATCGAGGATTTTGATCAGGGCAAGAGGATCGAAATTAACTCATTTGAATAACAATGAGAAAGAAATTTAAAAGAGAAAAAAAACTTTTTTCCCCCCAAAGTAATCTAATAAAAAAATATCTTTAAAAAGAGACGAGATTGGCCCACTATAACTTCAGCTTCCAGAAGTGGACATACTTTCTAGTGCTTGATACGCAAGGCATAGTCTTACGCGCTTTGATCCAGGAGGTAAGTTTCCTCTCTCGCTACAATTTGAATAACAATGAGAAAGACATTTAAAAAAGAAAAAAACACTTCCCCCCCCTCACAAACTAATCTAATAAAAAAAAATATCTTTAAAAAATTAAAGAAATTTGACATTCAAGTCCACAAAATATAACTAAACTAGCAAAAGTACATAACTAAACTAGAAGGATTTTCTGAACACTATTGAAATAGAAAGGTTGAAGAAAGGAATAAGCTAAGAATTGAAAATACGTCCTGATTTGTAGTTGAAAGATTTTACCTATTAATTCAAATGATAAGTATTTTTATTTTATGAATTGTTTCTTCTTTTTCATTCTTCTTTTAGTTAACATTTACAATAAAAAAATTTGTAACCGTTTTCTAGCGAAAGGTTTCAAATATTCTAATGATTTTTTTTTTCTTTTTTAGTCTCATATAAATTTTTATTTTGACAATTAGTGCTCATTTACAAAACAGTTTTTTAGTAAATAATTTTCAAAGAAGATGCACAGTTTTAATTCAAATTTTTATTTTCCCGCTAAAAATTTAATAATAAAAGAATCTAAGATTTCACATATTACGATATTATTTTATTTTAGGAATTTTTTTTGTTTACATTAAAAACATTATTTAAAAAATGTAACCCTAACCTCCTGGGTAGTTGGAAACATTATTATAACTTAAGTTTCCTTAAGACTTTTTCCTTTTTTTTAAAAGCTATATTTTTCTTCATGTTTTTGGTTTACATCAGAAACACAAAACAGGATGGAAATAAATTTATAATCCTAAAGTAACCGGTCTTTGGTTTTTGAGTTAAAGAAAATGTATTCATTTGATTTATTTTCTTTTTTATTTTCTAAAAATGTCACAATAAAAAGAAGCTAAGAATTAAAAATGTGTCCTTATTATAAAGAGGAAAATTTTGCATATTGATTCAAATAAAAAGTATTCATTTATTCTATGAATAGGTTATTTAAAAAAAAAAAGAAAGAAAAAAATCTTTTTGCTTAATTACACTGATTAAAAATTAATTTATTTTAAGAAATATGAAAGTATTTATTTAAAAATCAGTTTTTCAGTTATCAATAAAGAATGCTTTCATTTAACTATTTTGTTATTTTTTTTCCTTTTTTAACCCTCTAAAAATGTAAAATTATAAATAAATAAAATGAAAAACTAAGAATTAAAAACGTAAGATTATAAGGAGGTAAAATTTTTGAAAAGCTAAGAATTAAAAATGTAAAATTTTCATTGTAATTTTTTTGTTTATATTTCAAAAAATACCACTTGATTTAAATTTTTTTTTTTTTTTTGTATGTGTCAACCATTACTTATGACACAACACACATATATAGCAAAACCTACACAACTCTTTTTTACACACACACACACACACATAGATAGACAGATAGATATAGATAGATAGATGCAAGCCTTGTTATTTTGATTTCCTCTAGTATAATGTTCATGTTTTCAATTCAAAAACAAGTTATATTAGAAGCAAAATGTTTACCAGATATTATATATATATATATATATATATATATATATATATATATATATATAATAATAGTGTTGGTTGTCACTAAATCACTTTGTGGGTTTCTATCGAACCAAGTTCAATATGGAGAGAGCTCAATATCTAGGATAGAGCTATTATATAATAATAAAAATAAATAAATACATATTAGATATATATATATTTAATTCATGGAATTTTGACTGCGACCCCAAGGTTTCATGGAGTTTTTTTCAAAACAACAATCATAAGGCAGTTACAAAAATGAAATGAATGGGTTGCAGTCTAAATTCCATTAATTAAATATATATATCTAATATTTATTTAGTTTTATATATATATATATATATATATATATATATATATATATATATATATATATATATTAGATTTATACATTTAATGCCATGTAATTTAGACTGTGACCCCTGCGTTTCACGGAGTGTATTTTTTTTTTTTACAAAACAACAATCATCAGGCAGTTAACCAAATGAAATGAATAACAAGAGTGCCTCTGGTGGTGTAATGGTTAACAAGTTAGCCTAGCAAACCTACACGAATGAATTTGAGTCATTGGGTGTCTCATTCATACAGCCTTGTGCTACATCTGAGCAATAACAATTCTTTAAATGAAAAAAGGAAAAAAAATCAGAAAAACTAAGAAAATTGTCAGGATTTACTGACATTGGGGAAATTTCTTCAATGTTTGGGTGATTGTTGCTCTGCCACAGTCGATAATTATGGGTTGTCTTCCAGGCTTGAATAAAACAGGGGTTGAAATCATCTTGACATTTCTCATCTGAAAAGATATATTCAAATCAAAATTCAATTAGTTTTTTTGTTTTTTTTTGAGGGAGATGGGTCTTCAAAATGAAAACAAATACAAACTGATATATTTATCAATCTTAGATATTTCAGCTGTTTTATATATATATATATATATATATATATATATATATATAGAGAGAGAGAGAGAGAGAGAGAGAGAGAGAGAGAGTATCTCAACCAGGTAATAGTCATGTGACTTCAAAAGAGTATATATTTGATCAGTTGAACAAATCTAAACACATTGAATACTAGGTTACCTAAGGATAAACAATTCTATATACATATATATATTAAAAAAATAATAAAGACACATTTTGTCTGTATAATTTAATTAAGATCCTTTCGAGTTTCCTGATAAGAGTCTTGGATTCAGGTTGGAATTGGTGGATGAATTTACCAAAATTGTCCCGAGCACTTTCAGAACTTTCATAGGCCATCATCAGGGGTTGCTTGCATGTATAAAGAGAGTTTTGAAAGTTTTGGTGTTTTTATAACATAACAAAACTACGCAAACGCAGAGTTGGATAAAACTGAGTTGCTGATGAATTTAAAAAACAGAACGCTATTAACAAAAATAGAATATTATTAAGAAATACGGAATATTAAAAAAAAAAAAGAAAAAACACTCTATACACATGCAAGCAACCCCTGATGATGAGCTATGAAGGGTCCGAAAGCGCGTGGGACAATTTTGGTAAATTCATCCACCAATTCCAACCTGAAACCAAAACTTATCAGGAAACTTGAAAGGATCTTTATTAAATTATATAGACAAAATGTGTCTTTACTATTTAATGAAACATGCTTAAATGAACGACTGCTGCCTAATAATACACACATTATATGTGTGTGTGTGTGTGTGTGATATATACATACACACAATATGTGTGTGGATATATATATATATAACTCGCACACACAAACGTATGTCAATAAGTCTGCATTTTAGAAAATTATATATTTTAAAGTAAAAAAAGTAAAGTTGGTGAATGTAGTCAAGGGTGACTCGAAGTCTCCCTTTTTGATAGCTACTATACCAAGGTGTAGCAGAGGGTGCTACTCCTTTCCCTGGAATATATTTTAAAATCATCCATATTTTACACCTTTCTAAAAGAAAATAAATGTTATACAAAAACTGGATCCCTTGAAACGGTTTGAGTAGGTATGCCAATGAATACTGCTGAGTGTTTGATATGAAAATAGCAGTTTCTTTTGGTCACGAGGCTCACTTACCTCCTTTTTGAACACTTGATAGTAATGCTAGAATGTATTCTTTGAATTGAGCACGGACCCACTCATCTCCTCCTTCCCATTCTGAAAAGAAAAGCAACAAGTGAAAAAAAAAAAAAAAAAAAAGTGGGGAAAAAAAAAAACAAGTGAAAAAAAAAAAAAAACAAGTGAAAAAAAGTGAAAAAAAAAAAAAAACAAGTGAAAATAAACAAAACAAAACAAGTGAAAAAAAAAAGTGAAAAAAAGTGAAAAAAAACAAAACCAAAAAAAACAAGTAAGACTGATTCCATTCTTATCTTACTCGAGAAAACTAATTTTTTGTACATGGATCTACTTCAACGTATAATTATTCAATCAGCGTTCTTATTCAAAAAAACTATTACATGAGTGGCACAGGCAATAATGTTAAAAATGATGGTTTGGTTTGTTTGGTTTTATGGCATATCAACCTTTGCAGGTTATTTAACGCCAAATCCATTTTTATGTAAATAATCTGTTCTATTGAAAATAGTCCAGTTTAGCATAAGTACACAGTTTAATTGTCAAAAACATTTCCATTTCAAACTATTCAAGCAGTTATATGTAATAAGTCGGTTAAGTGTAAATACAGTTTTAATGTCGAAAAACAGTTCTATTTCAAATAATTTAGTTAAGCATAAGCATGCAGTTTAAGTGTAAGTACGGTTTAATTGTCAAAAACGTTTCTATTTCAAGCTATTCAGTTTACTCAATTCATTTTAGCATAAGAATGCTGTTAGTTCTATTTAACCCATAGATAGGGCCCTATCAGGTGCTACCACTCCGGGACAGAGTAGACCTGGGAGCGATGGCAATGAAGGGGTACTCCACATTCCCTAAAGCTCCAGCACTGCTGGAACCTAACCATCAGATTTTTTTAGTGTCATATCCAGGACACTCGTTGGGGGGGTCTTACCCCTCTGTAGAGGTGCAGTCAGTGTATTCTACAGCCCCAGCCGACTGGGCAAGTTAAAAATGTGTCAAATTTCTAAGATATAACAGATTGAAAGATAATAAAAGCATTAATCGTCAGAATATTTGAGAAAAGCAGAAGAAAAAGAAAAAACAGTAATAGGTTCCAAAATAAAAATGCTGATTGAACTGTTATGTGTTTTTATTTGTACATCATTTCTTTTGAAGAGGCCACAACCCGAATGCACAGGAGAAAATAATAAACAATACTTACTGACTCAGCAGCCCGGCCAGCATTGGCTAACAGGCAAAAATGCCAATGAGCAAGCCTGCATATATGCACGCTAGCATAGCCACTCCTGGGCTCGCAGTCAATCACTACACTGAGAATGGACGAAACCACCTGCTCATTGTAGAATGCCCTGATGCGCATATAATCTTCCCTTCCTGATGCTCAAGTGTGTATTCACTTTCCCGCGTAATTCAACACATGAACTACTCTCAAGTACAGAACTTCGACAATTTTAATAAAAACATCTAACATTGTTCAAGCAACATTTTTCACCATCTTAATGTCCTGATGAAGGTTTATTAAAACCGAAACGTTTTAACAATGACTTTCCAGCATAATAAATTAATCACAATTAGAATACTTTGTTTTTCTATTTTCGTCATATGTAAGACAGTATTTAATCCAGTAAATCAGGAGTTGGGAACAATTACAAGCAGGAAAATTTAAATATTCAAATATAGAATATTAAATCTAAGTAATTCTGGTCAAGAGCTCAACGCAAATAAAATCCACAAAACAAATTATTTTTCAAAAAAAAAAAAAAAAAAAAAAAAAAAAAAAACACAATTGGTCACATTAAGATAATACATTTATTTCCCTCCTGTTAAAAAGCATTGATCAATGCTCTAAAAAAAAAAAAACTAACAGGACTTTTTCAGATCAATCAAGAAAATGGATGAAAATAACTTTCACATTTACAACCACATTAAAAAAAAAAAAAAAAAAAATTATTTTGCCTGCATAAACCTAACCCATCCAAATCAAGTAGTAAATTTTCTAGACATTACACTTAACACTGACAACTTTTATTGGCCATTTCTTAAGACTACCTAATATCCCTCCTATATGAATGTAAATTCTAATTATCCGAGTTGTATAATTAAACAAGTTCCCAAAAGCTGTTAATACGAGAATAAGGAGATTAATCATCAAATAAGAAAATTTTCCATGTAAATAGTAAAATGTATATTGAAGTCCTCAAGAATTGTGGTTTTAAAGGAGAGTTTACTCATCTAAAATCAAAAAAGATTAAATAATAATAATGATAATTTGTATAAAAGTAAAGAAACTACTGATAATTGTAATATTAAAGAAAAATGTCATAAAAATAGAAAAAAGAAAATCATATGGTTCAACCCCTTTTTGAAAACTTGCTAATATAAACATAGGAAAATATATTTTTTTTAAATTAATCAATAAACACTTTAATCAGTATAATACGTTACATAAAATATTTAATAGGAAAACCTTAAAAATTAGTTATTCCTGCAGAAATGATTTTTTTAAAATAATTAACACATAATATGGAGGTCATCAAGAAATATTGTAACCAACTTGAAAATAATGATGATAATATTTGTAATTGTAAATCTAAAAGAAAACTATCCAATGACAGGTTTATGTAATTTGAAGAACGTAGTGTATCAAGTTATTATTTTTGCAAAGAAAAATGTTAAAGATGAAAAAAATTTATATTGGAATTTTGTCAGTCAGATGGAAGTTAGGATATAACAACCATATTTATTCTTTCTCTCATGAACACTTGAAAAATCAAACAGCTTTATACAAACATTTTTGGAAGTTGAAAAATAGGGGCTTAACTCTAAAGATAGAATGAAAAATTTTGAAAAGATCTACAATTGTTAGCTGCTTTGATGAAAGATGTAATTTATGTCCAGAGGAAAAGATATGAATTATGTTGTACATTGATCCTATTAACCTATTGAATCAGAGATACGATTTTATTGCTACGTGTGGACATAGAAATAGATTTAGACGGTTTACAAAAATAATGGAAAAAATAAGAAATAAATGAATAACTGTGACTTATCAAATTGAGAAATGAATTAAAATTTGAATTAAATATTAAGAAATTTTTGGCTCTGTTATTGTAATGTATTTGGTTTTTTTTTTTTTGTTTTTTTTTACTGTGAATAAAATTAGTTTTAGATAGAATTATTTCATTTGATTGTTTAAAATTTGATGTACTGAAATAAGAGATGTCTGTATAGAAGTTTTTTATATAATACTTTGGATAGTTAGACATGTATTTTTGTAGTTGTAAATTTTTCTTCCATTAAATTTGACGTATGATAAAACCGGATGTTCTATACATGTACATGCTAATATAAGTTGATACTTATTGCTACTTGATTTAGATGGGTTACGTTTATATAACCGAAATAAGTTTGCTTTTTAGCTCATTTGTAAACTCTTTTTTTTGACTAAAACATGCTTCTCCATACATATCACACATTCATCTGTAAATTTCACATGGTTTGCACAGCTCAGCCATCAAAAATTTGATGACAAACCTCTGTTGAAGCCTGAAGTACTCTGACTAGTTGCCATTTTGAATAGCCACAAAACAAATATTTTTATGAGATTCAAATAATTTTTGCTTTTAACCAATTCCAAACAATTCAGAGTTTATATTTATGAAAGAAAAAAAATGAGAAAACTTAGCTTGAAAAAGTGCTCGATGGCACTTCAGCAGAGAAGATATTAAAAAAATAAAAAATATCAAAATTATGAACATTAGAAGTCTGTAACAAAGCTTCACATGATGTGCACAATCGTCAAATAGAAAAATAAGAAAAGTAGTCAAAAACAGAATGATTGACCACATGTGGCAAATTAACAGCAATTTTGAAACTTTCAGAATGAAGAGGAGAGAGGGCACCAAGGGCTGCCCAGACCATTTGCTTTATAGACCTCTAAAACGTTAGTGTACCCTCAACCAAAATTTCAACAAAACCACAAAAACTACTAAAATTCAAAGATAGATAGATAAATAGATAGATATGAACAAGCTTAGATAGAAAGATAGATATGAACAAGCTCAGATAGATAGATAGATATGAACAAGCTCAGACAGATAGATAGATAGATATGAACAAGCTCAGACAGATAGATAGATAGATATGAACAAGCTCAGACAGATAGATAGATAGATATGAACAAGCTCAGACAGATAGATAGATAGATATGAACAAGCTCAGACAGATAGATAGATAGATATGAACAAGCTCAGACAGATAGATAGATAGATATGAACAAGCTCAGACAGATAGATAGATAGATATGAACAAGCTCAGACAGATAGATAGATAGATATGAACAAGCTCAGACAGATAGATAGATAGATATGAACAAGCTCAGACAGATAGATAGATAGATATGAACAAGCTCAGACAGATAGATAGATAGATATGAACAAGCTCAGACAGATAGATAGATATGAACAAGCTCAGATAGATAGATATGAACAAGCTCAGACAGATAGATAGGAACAAGCTTAGATAAATAGATAGAGAGATAGATAGGAACAAGCTTAGATAGATAGATATGAACAAGCTCAGACAGATAGATAGATATGAACAAGCTCACACAGATAGATAGATATGAACAAGCTCACACAGATAGATAGATATGAACAAGCTCACACAGATAGATAGATATGAACAAGCTCAGACAGATAGATAGATATGAACAAGCTCAGACAGATAGATAGATAGATATGAACAAGCTCAGACAGATAGATAGATAGATATGAACAAGCTCAGACAGATAGATAGATAGATATGAACAAGCTCAGACAGATAGATAGATAGATATGAACAAGCTCAGACAGATAGATAGATAGATATGAACAAGCTCAGACAGATAGATAGATAGATATGAACAAGCTCAGACAGATAGATAGATAGATATGAACAAGCTCAGACAGATAGATAGATAGATATGAACAAGCTCAGACAGATAGATAGATAGATATGAACAAGCTCAGACAGATAGATAGATAGATATGAACAAGCTCAGACAGATAGATAGATAGATATGAACAAGCTCAGACAGATAGATAGATAGATATGAACAAGCTCAGACAGATAGATAGATATGAACAAGCTCAGATAGATAGATATGAACAAGCTCAGACAGATAGATAGGAACAAGCTTAGATAAATAGATAGAGAGATAGATAGGAACAAGCTTAGATAGATAGATATGAACAAGCTCAGACAGATAGATAGATATGAACAAGCTCACACAGATAGATAGATATGAACAAGCTCACACAGATAGATAGATATGAACAAGCTCACACAGATAGATAGATATGAACAAGCTCACACAGATAGATAGATAGATAGATATGAACAAGCTCAAACAGATAGATAGATAGATAGATAGATATGAAGCTCAGATAGATAGATAGATATGAAGAAGCTGAGATAGATATATATGAACAAGCTTAGATAGATAGATAGATAGATAGATAGATAGATAGATATGAACAAGCTCAGATAGATAGATAGATAGATAGATATGAACGAACTCAGGAAGATAGATAGATATGAACAAGCTCACACAGATAGATAGATAAATAGATAGATATGAACAAGCTCAGACAGATAGATAGATATGAACAAGCTCAGACAGATAGATAGATAGATATGAACAAGCTCAGACAGATAGATAGATAGATAGATATGAACAAGCTCAGACAGATAGATAGATAGATAGATATGAACAAGCTCAGATAGATAGATAGATATGAACAAGCTCACACAGATAGATATATATGAACAAGCTTAAAGAGATAGATATATACATGGATAGATAGAATTTTGTTTAATGAACACTTTTTCAGATAAGTTCCCTGCAAATCATAATTTTGCTACTGCAAAATATCAATAAAAATTCTCCAATACATTGAGAATTTGGTAGTTTACCCTGTGACAATATTCGTCTGTGGCGGTACGTGAGGGGTTAACCAAAAAGTTGAGCAGCCAAATATAATTGCCAAGAAGTGTGGAGTTGAAATTCTGGGAAAAAGAATCGAAGATGCTGTGACCGAATTTTTGTTGACAATAGCCAAAATTGAAACAAAGAAGTTGACAGGTACGGAAGATTAAGTTGTTTACAGAACTCAGGCAGAAATCGAGAAAGAAAAATATTGTGATTAAAAAGGTGAAAAGAGTAACGATACTAAGATAATTTTCGAGCCTGGAAAAAGTTAATTTTTAAAGGATTTGACAGCACAGAGATTCAGATACGGTGTGACTTGCACTCCAGTTAAAAGGTGGGACTCAGAGCAAACAAAGAAGTCTTTGTCAAGATAAAGAAGGCCACCTGGCATTTGGGGAAATACCTCAGCTAAGGGTTGAGAAAATTATCCAGAATTACTTATCAGTGTTGAAAGGGGATTATTAATTAGCCTGAGGATAGGCCAGTCTTTTCGCCTACGTGGAATTGAAACCAGTTCCATCAAAGGTGACAGTCCAGCATATTTGGGCAAAAAGGGGTTGGACCCTTTCTGACGTCATGAGCCGTAAAATGATAGAAACTATGTTGGTAGGAGGAAAGCTATCCTCCTGTAGTCCTCACTATGAGGGTAGTGAGAGGAACAACTCTGTGGAAGTAGTGAAAAGAGGGTTGGACCCTTTCTGATGACGAAAATTAAAACAAAGACATGAAGGATGTCTAATGAGTTGAAAATGACGTTAGGGAGATCACCCCTGCCTCAGTCAGAACCTACCCCAGAATATTGGCAATTATTATATAAACAGGCTGATTTCCGAACTCAGCAGTTGGTGGCAGGAGAGCGAAGCAGTTGGTACCAGACGAAGTAGACGTAGCCGACGAAGACCAGGCAGGGACCAACAGATTGGAATTGTGCTTTGCGCTACCAGCTCATATATCACCAGTTCGCCGCTGGAATACACTGTCGTTAAGAAAACTTAGACCTTTGTAAGTTGGTGGCAGGAGAGCGAAGCAGTTCGGTACCAGACGAAGTAAAGCCGACGAAGACCAGGCAGGGACCAACAGATTGGAATTGTGCTTTGCGCTACCAGCTCATATATCACCAGTCCGCCGCTGGAATACACTGACGTTAAGAAAACTTAGACCTTTGTAAGTTGGTGGCAGGAGAGCGAAGCAGTTCGGTTCCAGACGAAGCAGACAAAGCCAACGAAGACCAGGCAGGGACCAACAGATTGGAATTGTGCTTTGCGCTACCGGCTCATATATCACCAGTCCGCCGCTGAGATACATTGTCGTTAAGAAAACTTAACGCTCGTCGGGCCTCCGCCTTAGACTATTATATGTCACACCCGCAGATTTTTTCTTTGTCGCCACCTGTAACTTTGAAGTTTTATAAACCCTTTTCTTATCTACTGCAGAAATCGGAGTTATTATTTTTTTTTTTTGTTTTTGTTCTGCAATATATGTACCCCTTTGGAGTCCAGTCTTCAGCTGCCAGTAACCCTCTCTTCCTTTCAGACAGGGCCATCGGCCTTACTTTTAAAGAATCACAACGTGGGGCAGGGCTGTGCATGGTCACTTTCCCTGGAAGGAACTTTTGATCTGTTTTTTTCCCACGCTGTAGCAGAGAGATTGGAGGGAGGCGGACAAGGTTGTGGCAAAGAGTTACCATAATAGGTATAATCAGCGCTGTGATCGAGGACGGGGCGAAGAGGGTGGTATACCCATATATTAAGGAATTTCTATTATTATTTTCCAGTAATCATTATTATAGTGTGCTATATATATATATATATATATATCACCTATTCACAGGTCAGAGTGAAAGATTTTAATGTTATATTATATAACTTGTCTGTTGTTATTTCATGCCCAAAAGGTTAAGAAATTGCACACACACACACACACACAGTTTGTTCATATTTTTAACGTGCGTGTATGTGTAGTTGTTGTTTAAGAGTTATACGGTTTCAAGTATTCCAATCTAATACAAATAATTTGTACAGTTATATGGTTTCAAGTAACTTAATAATAATAATCCTAACTTAACCATCATCGTTTTAAGTACAAAACATTTCCACAGTTATGTTATTAAGTATATGATATAAATAATTATTTGGCTTAATGGCATATCAACCCTAGATAGTTATTTAATGCCAAATCCTGTTAATACATATACATTATATACATGACTTTTTTTTAAGTGTATAGTTTGTTAGTATTTTTAACCAAGTTAAAACTCATTTGTTTGCACACAGTCAAATGCTTTCAAGTATTGCTATCTAATATTAATTATTCTATCTAATATCAATAATAATCCCTAGTAAAAAATTGAACAGTTCTATTTGACCCATTGACAAGACCCTAACATGTACTACCACTACTCCTAGGTCAAAGTGGACCTGGTAGTAATGGCAATGAATGGGGTACTCCACATTCATCAAACACCAGAACTGGAGCCTCACCATCAGATGCAGTTTAGTGTCATACCCAAGACACAAGTTCTATTTGTCCCATAGATGGGATCCTAACAAGTACTACCATTCCAGGTCAGAGTGGACCTGGTAGTAATGGCAATGAATGGGGTACTCCACATTCATCAAACACCAGAACTGGAGCCTCACCATCAGATGCAGTTTAGTGTCATACCCAAGACACAAGTTCTATTTGTCCCATAGATGGGATCCTAACAAGTACTACCATTCCAGGTCAGAGTGGACCTGGTAGTAATGGCAATAAATGGGGTAATCCACATTCACCAAACTCCAGGACTGGAGCCTCACCATTAGATGCAGTTTAATTTTCAAACAGACCTAATTTATTCATAAATTGAACCCTAAGCAGTACTACCACTCTGTAGCAGAGTGGACCGGGGAGTAATGGCAATGTAGGGATACTGCACACTTCTCAGTGCAGGATCTTTAACTTCAGAATCAGTTTAGTGCTATATTCATTGGGATGTAGCATATAAGTCTCTTCACATAATATATACCAAAATAATATGAACATATTCTACCAAAAAAGTTATGATAAACGGCAATAACAATAACATTTTATCTAATTGTTTAAATAATTCTTGTAACTACCTGTCCCATCAAGAAAGAGACTTTTGCCATCTGTAACAATTTTCACAAGGAAATCTGCAAATCTCAAGTCTGTTGTTGTCAGGTTCAACTGTTTCTTTAATTCAAAATCGTGAAAAACAATTCGGCCATCATTGACCTGCAATAAAGAAAGAAAAGTCTTGATTATCAGATACAAAATTTAAACACAGATGCCATCTTGGCTGTCAGAGAATACTTAAAATTTGAATGATAATTAAGATATATATATATATATATATATCATCTTCTTAACTATAAAAAGTAATGACAAAAAAAGAATAGTAAGAAAATCTTTTGAGGAAACTAACCTCAACAACAACATCTGTGAGATGTTTCCGCTGCTTAAATAAAATATTTGTAGCTCCAATCACAAATCCTCGGACATTGATATCTTCAAGCAGGTCATAAAACTGTAAAGACAGGTACGGATGGCAAAGGCAGCCCTAAAAAAGGAATAATCATAAATCAATATTGGTTTTTGTTTTCAATCAGTAAAACATTCACTTTATCAAAAGACGCAAAACAATACAAGAACAAAAAGTTAATAGAGGGTGTTTCAAAAAGTTTGATAACATTTTGTTGACCAATTCTCATTGAAATGATCGCAAATTTTATCAGCAAAGATAGAAACAACTGACAATTTTAATAAAAGAAGACATTTTTACACCTGAAAAGAAAACAACAACAGAATTTTCAGTTGTTTCTATCCATGCGATTAGAATTTAAGATCATTTAAACAAGAATTGGTCAAGTTATTAGATTAAGGAATGATAGCAATTTTTTCTTAAAACACCCAATACATCTCAAATGATAGCAATTTTTTCTTAAAACACCCAATACATCTCAAATGATAGCAATTTTTTCTTAAAACATCCAATACATCTCAAATGATAGCAATTTTTTCTTAAAACATCCAATACATCTCAAATGATAGCAATTTTTTCTTAAAACATCCATACATCTCAAATGATAGCAATTTTTTCTTAAAACATCCAATACATCTCAAATGATAGCAATTTTTTCTTAAAACACCCAATACATCTCAAATGATAGCAATTTTTTCTTAAAACACCCAATACATCTCAAATGATAGCAAGTGGGGTTTTTGAACTAAGCAAAACTAAAGAATCTGGTCTGGCCTACTATTTTCCCATTGTTGTAAAGAGAACAGATGGATTCATGCCTTTCCCTGTGGTATTAGCACAAAGTGAAATACAAACGGGGGTGTCCACGTGGTGTAATGGTTTAACCGATGGACTGTGGAATCGTTGTAAGCAAGTTTGTACTCCAGTTGCACTATTACGTTCACTTTTGGGCAAATACCCCCGGGAAAGGTATGAACCCCTTTATCTTCCCAGCTAGGGGTTAAATAGTATCACTCACGTCATACCAAAGACTTTAAAAATTGTACTCGATACCTCCTTGCTTAATACTCAGCAATACAAGGTACATATCAAGGGTAGAGTGGAGCAATCCAGGTAAAAGAGTAGCGCCCTCCACTATACCTCGGTGTAGTAGCTATTGAAAAGGGAGCCTTCTGGTAACCTTCGACTACGGTTGCCAACTTTACTTTACTCACTGATCTTCTAGGAGAATAGCTTTGGCATTAAATAACCCACGAAGGTTGATATGCCATTAGATAAAGAAACCAAACCAAACCAATCAAACTGACTGAAGTTCAGACAACAGACAGCTGACTTTATCCAGTTGTTTAACAAATCTGCCCAGAGTTCAAATTCTATAAGTAAACAGTAGAGCAGACAGGGTTCTTTAGCCTTGGTTAGTCAACAAGTCTAGGAGAAGGAAAACTCAGAATTCAAACCAGCTTTACTCCATTTAAAAATTGAACTTTTGTCACATCCTGCCAATGGTGAAAGGTCGGATAAATACATAAATGATTCAATTTAGTTTTTGAATGCCCCACCCCATAAAAAATGAATAAATTAAAGTGAAAATAACCTGTCTGATAAAGAGAATAATAATAATTAGAAATAAAAACCTTGGAAAAAATAGCCAATGGTAGTCCATAGCCATCTTGTTGCAGCGTTGTAGATACAGTGTCTGGCAGGTCCAAAGAATTCGGCTTGTCCAAGGTCGGTTTAACTCCTTGGCTCCCTTTTATTTTCATCGAACCTGCAGAGTGATTGGGGCTGGTTGGGAAACCAGGACTACAAGAAACACTCTTGGTAGAATTATTACTTGCATTGCTAACAGCCTCCCAATCCTGAGAAAAATCGTCATAAACCATTACTGAAGAGTCGACATTTGCCGCCAAGGTTGTTCTTAAGACAGGATCGCTCTTTGTGTTCATCTCAGGAATGGAATAGGTGGATGGGGTTGTAGACTGAACAGCCTGACCTGCAGAATCGGAACTGTCAAGACTGAGGCACAAAGAACGGTCAGGCTTTTCGCTATCACATTTCGAATCCCGATCGTGATTGATCTGTAGAAAAACACCTTCCAGAGAGAAGCAATCTTCACGATCGATTTTGCTGATCGACTCTGGCGAATCAAGGTCTTCAATGCTAATGCTTCGTTTAAGGGCATCCGATGACGACTCCGATTCATCCAAGACAGAGGTTTTGTTCTGAAGTGGCGAGGAGAAGCAAGAATCATTTCCTGATAACTTTTCAGTAAATGGATCAGACTTTGGGGATTTGTGGCAGGAGTCTGAGATTGGTTGCAGAAATTTATCTTGACTTTGATTATTATTACAAATCTCTTCATCTTTCACCATATTAAGCGTCACACCATTTATTTGGTTCCTGCAGTCAGAAGTGGAATTGAGATCACAATCCAGACTTTGGTTCTCTCTCTTTACACTGTCTTCTGATTCTTTTAATAAGGTTTTCGAAGACAATGGTAAAGCCTCTGTGTCATTGCCATTTCTAGACAACAGGTCAGCCAATTCTTGGACATGGTTCTCATCTCTCAGAATTGTCTGATTTTCCGGTTCTGATGTCACGCTCATGGTCCGTGAAGGTGGTCGAGGGTGGGACATGGAGATCTGACAATTGGCATCCTCATGGTAGCTGATTTCCAGGAAGCCATCTGCATCAGATTCTACTTGTCTAAATTTCAAGGTGGGTGATAATTGCCGATGTGGAGAATAGCAAGCAGATTCTTTAAGACCAAACTCAATCAAACCTATAAAAATTAAAAGAATATATATAGACATTTTTTTTAAACAGAATTCTATAAAATAAAAATTAGTTTAAAATTATACAGACTCTTTTAAAAGAATTCTATGAAATTAATTCAACACACACACACACACACACACACACACATAAATATATATATAAAAATTGGCTCTATTTAGTATTGAGCACTTTTTGTAATTGTAACATTGTAGCATTTTGCGGTGGGTTTTTGTTCTTTTGACCAACTGACTGTATATCTCTTGATTTTTTTCAACTGGTGTAACAAAGTTGGCCTTTTCTTTTTTTTTCTCCTGATAATCTTCTTTTTTCCCCAGGCAGTGATTCAAGATTTGTTATCTCTGAATTTTGACGGGGTTTTTTCTTTTTCTTTGTCACCGTGAATGCCGGCAAATAGTAAATTAGTAAGTATATATATATATATATACACACACACACACATTGACTCTTTAAATATATAGACTTTTTAAAAAGAATTCTATAAAATAGATAAGTCTTCAAAAAGTATATTCATGCATTTTAAATATATACTTTCTCTAAAAGTATTTGAAATATATCAGCCTTTTAAATATAAACATTTCTTAATTCAAAAAAATATAGTCTTTTTAAATATGCAGATTCTTTTTAAAAAAGAATTCTATTAAAAAAAAAAAAATTCGAGTGTTCACCAATAGTGAAGTAGCTACAAGTATTGCTAGTTAACACTAATTATTCTAGTTAATATTACTCATTAATTTGCACACAGTTAAATGGTTCCAAGTATTGTTATGTATCACTAACAATTCAATTAAACATCAGTCATTTATTTACACCCAGTTAAATGATCAAACAATTCAATTAAGCCTAAGTCGTTTGTTTGCACTCAGTTTAAATATCCAACAGTTTTATTTGACCCACAGATAGGCCAGAGTAGACGAGTGAACGATTCCCCAAAATTTTCCAAAGCTCCAGCATTATTGGAAGCTCACCATCAGATTGTTTAGTGTCATATCGAGGATACTCGCTGGAAAGGGTGGGGTTACCCCTCCATAGAGATACAGTTGGTGTATTCTACAGCCCCAGTGGTGTATTCTACAGCCCCAGTGGACAGGGCTATTACAAGAGGTTAAGTGAATAAATACATATATGCTACCCTTATGCTTATATATACTCCAACAGATACATTTGCACCTAATGCTACTACTTATAATACCTTATAATTCCCTAGCTGATATGGTACGCTTATTGGCCGAGTGGTCTGATACTAACGTAAAGTTGGGCGGGTTTTGACCCCAGCTTCAAGCGTCCGACGTGTCTAGCCACACTGAAGAGTTGTGATACAACAAAACAGTCTGTCTGTGGATGACTATATATATATATATATATATATATATATATATATATATATATATATAGGCTATGAGTATTTAGCCATGGTTAGGCAACCAGACTCCATGAAGGAAAATTCTTAATTCAAAAACTGATTACAATAACCTTAACAAAAAGAGGAGCACTTAGCATTATGGTTATCATGATAGGAAATGGAATAGGTAACCCAAGTTCAAATCCTACACTAGGCTGTGTATGTTTCACTTCTCACTATTACCCAATGTAAAGGCATGAATCCATTTCTTCTAGCAATAGGTGGTGGATTCAATAGCTTTGGTCAGGAAACTAGTCTTCTAGAAGAAAAATTCAAACCAGCTTTACTCCACTTAAAAAAAAATGACCTTGTGTCACATCTTGACCACGGCAGAGGAGTTAGGTGAATATATACACTCATACAGATAGATACACTCACAACTACACTCATGAACAAATCCTAGAAGCATTGCCCAACAAAAATAGCAGTTGTATGGCCACTTACCTCACATAACACAAACCATTCAAGACAGACAAGCAAGACATGCTGCGTACTGCTGGAGAAATAAGGACAAACTAATAAACTACATTCTCCGATGAACTCCTACACAGACATACCAATGTTGACTAACTATACTAAAAAAAAAAAAAAAAAGAAAGAAAGAAAGAAAGAAAGAAGCTACATGAGAATGCTGCATTCTGTTTTGAATAAATCCTGGAAGCAATACTCTACAAAATAGCAGCTGCGTGGCCACTTATTTCCCATCTCACAAATTACTCAAGCAAGACATGCTGAGGACTGCTCAAAAAGTAAAGACCAACACATAAGCAACATTCTATGGATACACCAGGGTTGGCCGAGAAGCAATAACTGATATTCATCAGCTTTGTTCAGACACTGAGTGCACTTATATAAAACCTATCAGAAACATCTTTCCTAGTTTTTTTTGTTTTTTTTTAATGGCATATCACCTTTTGTGGGTTATTTAATGTCAAAGCCATCCATATAGAAGAACAGCAGTGATACTATTAAACGCATAGCTGGGGTGGGAATAAAGTGGGGGGGGGTCATAACTTTCCCAAAGATATTAGTGAAAGCAAACAAGCAATTTTCTTAGTTCCAAATCACTGCAGTTAGAATTTAATGAACAAGGAATAGAGAGGTTTCATAACAATATATATATATATATATATATATATATATATATATATATATATATATATATAGGAGGGGTGGGGAAAAAAAAGGATAGAAATATTGGGTGGTAGTTAAAAGTTTCTTACCAGGAAACAATGACATTATCCCCAGCATAGTTCGACACAATTCTTGAACTGGTTTCCCAGTAAAAAGCACCTAGAAGAAGACAAAATCTTAGATTAGTACATAAGTTATTTTAATATTTGGAATGATAGTCTTTGGCGTTCTTCATGTGTCAGACTACATCCAAAAGTCACTGATAGTTTGTCAAGTACATATTTTATAACCTTATCGTAACAGGTTTAAAAAAAAAAACAAAAAACCAAAGACCAAGTCTTTTGCATATAGAGGTTTGAAGCTGTATCCCTTGTTTTATTGATTAGGCTACAAAAGCAATCTGATAATAGTAATTCAAGTAGTCACATAGCCTTTCATTTTAAAACTAATGATTAAACAGTTGTAAAAACAACATGTACTTTAAATTGTAGTGTACAAATTGACTTTTTGGCCCTAAAACAAAATCTCTACAAAACTAGAAATTGACTTATATGGCAGGGTTAAAATCTAGACCTTTAATACAGAGTGGACAACCAGTGGGACAATATTCCTCACAATCGATATACACCACTTACCCTAACTCCAGGAGACTGCAATAAACATTTCCAATTTAGACTCATGTTAGGTGAACATATTTAACAAGTTAACACAGGGATTAAAATAAAATAAACCCATAATCCAAATTAAGTATTACATTAACACTATATCACATGCCATTTCCAACAGCTGATGCACTGGCTGTAAACACTAACCAGAACATCAAAGTGGCTTACAGTAGGTCTGGGGGTGGGGGGTCAACCTCTACAGCAGTTATAGATCTAACCCAGATATATGATGAGACACAGAGAGTTAAAATAATCAATCTATTAATTTTGACAGCATGTCAACCTATCTAGAGGTTAGGGAATCACATACATTTAAATTTTTCTGTGCAGTTTCTTCAGAGATTTTTGGATACAATTGTATGATGTCAAGTATTCCTATCTAATACAAATAATTTGTACACAATTATAATTTGAAGTATTCCTATCAAATACAAATAATTTGCATTCAGTTGTATGATATCAAGTATTCCTATCTAATACAAATAATTTGTACACAATTATAATTTGAAGTATTCCTATCAAATACAAATAATTTGCATTCAGTTGTATGATATCAAGTATTCCTATCTAATACAAATAATTTGTACACAATTATAATTTGAAGTATTCCTATCAAATACAAATAATTTGCATTCAGTTGTATGATATCAAGTATTCCTATCTAATACAAATAATTCGTAAACAATCATATTGTTTCAAGTAACTATTCAACAATAATACTAACAATAATTTGTCTTGAAATTGTTGTTACATAATGAACAGGTTGTCTATTAATTTTATAAGGTAAGTGTAGAATTCGAAATATATGGTAACTGGTAATTTGTGAGAAGAAGAGTCACTGAAAATAACCAGTTATATGATAGACAAGACTTGACCCCTTGCTGACCTTTTTAGAAGTTCCCTGGTTGGTAGGTCCAGTTGTCAGAATGGGTCAGTTAGGTAGAGAGAATTAGAGTAATCCAGGTGCCATAATGAAAGGACACCTAAAATGGCTATTTTTCCAGCCATGCAGTTGTCGTGGGAATTCGGATGAATAAAGACATCGAAAATCAAAGTCTTTACATCCATTTATAAGAACAGAAGTGAATACGGAAACCAAGATAAACTCAAGACGACCCAAAGAAGTCTCAGGTAGAAGACCAGAGGATCCAGCCAGATAGATAAGTACAAGAAAAAGAATAAGGTGTATACAACCCTGTTATATAGTTTCAAGTAACTAATAGTAATAATAGTAAAAGTAAAGTTGGCAACCGTAGTCGAGGGTAACAAGAAGGCTCCCTTTTCAATAGCTGCTACACCGAGGTGTAGGGGAGGGTGCTACTCCTTTCCCAGAATTGCACCATTTTACCCTTGATACATACCTTGTGTTGCTGAGTGTTAAGCAAAGAGGTATCAAGTACCATTTTTAAAGTCTTTGGTATGACGTGACCTGGGATTGAACCCAGGTCTCCCGGATCATTGGCAAACACTCTACCCATTAGGTCAATGAGCCAGTGGTTATAGTATTAGATCCAGGACACCTTTCATTGGGTTGGAGGTGGTCTTATCTCTCTGCAGGAGATACAGTTGGTATATTGCAAGCCCCACCAACAAGGAAGTAAAAAATTTTAAAATGAACTAAAAATTTTTAAAAATGAATATAACATCTCCAAAATCGTTAAAAAATATTTTTTTAAATATTGTACCAGTTCATTTAGATCAAGTTGTAAATTTGATTATTGCTATATACCCTACCAATGAACATTAATGGGTACGTCCCATTCCTATGAACCTTAATGAGTATGTACCATTCCTCATACTGTTATATACTCTACCTATGAACCTTAATGAGTATGTACCATTCCTCATACTGTTATATACTCTACCTATGAACCTTAATGAGTATGTACCATTCCTCATACTGTTATATACTCTACCTATAAACCTTAATGAGTATGTACCATTCCTCATAAATATGTTGGACACAATTGTGAGGGGGGTGAAGTTATACTAAGTAGTCAACACTAGCAGTGGTTACCTTCTTCATGCCACTGCTAAGTATTCTATTTTGTTAATGTCATGATATGAATTTCATTTCCAACATACGTTTTCATTATTTCTCATTCAATAACTTTTTTGTTAGGTTACAACAATTATAAATTGTAATGTCTTACCCAAAGGTGACCCGTCACTAGAGAACAATAGATCTACCTGAATATAAATAAATAAATAACCTACATGAATTTAAATAAAATAAGACTAACAGGATACTATGTAGAAAAAATTCATTCAAAGTCAGAAAATTTAACACACACACATAAAAATCAGTAAAAAGAAACAAAAAATTGTACTACTTTATTTTGAGTGAATTGTTTGTTTGGGTTTTATGGCATATCAACTTTTGTATGTTATTTAAAGCTAAATCCATTTTTATACAAATAAACAGTTCAATTTCAAACAATTCAGTTTAGCATAAGTACAGTTTCATTGCCAAAAACATTTCTATTTCAAACAATTCAGTTTAGTCAAATAGTTTTAATTTAAACAATTTAGTTTATTATAAGTATAGTTTTTGTCCACACACAGTTAATGTCAAAACAGTTCTATTTCAAACAATTCAGTTTAGCATAAGTACACAGATTAAATATCAAAACAGTTCTATTTTAAGAAATTCAGTTTAGTATAAGTACACTGTTTAGATCTATTTAACCCATAGATAGTACCCTATCCACTCTGAGCTTGAGTGGACCTGGGAGTGATGGCAATAAAGGGGTACTCTGCATTCCCCAAAGCACCAGCATTACTGGAACCTCACTATCAGATTGTTTAGTGTCATATCCAGGACACTCATTGGAGGTGGGGGTCTTACTCCCCTGCAGAAAACCAGCTAGTGTATTCTACAGCCCCCAGTCGACTGGGCAATCGATTGAATTGTAAATGTGATGATAAACCAAAGCGTAATCTCTTACCCAATGGAAATTTGCTATGAGTGCTTCTGTTGTATAACCACTCAATAACCATGACCATGATTAACTATACAAACACAGAATACATATATATGCGGAATACAGACTGACGCAATGAATAAAGGATGAACAAAGACTTCTTTAACAAAATATGTACCTCTCACTTTATTGTAAGGGTTCGAAAAGGGTTACTCAGGGTTTTACTGTGAGAGGGAGTTGGAGACCAAACAAAGACTGCAATATTTTGACCCCCACTCTTATGGCCATCAACATTGTGTCTTTCTCGTTCTCCAGGGCTACTCAACCAGAGGTCCAGGGGCCCAGCTCTCTGCTGGATGATGGCTTTCTTTACTGCATCTTATCAGCAACTTCTCTGGACCCCAACTCAATCGGGGGCCCCTTTGGCCTAGCATGGCTTTCCCAACCACTTCTCATCTCTCTCCAACTGATCTCTAACTTCTTGTCTTGACTGAGTTATATAATAGTTCAACGCCCACTCTATCGCCCACTCAATCTTTAGAATGTCATGTTTGATCGTCATCAAGCGGAAATAACTGTCATGCAGTTCACAGGTCACTCTCTTCCGGTGCATCAATCTATGAGCGTACCATGGGATTTTTTTGCCTTGTCCCATTTCATCAACCAAATCCCACCTACGCAATTTCTTTCGATTACTGGCCATTGGGATGTGTCACTTCCTTCCGGTGCATCACTTTGGAATGGCATATTTGCCTGGGTCGAAGGTCAAAATACAACACTTCTTTAAATGCTCTCTTGTAAATGAAACTACTTATTATAATAGAGAATAACATTTTTTTTCAAGAAATTGAGAGGGAAAAAAAAAATGTTCGAACTTACCCGTCGCTCTAACATTAATAGTTTGAAGAGTACAAGAACCTTATGTCGGAAAAGTACGACAAGATCACGGGCTGGGAGTCCTGTGAAAGAAAATTAGATTCAATCAAATATTTGGAACATAAAAAGAAGAAAATTTTACCAGAATTTATTAAATGTTAAAGAGAATCTTCAGTAAATAATTTTTAGGATGTCAAATTTTAAACTAGAAAACCCACGAACCTACTGGGGTCTGATGCTTCTCCTTTGGAAAGAGTAAAGAATTCCAATTAGCATTTTATAGTTATTCCATTATATTGAGAATTTTGATAATTAAACTCATCAACACCTATATGGGCTATTTAATATCAAAATTTGATTCATTCATTTGATTAGAATTGTCCAGCAGGACACATGGCATAATGGTTATAGGCATTGGTTCCCTAAGCTTCTAAGAAGACCATCATCTGGAGGTTGCAGTTTCAATCTTCCCTACAGGCCGAGTAACAATACAGGAATACTTAACACTTGTATCCAGTTATGGCTAACGGAATCAGAACGGGCGACCCCCATGGATTCAATAAAGGACGTAGTTCGAAGTTCTGTGAAGGTTCCCGAGTTTGACAAACACCTGAAGAAGGCCGAAGGACATATCGGCCGAAATGTTGTGGAAATAACAAAGATGAAGACAATAGTCCAAAAACCCTTAATGATAGAATCATAACCATTCATACTTTTTTTTTTTACTGTAATTCTAGATGCACTTTTTTTAGTTTGGTTTCTTTGATGGGGGGATAAGTGGGTTCATATCTTTCCCAAAGGGAAATTAGTCCAAGAGTGGACATAATAGCACAGTTGAAATTTGAACTCACTTACTACAGTATCACAGTCCAGTATGTTAACCACAACACCATAAGGCCTCTCACCAGCACTTTTTAGAATTTGTCTATAATATTTTCAGAGTTATGTTTATCAAGTATTCCTATCTAATACAAATAATTTTTAAACAGATTTATTTGACTGATTAATTATGCATTAGCTTGATGGTTAGAGTGTTTGCCAATGGTCCGGGAGACCTGGGTTCAATCCCAGGTTGAGTCATACCAAAGAGTGAAAAAAAAAAAAAAAAAAAGAAAAAAAAAAAAGGTACTTGATGCCTCCTTGCTTAACACTCAACATTATAAGGTAGGGATCAAGAGTAAAGTGGAGCAATCCAGGGAAAAGAGTAGCGCCCTCCCCGATACCTTGGTGTAATAGCAATCGAAAAGGGAACCTTTGGGTCACCCTCGACTAAGGTCGCCAACTTTACTTACTTATTTGACTGATAAACGGGACTCTAACAAGTACTCACACTCCTGATCAGAGTAGATTTGGGAGTAATGGCAATGAAAGAGTGCTCCACACTCCTGAGAGATTGAGAACTGGAGCCTCACTATCAAATACAGTCTTGTGCCACACCCAGCATAAACATTCATATTTTCAACATTCCATTGCTATCATTGTTTTTTTCATTTGTTTATAATAGAGTATTCGCTAATGGTCCAGGACACCAGGGTTCAATCCCAGGTTGAGTCATATCAGACTCAAAAAAATGGTACTTGATGCCTCCTTGCTTAACACTCAGCATTATAAGGTATGGATCAAGGGTAAAAGGAGCAATCCAGAGATAGGAGGAGCACCCTCCCCTACACCTCCATTAAATAGGGAGCCTTCAAATCACTCAACCACAAAAGGCTGACTTGCTTATAATAATCATTTGTTTGCACAGTTATATGGTATCAAGTATTCCAATCTAATATGAATAATTTGCACAGTTACATATTTTTACATATTCCAATCCAATATTAATAATCTTTAAACAGACTATAAATGGGGCCCAAACGGGTACTACCAATCTGGGTCGGAGTGAATCTGGGAGTAATGGCAATGAAGGTATACTCCACACACTTTAGAGATCGATTTCTTTTTTTTAGAAAAAATGAAAATGCTAAAAATATGTTCTGGAGTTGTATTAGTAACTGTAAAAAATCTGGTAGGAATAGCTTTATTCAATACGAGACAGACCCCTGCTACAACAAAGACGACATTTACTAAATTACAATAAGATAATCAAGAAAAATATTTGATAAAAAATCTATATTTTCAATTTGTACTGACATTTTAATTCAAATTTTTTTTATACATTTTTTTTTTCTAAATTCAAAAAACAATCCTTGTCAATTTAAACATACATTATAAGTTTATTTACACTTTTTAAAGTTTTCAAATTTATCAATAATGAACAATTTCTTAGTTCATAAATCCTTTTCTCTGAACATCAACAACCAATTTCTAAGGCATCAGTATTATCGTAGTTATTCATGTATACCCCCCCCCAACCCTACAAAATTATGGAACAAAAAAAAAAAATTCTAGTATATAATACCCACAGACTTTTTAGAATTCGTAGCAACTAAATTTAATCTAAATCAGCCATTTGTTCAACTTTTTATCAGTTTATACTGACTAAATATAAGAATTTCTATAGTTTAAATTAAGAGTTAAAATACAAAATTCATACAGTATTTAGAGTAAATACACGGACATGTTCACACAAAAATACAACAAGCTTGCAGGAAAAATAAGGAGAAAAAAAACAAAACAAAATCATTGGATATTTCTCTGTGATGGTGTAAAACACATTAGTTTGGAATGTAAATATCAAGTATTTGTCGCTGCCTCTCACCAGACGGGACTTGACCCAAAGGTCAATTATAGTGGGGATTTAAGGGAGAGGAAGGTTGGGCACCAGCCAAGGCTCGAACCCTGCTGGACTGCTGGTCACCAACCCATTTAGTGCAATATGGGCCTGATGAGCCTAGCTGGTCATGGACCCAAACCCGAGTCCAGGCACGTATGCCTGATTATAACAAACTGGACAGCAAGGTCCAGTGCTATACAAGGGAGATAAAGGTATCAATGTTGCAGCTTGCTCATTTGGACAGTAGATATAACTTTTGGTCAACCTGTTTCAAGAGATGGTGAGATATATGGCTGGAAAAACTTAATTATATCATTCTCATGAATAATATGCACCCTTAACTGGACGGAAAAACAGTGCATCTTATATACAAATAATTAGGCTAGTTTCGATCATCCAGTCTTGAATATTGTGAGGCATGTGGCCAGAAAAAAAGTCAATAATACAGTTCTCATGTATAATACTCATCCCAAAATAAGAATTGTGCGACTTAAGCACAAATAATTCCGTTAGTCAAATAAAGAATAAAAACTGATACTGACCCAGATAAATCTCCGTACCATCAACTGGACTGTCGGTAAGCAAAGTACTGAGGTTCTGGTACGTCTCTATCAGCAACTCAACTTTACTGAAGTCGCGTTCATCAAAATATGCATGGGTAATAAGTTCAAGCTTAGCTTGAATTAAACCATATAGAGGCTGAAAATACAAGAGGACATAGAATTCAATGTATTAGGTGTTTCAAAAAATAATGTCCAATTTTAGAATAAACTTAATAGATTTAAACAATGTTTTAATCAGTCAAAATGCATCTATGTTTGCGGAAACATCAATACATTTCTGCCATCAATTAATAAAGTTATTTATACCTGTACAAGAAATCTTTAAATGCAGTTTCTACTTCTTTGGAATGGAATGTTTTTTAGCATAAAAAAGTGTCCTGATATTTGAAAAAAATAGAAGAATAAATAAAATAATAATTTATATATATATATATATATATATATATATATATATTAGTAGTTGGTAGAATATGTTGGGCATGGCAAAGTCTGAATCAGTAAGTCTCAGCAGTATCATCCAAGCAACATGTTACCAAGCATTGTCATGAAACAAGATGATGACCCAACTTGAAAAGTAAATGCATCACTTTTTTTTTCATGTTCATGATTAGGGACATATAATGTGACAGAGAGAGAGACCCCCCCCCAGGTGGGTTTATTAACTAACAGTTCTAGGGGATTAGAGTGAATTTACTAATTAATTGGACAGAAGGGTAATTCCAGAAATAAGTTTGTTTTTTTTAATACAGAGAAAGAAAAGAAATTTCCTTTTTTTTCTTTCTTGGAATAACGTTTCTGGGGTTCAGTTTGTAAGTTAAGTGGGTGTGATAGTTCAAAGTGGTTGATGGATGGGTTTGTTAATTAAAGCTTATGATAAATAGTGAATGGGATTTGGAGTGGTCTGAGGACAAAATCCAGACCCAAGGTCCAAGACAAGATAAGTAGGTTTAGCAGAACTCAAGCAGATGATGTCTGCGGAAAACTCATGAGGGAATCCAAATTTATTTTTAGTACCACTTGAGAACTGTTATCCCACAGAGGTTCGGAGATTATATGAAGATGTATAGTGGTCAATGTGATTTACATATTGAAATTTGTGGGCATGCCTAAAATTGTTTTTTCTCCACCTTACTCCATATAAGCAGTCAGTCCAAAGCAGAGGGCAAGAATTTTCAGCGGTCAGAGAGAGACACTGAATGCTGCGAAAACGGCTTGTTGAATCTTGCTGGTCCGATCAGAACCAAGAGATGGAAATAGAATCTTTGTGAATCCAGATAATTTTATCAACAAAGCCATGAAAGCAAACTGCTAACTAGTCAATGTACCTGCAATGAAGATCTGTAGTTGTCTCCCTTATATCGTCTGAATTCATATCAGACTAATTTTGTCTTTCTCTCTCTGTGCCATTCTTTTATTTTCTAAGATTCCACTTATCAGGAACCCTCAGCAAAATGCCATACTGTTGTCCATCATAATCTCTTCTATTGGTCCTTGTTCAAAAGATACTTTTGCAAACTCTTCTATAACCACAGCCACCATCTCTGCTCATAACTCCCACCATATTCGTCATTTGCCCAGGTCCAATGTCAACCATTATTAAATATGTTCCTCTGCAATAGTTAGTTATTTCAATAGCAAACCTTGTCCAGTTTTTCACCAGTTCCAATTTTACCAAGGTCATACACACTGGGGGCAGGGTCAGTCGGTTTGCACCTGACACAGTTTTTGACCGCCCTTCTGACCTTCTCTCTTTTAATCAATAGATTGACATTCCATATCAGAGACAATGTTGCTTACCTCTATATGATGCATACAGTACAACTTCTCTAGTTCTGAGCTCCCTACACTACAACTGTTTCTTCTTAGACTGCTGACCAATTCTTTTTTATCTATGTCAGTGAATTTGTCTTATTCATTTCTGAAGGCATGAACATTGCATTCAGCTTCAAGTCAAACTTGGTCAGTAGTTCTCTCAGTGTTTCCAATTGACACTTTATCAGCATTTCAGCCGCACCCGTCATTCTTATCCTTTTCTTTTCCGTCACTGTCATTCTCACCCAATTTAGTACTATGGCTGAATCAATCCCAATTTCTACTTCTTTTAACGCCCAACTTCAGGGTCAAATTGATGCCATTTAACATGGCATCCAATTCAGCTATGTAGTTGCAGTCAACATTTTTTCCTCAATGACACTGTGTAAACTATCACTACATCTCCTAATACTATGATAAAATATGCACCCATATTACAGGTATCACACCATATATGATTTTGTTTAAGTTTTGTGTCAACTCCTAGTCACTATGTCTTCCTCCTTTATCGCAGTTAGAATTTCTGGTATCATAGCAATCCTTTCACCATCAAAACTTTCCCAGCTTATACTGCTTGTAACTGTATGCTGTCCTTAACCATCCAGGAAAATGATAGTACCCCACCAGGATTAAGCATTAAACAATCTACAATGGTTGATATGCCATAAAACCAAACCAACCAACCATCTTTTTTCTTCTTTTAAAAGATTCTTGTAACACCCTATCTTGTTTTTTTTATCCTTGGGGCTCTTCCATCCAATTCAACTGTCCTCTTCTTTCCATTAAACTTAGCCCTGAAATCCTTATCTCCAATTTTGCAACAATTTGATGCTTGGGCATTCGTGACATGATGCATTTTCCAAATATAACTTTGCCCTTTGCACACCAATACATCTCCCAACTCATTCGTCATATCCGTCCCGATAACAAAATCTGTACTGTCAATAATTCAGTCAACAATGATTGCCTCTACATTCATCAATACACCTCGTATTTGCACTTTATTATGCCTGGCCTCACTTCCCTTGCATCAATTGTTTTCACAGTAACATTCTCACACCATCCATCCACCCACAAGCTTAGGAGCAAGTTATTCTGCATCTAGTGTCAACAAGAGCTGCTGCTATTTTACTACCCACGAAAACTTTTATAATTAGCAGAGATTGAATCACACTGCTGTTCTGCCAAACATGGCATAGAACACAACTACTAGAACAGAAGTGTCTCTGGCTCATTTCCCAGAGGACAATTCCTCGTCATATGTCCAAATCCTTTACATCTTTAACATGCGGTATTTGACCAAGGAAGATTCCTTACAGTCTCTAATTAGGTGTGGGGTTCCCGACACCGAAAGCACTGGAAACTGCATGACCCCATTTGCCACTTTTGGTTCTTCACTTTGGGCTCTTGAATACTTTTACTTCCTAGTACCCTTACGACCACCTACCTCCCATCATGAAAACTATCAAAGTTAGATGAACCAGACATGCAGAACATTGCTGGAGAAGCAGGGACAAGCTCATAAGTGATGTTCTCCTATGGAACCCCTTATATGGCCGAGCAAAAGCAGGACAACCAGCTCAAACCTACATACAGCAGCTCTCCGAGGACCTACCAGAAGCGATGAACGATAGGGAGGAGGGGCGAGAGAGAGAGTCAGGGATATCCATACTAACGGTACGACATGATGATGATGATGACCCTTGCAGTCAGTATCACATCACTAATCTCTATTTTCTCCACACTGGGTTATTGTTGAAGTGTCATATATATGTCACCTATGTAAAAAGCCAGTTTCACTATTTGTGCGAGCCCTCTCTCTACAAATAGAGCCGACCTCTAATTGTTGTTGGCATACACATCCACTGATTCCCCAGTTTGTTTCACCTTTCCAAGTTTTTCATAAATATCAAAAGGGACCTTCGGTACATGCCTTCTTCAACTTAATCTATCCCCTTTTTTGTTTAGTCATTCCCCCTTATCTGTAAAAGAGGGTTAGTGCGTCACCTTCTAAATTAAGTAGAATAAAATTCACAAGATAAGGGGTCTTCTGAAGTTTAGTTACCAACTTTGGCATTTTAGACATGCAACCAAATCTCCCTCGATGTTAAAAGGCTTTATTATATTTCTACTTATTCTCACCATTTTGGCTAAAATTGCTTGAAGTCTAAAAGGAGCAAAATAGATTTGTAGATGTTCAAAAGTCGGTTTCTTCCTTCTTTCTGGCCGTCTTTTCTCTTCTATCTCTTTCAGTCATTCTTTCTTTTGTTCATTCATTTCTTCTGTCAATATGGTTGTATGACACTTGTGCTACCCAAAATTCTTTCTTTGGGTTTTTGCTCTATCCATTATAACTCTGGGTAAGGTAGGTAGCATCCATCATAAGTGATCTTTTTTCCTTTACTTTCATTCAAACAACAATACTAATAATACACAGAATATCAAACGTTGATTATATGGTGACAGAAATGAAATGGTTAATCATAATTAGCAAGCAGAGTCAACTCACACAAAAGAAATACAAGACTAAGCATGACTGGGTGAAAAAGGTAAGCTACTGGGAATTGTGCAAGAGATTAAAGTCATATATATAAGTAAAGTTGGCGACCTTAATCGAGGATGACCCAAAGACTCCTTTTCAATAGCTACTACACCAAGGTGTGGGGGAGGGGGCTACTCCCTCCCTGGATTGCTCCACTTTACCCTTGATGCTTACCTTATAATGATGAGTGTTAAGAAAGGCGGCATCAAATACCATTTTTTGAGTCTTCGGTATGACTCGACCTAGGATTGAACCCTGATCTCCTGAACCATTGGCGAACATTCTACTCCTCAGGTCAAATGCATGCACACAGAGAGAAGTATATACATGGCTGATTGAAAAGTAAAAGGACACGGTGTGAAATGTGAGCTATGGGCAAAAGAGGAATAAATGGATTGTGTCATTATCTATGGAAGCATATAACTGTAATCTCAACTTTCCACAGCTATTGCATTTCACATGCTTTTGTTTACGCCTCGTCTTTTTCAGGTCGTTCAGCTATAAACACAGAGGAATGAATGACAAACATAGAGCAAAAAATAAAGCTGAAATTTTTGGTCTAGTAGGAGAAAACTATCACAAGCACTTGAAATGCTTCAGCAAGTGGATGAAGATCACACCATGTTGCATTTATGTGTTTTTAAGTAACACGGGCGGTTCAGAGAAGCTACAAGTGGATGAAAGAGGATTTCAGGAGCGGGAGGCCTTCAACAAACAGAACTGAGGTCAAAGTTGAGCGGGAAAGGCAGCTGGTGTGTGACGATTGTTGGCTGACTCTTTGAAGAGTCAGATGGATATGAAAAAGGAAAAATGTTTAGAAGATTATCACAGAAGATTTGGGCATGCAGAAAGTCTGGAGAGAAATGGTGCCAAGACAGCTGACATGGTGATCAGAAGAAGCATTGCATGCAAGTGGGTCAGACTTATCAAGTGTCTCCAAACTGAACCAGATTTGCTTTGTAAAGTTATCACTGGTGATAAGAAGTGGATTTTTAAACTCAGAAACAAAATACCAGAACAGTAAAAGTCTCCAACATTGCCAAAGCCAAAAAAAAGCAAAACAAAGTCAAAAGGCAAAGTCATATTGATCTCATTCTTTAATGTAAGGGGCATAATTCACAGTGAGTTCTTGTCATAAAGTCAGATGATCAATTAGCAAAACTACAGGGAAATCCTGCAGCCTATGCTTTGGTCAGTGTATGAGAAGAAACAAAAGTTGTGGCAGGACAAATCATGGCTGCTTCACCACAACAATGCACCTGCTCACAACTGAAACAACTTCCCTAACCCCCTGATCTTGCTCTGTGTGACATTTTTTTTCTTTTCCCCAAGCTAAAGGGGATTATCAAAGGGACTCATTTTGAAGGCATGGAAGCCATCAAGAGGGTCAATCCCAGAAGAATCCTTCCAACAGTGTATAGAAGCATGACAGAAAAGGATGGGAAAATGCATTAGACTTGAAGGAGGTTTTTTTTTAATGTAGAAACGATATAATTTATTGTTTGGAATTGAAATAAATTGTTTGAGACACCAATTTCATTATTTTTCAAACACACCTTGTGTTTGTTTGTGTGTAAGAAGAGCATAAAAAGTACTCGATGCTCTTATGGTAGAGCAGGTCTAAAACTTAAAATCTTACTTAAAGTTTCATATAGATCATAATCATCAGATGGAAATAGAAGAAAAAATAAAAATAAATTATCAGCCATATTTAAGGTGTAAGGAGTTTGAGTTTTGTTTAACGGCATATCAACCTCTGTGGGTCATTTAATGCCAGAAGGGTTAAATTGATTTTGTTTTTCATGCATGTTTTAGAATTTAGGGTATGAGTTTTGGTTATGTCTTACTATCTCTGGCTAGATTTTGATTGGTTTGGTTTGGTCTGGTTCCATAGCACGTCAACCATTCCAGGTTACTCAATGCCAAATCCGTTTTATACATATATAAAAGTATAGTTTTCTTTACACTCAGTAAAATGTAAAAACACTTCCATTTCAAACAATTCAGTTTAACATAAGTATGAAGTTTAAATGTCAAAAACAGTTCTTGGTAATTTGATTTGGTTTTATGTCATATCAAACATTGTCAATTGTTCAATGCCAAATCCTGTTTAGACTTGTATATTAAATACCCATGGTGTGTGAACATTTTTCAAATAACATTTTTGAACAAACCTGAGCTCATTTTTCTTCACAGCCAAATGATTTCAGGTATTTCTTGTTATACAAATCATTCTATTTATTTTCCCTCACTTGCTCGCATACAACCAAATAATTTCCAGATTTGCTTTGTAACAGTAACAATTTAACATCAGTCATTTGTTTGTACACGTTTAAGATATGTATGATATGTAAGAAATTAACATTTGAAAAAGTGAGGGAGCTTATAAGTTGGCCCACAGTTAAACAATTTCAAGTATTATAGTTATTTAATACTTCAAGATTAAGGCTGGCAACTACGCGGTCTGTATCGCGATCCATACTTTCTTCTAGGGATTTTGTTGATCCTGGAGCATTGCAACGTTTGATTCATATAGGTGACTTTGTTCTTGAGGGCATTTTGAATGTGCTTCCTAGTTTTTCATTTTTTTTATTTTGTTCATCTGTATTTTCCAAGTTTGGCAAATGGAAGCCTCTGTTTCCATGGGTTCAAACCTGTCCTTTCTTGGGGTAGTTCTCGTTCTTGAGCTGAATCTATTTTTTTCCTGTTTTGTACCATGTCCCTGCCCATCAGAGGGAGGTTTCCCTTTAGTTTTCCTTTTGGGTGGGGTCTGTAGTGGCCCAGCGACAGAAGTCACCTCAGAAGTGAGGGCCCCTGAGCTTTTCCTGTCTGGCTTCGCCTGTCTTTCTTGGCTCGTTGGAACTCTGGTATTTGGAGAGTTTTTCAGTAACTGCTTCTATGACGGTTTTCATTTCCTGGATCAGCGCTCTCATTTCGTTTACAAGTTGGGCAACCACCTCGGATTTTGTGGTTGCACTTGTTTCAGATATATAACAACTTTGTTTTTTGGTTGTTTGGATATTTTTTTTGTCACTTCCACATACTTTGTAGTTTGTACCATCCTTGCTTCTGGGTAGGTAATATTTTGAGTATGTTTTAGTTTGGTAATCTTTTTTCCATACCTCACAATCTCTAGAACCAGCAATATGGTTTCCTTGGCAGAACATTTGTAGTCTTTTTGGCAGTCATTATGTATTTTGGTTTGGTTTGGTTTTATGGCATATCAACCTTTGTAGGTTATTTAATGCCAAATCCATTTTTATGTAAATAATCAGTTCTATTTAAAACAATTCAGTTTAGCATAACGGTTCCATTTCAAATAATTCAGTTTAGCATAAGCACACAGTTTAAATGTGAGTACGGTTTAATTGTCAAAATTATTTCTATTTCAAGCAATTAAGTTTAATCAAACAATTCGGTTTAGCATAAGTATGCTGTTAGTTCTATTTAACCCATAGATAGGGCCCTATCAAGTGCTACCATGCCGGGCCAGATTGGACCTGGGAGCAATGGCAATGAAGGGGTATTCCATATTCCCCAAGGCCCCAGCATCACTGGGACCTCAACATCAGACTGTTTAGTGTCATATCCAGGACACTTATGGGGGGGGTCTTACCCCTCTGCAGAGTTGCAGTCAGCGTATTTTACACCCCCACCTCCCAGCCGACTGGGCAAGATGTATGTTGTATTCTCTGCATCTTATGCATACTGGCAGTCATGTACATTGGTCCTTGTGGTATCCAAATCTCTAACGTTTGTAGCATCTTAAGGGGTTTGGGATATAAGGTTCTACATTTATTTTTTTTAGTATCCACTTTTAATTTCTTTAGGAATTTTGGGGGTGTTAAAGGTCATTATATATGTATTTGTATATCGTTTCTCCGTTTTTTATTTTTTTTATTTGTATACTTCAGATTTCCATGACATTTTGGTCTTTAAGTTAGTTTTGATTTTATCTAATGTACGTAAGGAAAGTTCATAGCTTTTTACAATTCCTTTACACGTATTCAGGGAATTGTGATGGTTTGGTTTGGTTTCTTTGTTTAATGGCATATCAACCTTTATAGGTTATTTAATGCCAAAGCCATTCTCCAAGAAGAACAGTAGTGGTACTATTTAACCCATAGCTGGGAGGATAAGGGGGTTCATACCTTTCCCAAGGGTATTTGCCCGAAAGTGAACGTAATTGCACAACTGGAGTACGAACTTGTGTACTACGATTCCGCAGTCCATCGCTTTAACCATTACACCACGAGGACACCCCCAGGGAATTGTGAGGATAGGTTTTTATTTTTATGTAATCAAAGTGTTTCCACTTTAATATTTTGTCAGCTTGGTTTTTATTAAAGCCCCAGCCGACTGGGTGTTAGTAGTGTTCCATTTTTAAGTTTTTTAACTGTTTTTGGTTTTAAACGTTTTGATATTTTTTGTATTTTGAACAGAGGCAGTTTACTTAGAGAAATTTGTTCAGCTGATTCCATCACGATGAAAGATGGGAAATAATTTGGTTTTTCTTGTGTCTCACTGTCAGAACTTTCCCAGAGTCTTTTTTTTGTTTTATTAGCTTGGGTTTTATTTGTGTTATCCATATAATTAGATATGAGTTTAATTGAAAATGCTCCCCACCCACTTCAGAGCCCCATGTGGGGATGTTCCTAGGGGAGACCCATTCGCCTAGCAATATCAGGCCTAGATGTTCAGTATACTCATCCTGGTGTCGGACAATTTCATTTTGTCCCTGGGTTTTCATTCCCAAGATAACTACTTGCCCAGGAACAGAAAGGGCTACAAGTCTTTTCACATCATGATTGACCCTACAGCCATCATCCCCATTTGGAGTTTTACACAAATCCAAAAGAGGACCGATATGACCAGTCGAATGATCAGATAGAGCCTCTCCAAACACCCGTCTGATCCAGTAAGGGCAAAAGTGGAATGTGGCGAGTCACAAGACCTTTTTAGTTGCTAGGTCATAGACTACTCAGCCACCAGAATCCCATCCTCAACCATTACGGGTCACCACACACGGCCAACAGGTAGCCTCGTTGTGGGGGGGGGACTCCTCGGCAGAGGTGCAGTCAGCGTATTCTACAGAAGGTGTAAGGAACTTGCCTCATGGCACAAAGTTTCTTCATGTGATACATACATAAAAAACAAAAAAAATTGATTTAATTTACCACCTGATTGATTTCAAAATGTATTTCATCTGTATTTATACTCTTCAGACTTCTAAATTATACATTTTATATATATATATATATATATATATATATATATATATAAAAATAAAAAATGTTCCTTTTGTAGAAATAGACTTAAGAAAATAGCTCTTGGAGTCAAACCTGAAAAGCCCCAACTCCTGGTAGAGTGTTTGCCAATGGTCCAGGAGATCTGGGTTCAATCCCAGGTAGCATCATACCAAAGACTTTAAAAATGGTACTTGATACCTCCTTGCTTAACACTTAGCAGATGTGTATCAAGGGTAAAGTGGAGCAATCCAGAGAAAGGAGTAATGCCCTCCCCTAAACCTCGGTGTAGTAGCTATTGAAAAGAGAACCTTCTGGTCACCCTCAACTACGGTTGCCAACTTTACCTTTACTTATATATTTTATTATTTTCATAGTCAAATGTAATAGAGATGGTGTTACCCATAATCCATAGGAACATGCCATTGTTAGTGAGTTCCATTCTTAGTGTGTGCTCCATACTTCTGGCCTTGTACTAAACTAGGCTAAAATAACACATGCCATTGCAATTTTTTTTGCTTTATTTATTTTATTTTTTTTCCCAGAGAACCATCAAGCAATTTCTTGTCTAATTTAATGCGGTATGCATGATCTTTAGATAAACACAACCCCCAACACCATGGAATTATACCAGGGTATAAAAAAATTTCAGTTAGGACAGGTGATCAGCTTACCAATCGGCTAAGAACGCACACACTTTTCTGTACAGTATTCCGTGTAATCTCCTCAGACCGGCTCAGAAGATCCTACAAGAAGAGAAACAAACATTTCAATATCTAATGACAGCAGGCAATTAACAGTTACAAGAGTGAATCAAAAGTTTTACAATATTTTTTGGTCATGTGAGACACAACCCAACAGCTTAAGATACTTTTGCCGATTGTTGTAAAAGTCACGAACCACACTGAAGTATCTGAATAAAGAATAATAGAACAGTATAAACTTACTCTTTAGTTTATCTCTTTTTCTTATAGTTGTACATTAAATGCCCTTTGGCAACGTAGAGACGTCTAATTCCTTAAAAATTAGATGACCTCTTGAAATGTGTTAGCTTCAACATATTTGGGATGGTGTGAAAACCACAAGAGTTCAAAGATATTTCTGTTAAGAAGAGGTGGAACATTAAAATTAACTGGTTTTTATGTTTAAGGATACATTATTTAGTTCTTTTGATTAATGTGACAGACATTTTATATATATATATATATATATATATATTAGTACAATTTAATGGAGACTCAAACTCGGTTAAGTCATCCTAATAAATTTATTTCAGCGGAGAATATTATTGCTATACTCTCCGTCTCGTCAGATGACTCTTTACATGTTTCCCTCCTGTCGCAGAGTGGCGAATGTGGAGTTACAGTTCGTATTCAGAAGATAAAATAAGGTAATTAAAAAATAAAAAATACAAATAAGAAAATAAAGATAAAAATAAAAAATAAACGATAAAAAATAAAAGTAGAAATAAGAATAAGGTGGAAATCAAATTACAAATTATTTCATTCATAGGCGTGAGCAGAGGGGTTTAACATGTTATGTGTTAGAACGATTAAGAAACAGAGTGGAGTGTGGGTGGGTGGGTGTGTGTGTCTGTGTGTGTGTAGTTGGGCAGCAGTCCTTTGTTTAAACAGGTTTGATTAAATAACAAAGACATGTTGTTTGTATAATTTTATTAGGATCCTTTCAAGTTTCCTCTTAAGTGCTTTGATTTTAGGTTGGAATTGGTAGATGAATTTACCGAAACTTTTCCGAGCACTTTTGGACCCTTCATAGGCGCGGGGGGAGGGGGGCAGCGCAAATGTAAAGAATTTTTTTTTTTTTTAAAGTTTTTTTAAATTGCAAAAAAAAAATAAATTTTATACTTGGATACATAAAGATATAGTTGGATTAAACTGAGATAGTAAGAAGAAAGCTAACAGGGATGAAGTTTTAGAATTCTAATGACATCAAACAAATTTAAAACGGAATGCTATCAATGGAAATAGAATATTTTGAATTGCAAAACACATTTTATACTTAGATTTAATAGATATATAATTGGATTAACCTTCTTCTTACTCTGTCAATTTAATATTAAAAAAATTCCGGAAGTCTAATCACATCATATAAATTTAGAAGTGAAAACTATTGTGACGGCAAATCGACTAAAATCCCAAAACGGGACTTTATTTTCGCACGTGTGAAGACGGGGCAGGTTGGCACTTGATCCCCTACAGAATAAGTCCTGTTCAGAGTTCTTCTCTCAGGCACATAAGAACTGGTATATTACGTGAGGGAATAATTTAGGGCCAGACTGACCACCGCTGGCAAAGGGGTTCCAAATTTCACACTATCACACACCCACCAGGCCGCTAAACTTCTTTCCCTTAGATAACAGAAGAATACGGGCCTATAGGTCTTAGTCGTAATAATATTAATATTGTAGTAGTTGGCAACTCCGGTTTCCCGTGTGATACTTTAGGAATTAATAGGACAATTCTAAGCAAGATAACATAAGGCGAATAGAAGCTGGAAAGAAAGCATGAAGTAACAACATAGACCACATGGTAAAATGAAAATACATAAAATCCTTTACTACTTATATATACACGTTCAGAGTGTCAAAAACATATAATTGGACAGTCCACGAATATAAACGTCTTTTCTGACTTTTGTCCTTCTTCAAATTGAGAGAGAGAGAGTGGTAAACGAAATTTGGGTGTAAAGGAAAAATGTCCCCAAAGTTACTTATCTTATTTTCGACGGAGAATTTTCTTCTTTCACAGGCTACTAGACTTTGTTCTGTTTTTAATACTGGCTTGAAGGATTTGGAGTCCTTCGTGTCTCAGTTAATCTTTTGTCTTCAGCCCGGAGTAAAGTGGCTATGGTTCGTCTGCCCGCTATGAACCCTGCTCAAAAACTAAATTTCTTCCTATTTACTTCCGCTGAGGGGAAGGGAGCCCCACTTCCGTTTTGGGGTCCCAGCCAATCATTTGGCTTCTCTCTCTTTCCCCTTCCGATGTCCGGCGACCTGAGGTCACTAAGTACGAACACCTGGTCTCTCCTGCGTGACCCACATTCCTTCCTAACGGTCACTTGTTTGACGGCTTGATACTGTCAATGCAAATACTGGAGGATAGTATTAGTCTTACCTCTACGTCTCCGTGGGCTATCACGTGACACTATCAACAGGAATACAATATCTTTTAAACTTTCTATCTTTTTCATTTCATAAAATAACTCATGCACAAAAATTTTTTTAAAATTATATATATATATATATATATATATATATATATATATATATATATATATATATACATACACACACACAAATAAATAAAAGTACACACACACACATTATATATTTATATATATATATATATATATATATTTTCTTTCAAGAGTCCTAATGTTTTTTTTTTTTTGGTTACGATCTTGAAATTTGTTAATGTTTCCACCAAAGGAGCCATTTGTGGTATGCCAAGTACTTTTGGTTCTTATCAAGACCATTATCATATATATATATATATATATATATATATATATATATATACATACACACACACGCACACACCAACACATACAGAGTGCAATGAGTAAATTGTCACCATTTTAAATTATTAAATTTTGTGCATGCTGTTTATTTGTTTCAGGTTTTGTCAAGTGTGCAGCAAACTGGTTTTAGTTGGATGTTGTGAGGAAAGCTGCATTATGATGCAATTCACTCCCCCAGAAATTTGGAAGTAAGCATACTGTAGAACTTGACATTCATGCAGAAGCTCCAAAAGAAATATTTCACAGGGTTTAGGTATCAAACTGAAGACAGCACACAGGATTTGAAAAGAGTTGGACAAGTCCAATGGTGATTACAAAGATTTTACAGTTCAGAAGCCTCACTCTGATTGTTCTGATGAGAAAACAACTTCTGAATTTGTTAGTTAGATACAGGCCATGATTGCCAATAATCTAAGCAAGCCAATCAGAACAATAGCCAGAAACATGAAAGTATCCAAGTTTCTTATCAGGCAGGTAGTGCATGAAGACATTCAGTATTTGGCATACAAATAAGGTTCAATTTTTATCACAGGCCAAGAAGGAAATTTCTAAAATTTTGGATGATTATCTAAGCAAATTTGTTCAATGCAGAACTCTATAAATAAATTATCTAATGATTTGGTGAGTTTGAAGGAAGGATATTACCGATTAAGATTACAATTCTTAGGCACTATCTTTCTTTGATTGTTTATGGTTTGAAAGGTACTTATCCCTTGTCATAGAAAGCAGCCGTTCTAGACTTCTTTCTCTCAATGACAAGAGATTAAGATATCTTATATTTAAAAAATATGGATATTTTTCCGAGCCGAATGTCAGCAAGGTAGTTTTAAACTTGTCCTCTGTTGAATTTTCAAACCATGAGCTAACTATGTTGGCTCATAATTTGGATCGTTGCATTCTATCTCGTAGAATTAAACATGAGGAGGTATATTCCAATCTTGAAGTTTTGTTTGCACAACTCATATGATATCAGCCGTTTTCTACAGACAGTTTTAGTGACCTTAAAGCATAACTGAATGATCTTGCCCACACTTATGCGAGAACTCCTGTGTCCAGCTGGGAATCTAATTTGAGAAATAAATACTTTCGTACACTGAAGTCACTCTGTAGCAATAATTCTATTATCACCAGAACCGATAAGGGCTCTGGGGTAGTAATTTTGGATAATCAATGCTACATTAATAAAATGATGTCCATCCTTGGTGACACCTCTAAATTTCTGAGACTGGGCCCTGTCGATAGTTTCGACCATACCACTTCTATTGAGATTAAGTTTCAAAGAAGATTGGTTGAACTTGTCAAAAAGAAGCCTTCTCTCTTCGGCCATCTCAGACCAGATTAGACCCACTGGATCTAGATGACCTCGTCTTTATGGATTACCTAAAACCCATAAGTATGAGGTACCATTTAGACCTATACTATCAATGGTGGGCTCTCCATGGCAAAAAGTTGCCAAGTGGCTTGACAAGTTATCATAACCAGTGCTTGTACATTATGGAACATTTTGTATAAAAGATTCTTTTGAATTTGCTGGTTTTATATGAAAGTGTTCTCCATTGAATAAATTTGTGTTCTTTTGATATCTGTAGTCTCTTTGCCTGTGTTACCATCTTGGAAATTATCAATATATGTGCAGATATGTTGTACCAGATTTATCTGACCCCAACTGATATTCCAGAGGTAGGGTTTGTGGAATTGATGAAATTCGCAACTGCATCTGTCAAATTCAGTTTCAATAACATCATGTATAGACAGGTGGATGGTATTTCGATGGGCTCAGCTTTCGGCCCCACTATGGCTAAAATTTTTGTGGGTTTCCATGTGGTTGATTTGTTCTCGAAATATTAAGCACCTGAAGTGTACTTTCATTATGTAGATGACACTTTGTGTGTATTTGGGAGTGAGACCGAGGCTGGCAAATTTTTCATACATTTAAATAGTATGCACCCTGCACTTAGATTTACTCTTGAGAAGGAGAAAAAGTCCACCCTCCCTTTTCTTGACGCATTGGTGTATAAAGAGACCTCTGCATTCCTAACGACTGTTTACTAGCTTATAAATTTGTTGGGATTCATTTTGTCCAAAGAAGCAGAAGATTAATCTAATTAAGACCCGAACACAGCGGGCATTAATGATATGCTCTGAGTTGGACGATGAGGTTGAATTTACCATTGAACACTTTGTAACAATGGCTTCCCTGAAGACATTGTTTGATCTGTCATCAGGGATAAAATTTCTGACTTCAGTAAAATTAAACTTGATTCTGTCCAAAGGTGTCCCATATATCTCAGGTTGCTTTGGCTTGGTGATATTATTGATAAATTTGCCAACCAGATCTCTGCTTGTGTACATAAGCGCTATTTTTCTTCCAACCAGCATGTGGTCTTCCGCAAACAGACTGTTTTGACATCTGGTCAAAAAGACGTTCTCTCTCCACAACATAGTAGTTCTTTGATTTATTCTTTTGCAAGTCCCACTCAGACTATCACCTGAGAGTACTTGAGACCATTCATATTCTTACCCATAAACTGTCCCTCTGTAAACAGAAGGAATGTTTATTGATCTGAATGCGATTAGTATTTAATTTACCCCTCCCCTTTCTAGTCAACTGGCATTTTTTTTCCCTTTCCTCCACTTGATTACACCGCCACTCCCCTTTTCCTTCTTAATCGTTGTCTTTGTTTTAACTGTGATCAAAGAGGACCAACACCGGTTAGTTTATTTTATTTGTTTTAGAAAGGATTAAAATTGGTCTATTTGTGAGTATATTGAAATTCTGTAAACCCCCCCAATTATATATATGATTTGTAAACACATAGGTTTATTTAAAAACATTATTAACGCTAAGTTCATTCTTTTGTACACAGTGAAATGGTTTCAAGTATTGCTATGTATCACGAATAATTTAATTAAACATCTTTGTTTACACACATTTAAATGATCAAACAGTTCTATTTCAGACTATTCAGTTTAGCATAAGTCATTTGTTTGCACACAGTTTAAATGTCAAACAGTTTGTTTTGACTCATAGATAGGATCTTATCAGGTGCTACCACTCTGGGTTCAAAGTAGACATGGGAACAATGGCAATGAAGGGATAATCCGCATTCCCCAAAGTTCCAGCATTACTGGAGCCTCACTATTAGATTGTTTAATGCTAAAACAGGACACTTATTGGAGGGAGTCTTACCCCTCTGCAGAGATGCAGTCCGTGTATGTCTCAGTTTGTAGGACTACTTCCAATTTCCTCACTTCCTGGTTTATATACCCATTGGAATTCCTTCGGTTCCACTAAACAAAAAAATTAATCTAATCAAGTCTCTTACACATACAGCTTTAATGATTTGCTCTAAGTTTAAACTCAATGAAGATATTAAATTCATTATTGGAACTCTGGGTAACAAAGGATTTCCATTAGGCCTTGAACCATCTGTAATCAGAATCAAAACCTCTAATTTCAATAAAATAAAACCAGCCTTCCCAGAAAGATGTCCTGTTTATCTATATGCTTTTCTTAGCTAGAAATATTAGTGACAGGTTTGCTAAGCGTATTTCATCAGTTGTACAAGTGTTATTTTTCAGCTAACACAATAAGTGCATTCTCTATTAATCTGATTCTAACATTTACTGGAAAGGATGTTTTCCCTCCTTATCATAAAAGTTCCATTGTTTACTCATTTAATTGTAGTTGTGGCTTACACTGCATTGGCAGAACTAGTCAAAAGCTAGACGTTACGATAAAACCATATGTACCTACTAAAATCCAAAATTTCACCAACCTCCTTACAGGTGTTCAGAATAATACATGAGTTTCCCATTGCATATTGCCTGATAAATAATCGTAATTTCACCAACAAATTTAGCATTGACTTTTTAATTTAAATATGCTAGAAACCATCTATATTAGGTCCAGACAGCCTTCCCACTGTAAACAGAGGGAATGTTCGCTTGAATTTGTGTAATTCCTATCTCATCACCTCACTATGCTCCACTCCCAACATATAGCTGCCCCCTTGCCACTTCTTTATCACCATGCTCCATTCCCAACATATAGCAGACCCCACACCACCACTTTTTTTTTTAAATAGTAGAAAACCTCTGTAATAGCTGTAAAGAGGGAGGTACAAAACTGGTTAGCTAGCCTTTTCTTTTTCTTATTTTATGATTTGATTTTCATTATGATTAATAAACATCATCTTTTTAAAGCTATTATAAAATTCAGTACCACAAATTAAATCTTCAAACATATATATATATATATATATATATATATATATATATATATATACACACACACACGCATTTATGCTAACAGCACAGATTTTCTTGACTGACTCTCTCCATCTGTCCCTATCATCCACTGCCTCCTGCAGGTCCTTGTAGCAGAAAGAACTTTGTATTTTTGCTTGGTGCATAATTTAATTTGACCATTAGGGTCGCCGAATATTTTCACCCAATCAGGATGACTTATCCTGTTCAGCCCGGACTATCTTTCCAAGCAGCACCAAAAATTGGGAAAGCTGCCAAAACCCTGTCTCTTCCTCAGAACTCTTCAATAAGAAAAGACGTCTTACTGTCTGCTCTTCAATAGCGGTACCAGCATCATACCACCATGAGGAGAGCCATCTAATTTATGGACCCCTTGCATCTATTCTTCTAGACCAAGGGTTCCTAGTTGAATATGAATTAAATGATACTCTATAACGACTTCTTTCCTTCATACAAGACTTGCAGCATACCAGTGTAAACCCTTTATTTCATGCTACTATTAAAACCTTTATATAAAACCGAACGGCATCTTCGTTCTTCTCTACCACCTTTTATTTTAGCGAGGGGATGACAACCAACGAAATACCAACATAACCAACGTAATACCAACACAACCTTAATAATAATAATAATTCACCCATTGCTAAATCCTTCAACCTCCAACCAGTGTCCACATAGACCTGACATAAAAGCTATTGCTGGTCAGCCAACACCTAGTGCATCCATATCTAAAAAAGAAGGTCAGTTATGAGTTCACCCTTGCTTCTTCAGCAGTGTCTTGCATGTTTTATTCGTCTTACTTGAATGCTTTTTGAGATGGAAGGTAAGTGGTTATTCAAAACAGCATGTAGCATTCTAATGTAGTTCCCATCTAGCCTTTTCTCCATGCATTTTGTGAGCGTCCATGTGATGCATCCATACTGTAGAATTCACACAGCCCCAGCCTGGAAGAAATCCCGTTCTATTTTATCAGATAGAAATGACTTCCATATAATTGATAACTTTTCAATAGCAGTCCACACCTTTGCTAGGCATATGTTATTATCACTTTGAGTAGATGAGATATTGCTGCCAAGGTATGTGAACTTGTCAACTAATTTTAAGGTAGAGATGGCTCCTTTTTGTTTAAAACACATGCACTCTGTTTTATTTGTGTTCACCTGGAGACCAATACCTCCTGCTGCCTGCTCCAGGCAATGCAGCAGGGATTTGGCTTAGGCAGGTGTATTTGCAAGACAAGTTGGATAATCAACATAGTCTGCAGCTGTAATAGTTTCAGCATAATATCTGCATCTTGCTTTTTTGAGCATAAGGCCATTTTCTTTCATTAGAGCTATCGATGTTCAAACTACATAGTCTAGGCAGATTATAAAGAAATATGGTGCAAAACTCAAGCAACAATGTTGAAAAAGTTTGTGTCTCCATGAGGTTAACTAACCATTGCTTTCGTGTTTTTATAAAGTATCCTTAAAGCTGTAACTGTTTCTTTGGGGGAGGTCATATGCTCAGAGTATTTGCTCCATCTTCTCTCTGTGTATGGGATTCCAACACCTTGATGAAATCTACAAACGATAGTGTTGCCTGAGGAGTTTTGCATGTACTCCTTCGATGATTTGATGGATAGTCAGAATCTGTGAAGTTGGGGGATTGACTTCTCTGAAATCATTCTAAGAACTTTCCCCATTTGATATGGCTGAAAAGCAGTGCATTATAAACTTTTACAGCTATAGGAGTTTGAATGATGCCTCCATAGTTTTTCTTAGCGATACTGGGATCCCTTTTTTGAGAAAGGGGAGGACGCACACAAAAAAATATATGTAAACATACACACATGTTTTATATGTATATAATAAAAAGTAAAGTTGGCAACCTTAATCGAGGGTGACCCGAAGGCTCCCTTTTTAATAGCTACTACACCAAGGTGTACGGGAGGGTGCTACTCCTTCCATGGCTTGCTCCACCTTACCTTGATGCTTACCCTATAATGCTGAGTGTTAAGCAAGGTGGCATCAAGTACTATTTTTTGAGTCTTTGGTATAACTCAACCTGGGATTGAATCGCAGTCTCCTGGTCCATTGGCAAACACTCTACTCATTAGGCCAATGGCCTGGTTATATATATATATATATATATATACACACACACACACACACACACACCAGACTGGAGAAAAAAAAAAAAAAAAAAAAAAAAAAATCGAAGTTCCATCTTTAATCAAACATATATATATATATATATATATACACACACCTACCCCACTGTATGAGCAGGATGTGACACAAGGTCATTTTAAACAGTGTTTAACAGGTTAGAATTCAGACTTTTCCTTCCCCTAAATTAGCTATCATACCAAGGTTAAAGAACCCAATCTGCCCTACTATTCACCCATAGCTGGAGGGAGAATAATTGGATTCATACCTTTTCCAAGAGTATTACCACTATGTGAAATGCAAGTAACCTTGTCTACGACTTGAACTCAAGCCTATTTCCTATGACAAATATCCATTACACCTCAAGCACCAGCTAAATGTGTGTGTGTGTGTGCGTGCGATATAGATTATATATATATATATATATATATATATATATACACACACACACACACACACAATTGTGTGTATGTTTGAAGCACAAAATATAAACAAACTTGGCCCTTAGTTTATCTATTAATTCATTAGTCTCATAAAAAAAAAACAAAAAAAAAAAAAACAAGCATTACTTCAATAACCTGAAATTTGTTTTTGTTTATCTCAATTAAACTTCCCCATTTTGTTTCCAAAATGGATGATGGATAGGGAGAATATTAAAAAGGAAAAACTAAAATACTATTTATCGTAATCCAACATGTATCCATAGTAAATTGATATGGCATCAGAATGTCTCATCAATAATACTGTAAATCTATTTCCCTTGGGGTTCTGTGTATACGTCATGTTTCTTTTATTATTTATCACATTGTCATAATGTGATAAAGTGCCTGATCAGCCCCCCACCCCACACGCACACCATTCTGTGTCCCATTAACAATCAAAACTACGTCATGTATCATTGAACACAAAACCAATCAATTTTAATACATTATCCTTCAATAAACCCAAGAACAAAGATCGTGTAACTTGTATAATTTTACACAAATGTTCAAGTTAACATATTCCAAAGAACCCAGCCAGTTAGAAAGTTTTCCACTACCAGTGTTTGGCCAGAAACTGTTTATTCCTGACTGATTGATTGATTTCAATGAGATGATAACCTATCAAGTTATTTCATGCGTAACAGCTAGGTAATCATGTATTATGCTTCAGTTCTCAAATAGATGTTTGTACTACAATTAATATACCCCATAAACACTTGTACTACTACAGTTTTCAGCAGACCCTTGTATCACTACACTTTAAGTTCCAGTCAGAACTCTGTTGTAACCTCGCCATGAAAAATGTGACAAACACACAAAACACCACCTTGGTTCGCTCATACAAAAGTTTATTCAGTACTACAGTTCTTAGTAGTCATTGAGAAGAAAGAAACAGAATATGAAAAATGAGTCGACAGCTTTAGCAAGACAGAGAGAAATAAAACATCGTAATGAGAAATAAAGCAAACACAGACTTTAATATTATTTTTCTTGTTTTCTGTTGTAGTTCTCGCACATGCTTGCTTGCTGGCTGGCTCTATCTTCACGGCTTCACAGCAGATGTGGGACCCCTTTTCAGAGCTCACCCAAAATTGGTGCCATAATTTTCAGCTATCTTCATATCATCACATCTCTCTCTACCTTTTCCCCTTTTCCATCTCGCATCCACTCTCACGGCTCTTTTGCTTGAGCTTTTTTTTTTTCTTTTTTTTTTAACCAATCACAGCAAGTGGCCAATTTGCTACTGGTACCTTTCTACTTTTTTAACATTGGTATCTGCTACTATCCCAATGCACACCGGAGGGGGGGGACCTCTAAGTCGAGCTAGGAAACAACTTATATTTACAGTTTTTGCATAATTGTTTCTTAAGAGGTTTTCTGCACACAGTTGAAATAACAATCCTCAACATAGGGGTAAGACCCTATCCGCCAAGAGGGCTGTCATAGATTTGACACTAAACTCCATCTGATCAAGAGATCTAGAGTACTGGTCATTGTAATTACTCCCAGGTTTACTCTAACCAGGAGTAGTAGTACCAGTTAGGGTTCCAACTCAAATTCAAATAGATGTATTTGAAAATCATTTGTATTAGCTAAGAATACTTGATACCATATAATAGTACAAATTATTTGTATTAAGAATAATTATTTGAAGTGACAATAGTTTGAGTGATTGTTTGGGTTTTATGGCATATCAACCTTTGTAGATTATTTAACGCCAAATCCATTTTTATACAAATAGTCAGTTCTATTGTAACACTATATAGGTGGTCCGCCAAGAAGACAATCCCTTTGTCTGTTTTGGCGCGAAACCAAACAAAGACCTGAGCCCGCAATCTCGACGTGACCGGAAGTGGGTAAGGGAACACGAGAGGAATTGGACAAAGGGACTGAGGGAAGGCAGTTGGTGAAGGGTGACGCGAGTGGCCAGTCGACACCAGACAGCAGAGAGACCAGTTGGCATGAGATAGGGTCCAGAGCAGTGAGGGAAGACCGGTCAAGATGGGTTGGCATTCCTAGTAGCTTTGTAGAAATTTCGCTAGAAATTCACGCTAGCATTAGTCTACATATGCACAAGGGAATGCAATGTTACATAACTCCTCTTCTTGCGTTTAAGTTAACCCAAGCCTTATTGTTCGTTTTCTCCCGCTCCCTTGATTGTATTTCTTGTAGCCATGAAGAAATGTGCGATGCCCCTATCGGAACCACTAGTTGATCACCAGCCAAGAAGTGAAATGGTTCGAAGAAGTTGACGTATTTGGGGGGACCGAGGGGGTATGGTCACACTATTTCAAAAAATTCAGTTTAGCATGAGTATACAGTTTGATTGTCAAAAACATTCCTATTTCAAGCTATTCAGTTTATTTAAACAGTTCAAATTCAGTTTAGTATAAGTACAGATTTTGTTTACACAAAGTTAAATGACAAAACAGTTCTATATATAACAATTCAGTTTAGTGTAAGTAAAGTTTCAATGTCAAAAACAGTTTCATTTCAAACAATTAAGTTTAGTATAAGTACAGAGTATAAATGTAAGTACAGTTTAATTGTCAAAAACATTTCAATTTTAAGCTATTCAGTTTAGTCAAACAGTTCTAATTTAAACAATTCAGTTTAGCATAAGTATGCAGTAAGTTCTATTTGACCAGATTATTTAGTGTCATATCCAGGACACTTGTTGGGGGGGGTTTACCTCTCTGCAGAGGACAATAGTTTATAAAGGTTTATTATTAATTACTTGAAACTATAACTGTATGCAAAAAAATTACTATGATTAAGTATAGGAACTTAAAACCATATAATAATGTATCAAATATTAGATAGGAATACGTAAAACCAGTTAACTGAGGAGGTTAACTGGAAGTACCTGTGGTGTAATGGTTATCGTCGTAGGAAATGGACACGGTGACTCGAGTTCAAATCCTGGACGAGACTGATTGCATTTCACATAGCACTAATACCCTTGGGAAAGGTATGAATCCAATAATTCTCCCTCCAGCTATGGGTAAATAGTAGGGCAGACTAGGTTCTTGAGCCTTGGTGAGGCAACTAGTCTAGGAAAAGGAAAACTCTGAATTCAAACCTGTTAAACTCTGCTTAAAAATTGACCTTGTGTCATATCCTGCCCAAGCGGAGGGGTTGGTAAATATGGTAAAACCAGTTAACTGAGACAAAAAAATGTAAATATAAACACAGGATTATTTTATGCCAAGAGGTTAGGGAATTGTGTACGTTATATGTTTATATTTTTGTGCAGCTATTTTTGAGTTTTTAGCACATGGCTATATAATATTAAGTATTCCGATCTAATACAATTAATTTCCAAAAAATCTATTTGACTTGAAGATGTAACCCTAACAGGTATTACTACTCTTGGTCAGAGTGGGCCTGAGAGTAATGGCAATGAAAGGGTAATGTACACTCCCCAGAGATCCAGCCACAATACTAAATGTCATACCCAGGACTGCTTTTTGCAGGGAGAGGGGTCTCACCACTGTGCAGGGGTGATGCAGTCTGCATATTCTAAGGCTTATCAACAGGACAATTTTCATAGGCGAGTGAGATAGGTGAACATAAGTACTTTTCACATCACAGTTTTGTAAATTGATACTATCTCTCTCTCTCTCTATATATATATATATATATATATATATATAAGCACGTGTGTATATACGAGATGCATACAATAAGTTTCCAGACATTTTTTTGTATGGGCACTTTTATTGATAGTACACACATGAAACTCTAGTCCCCTTTGAAGTATTCTCCTCTGGATGCAATGCACTTGTTGTACCATTCCAACAACTTTTGGAAGGCCCCATGGAAGTTTCCATGTGTGAGTGTGTCAAAGACCTTCATCACAGCCTCTTTCATCTCCTCAATTGTCTCAAAATAACAACATCCTCTGAGCTTAGGGAATAACCAAAAGTCACAGGGAGCAACGTCTGGACTATAGGGAGGGTGGTGAGGAACTGTCTTGATGCCCATCTTACTCAAATAGTCTGTGACAGGGATGCAGTTGTGGACTGGTACATTGTCCTGCTGGAAATGCCACTGACGTGATTTGAAGAGTGCTGGCCTCTTCCGATAGAATCTCTCTCTGAACTCCCTTAAAACCTCAACATAGTAACCCTAACCCTAACCCTTTGGCCAATCAACTCTGGTGTATTGACTTCCTTACTCCTTGCACACTTCTCATCATCCCTCACAGATTCCCTGCCTTCCTTGAATCTCTTATGCCACTCAAAAACTCATGCTCGATTCATGCAAGATGCTCCAAAAGCAGTCTGAAGCATTCCATATGTTTCTGTGGCATTTTTTCCAAGTTTAAAACAGAATTTTATTGCATATCCTTCTCCTAAAGTGTCAGATCACATTTTTGATTTCACATTTTTGAAATTCACCAGCTGTGACAATCAGGTTTTAGTAGGGTGTATTCCAATTGCTGCTGTAGCTGTTCATTTGAACCTGAAATCATAAAAATTGGTCAGTCATCTTATAAGATGTATAGCAATAACATAATGAATTTTCAAGAGTCTCCGATAATTTTAAATGCCCATACAAAAAAGTCTGGAAACTTATATGCACCTCGTATATATACACACACACACACACACATGCAGATATATATATATATATATATATATATATATATATATATATATATATATATATATATATATATTTATTTACTAATCTAATATCTACCAGCATTCACGGTACCAGAAAAAAAACCAAAAAAAAAAAAACCATCAGGAACAAGAGATAAAAGTATCTTGAATCACTGCCCGGGGGAAAAAGAAAAAATTATAGGTCAAAAAGAAAGAAAAGGCCAACCTAGTCTGACCCCTTAAAAAAATCAAGGGATACGCAGTCAGTTGGTCAAAAGAAAACTAAAAACCTTCCGCGAATCCTGCAATGCTACAATTACGAAAGTGCTCAACACAAGTGGAGCCAATTATAAAATTAACTTAAATCGCGAGTCGGAAATCTTCTACTAAAGTTTCACCTTATCGGCTCATCAGGAAGTCTAACTCCAACTATATATATATATATATATATATATATATATATATGAAAAATCAACTGAGTTTCATGTCTTAAAAAGTGGTAATTTTTGTGCCTAAAAATTGTTCGAAGAAGCTGTAGTTTTTGTATCCATATTTTTGCATTTATTGACCAATCGGCACTTATGCTCTTTCAAAATTTCTTTGAGATTTCGCAAATGACAATATTTATTTTGCTGGGCAAAATTTGAAGGATAAAAACACAAAATGATTTAAGAAATCCTTTCTCTCCTAGAATCTTAAAATACATTTTTTTAAAGCTAATTAGTATCATAGATAAATCATTGACTTTTTTTTTTTAAATCTAATTTTTTGCCAACCTCTCAATCTTGTAAATAAATGATGAAATAGATAATAAATCTTGAGCAGATTAATAGATTCATTCAGCAAATCTACTCAAAACTTTCAATTTTCATTCTCTTGAGTGAAAATCTAACATTCCATTCTTTCAAGAATGCATTTAATTTAAAGTCAATATACAGGGCTGACACCCAACATGAAGATAATTAATTAAAAAAAAAATTAAAAAAAAAAAAATTGCATTCAATAGAAATCAGTCCTAATCCTAATCTTAAAATCCTTACCTTTGAATCCATTTGTTGGTAGCAGGACACTCCATAGATTGTGCCAAAATCTCCATCACGTGAGGGAAGGTGGAAATATATCGTATCTGAAATTTAAAAGTAATTATTTAGTTCAAATGATTCCTTTTTTAATGGCAGGGGTAGGAATCAAAATGCTGTTATCTTCCCACATATTCGTAATCAACCAAGAAAAAATTTAAAAAAAAACAAGTTTTAAATTTTTTGTAAATATTTAATTAGTCTTAATCCTTTCACAGGTGGATAATTTTTAAAATCTTTATAGAGTAGACAAATTATTCTCTATATATTAACACTGAATTGGTCAACAAATAGTCAATAGAAAAATGCTTTTAATTATCACTGAACAAGCAGCCAATAGAAAAATGTTTTACATTGAGCTACTGAAAAAAAAAAAAAAAAAAAAAAAAAGGGAGGGGGACAAAAGTATCACTGTCAATTACCATTGGCAACAAAAATGTTGCTCTTTCTATGTACTGTTTGTGACAAAAATGTTGCTCTACCTACCTAATGGTTAAAAAAAAATAATAAAAAACCTACATCCAATTCCCTCAGTAAGAGTCTGGGTTGAAAAGTTCACATGATGTCATTACTGTTGTTGATGACTTTTTTGCCCAATGGCATCCAAGCACTGCAATACTGATAGAAGTATGTGGACTGCAAGCGGGATTAAACTTTTCAGCCAATGCTCATATATAGTCCTCTCCCCAGTTGGTTAGTTGGGTTTTATGGCATATCAACCTTACCTATCACTAGTTGTTTTGCCACTGACATGTCATGATAAAAAAAAGGCAAGGTTCTTCAGCCTTGGTGAGGCAACTAGTCGAGGAGAAGGAAAACTCTGAATTCAAAGCTGTTAAACTCCGCTTAAAAATTGACCTTGTGTCATATCCTGCTCGAGCAGAGAGGTTGGTAAATATGATATGATTGATATCTTATCGATAGCTGTCCATGCCGCGTGTCGATTAAGTATAGTAAATGATTAAATTGTTCTATTTGGCCCATAAATGGAACCCTAACAGGTACTACCACTCCGGGTCAGAGTGAAGCTGAGAGTAATATCAATGAAGGGGTACTTCATATACCCCAAAGCTCCAGGACTGGAGCCTCACTATCAGATGGTTTTGTGTCATATCCACGACTTTTATTCGGTCTTAAGCAGTCAGCATATATTGTTGTCCTAGCTGATACTTTTGTTAACCCAAAGACAACGAGGGTTAGAAATCAAGAACATTGCTCACCTTTTGCATAATTGTGGGCACCATCGGGGAGTGCCAAAGATGGTAAATGGCGCCACTCATCAGGGAGCTCATGGCTGTCAACTGGGTTACCAGGAATTAAGGGTGGGTAGGAATATTCAACCTGAAAATACAAAAAAATCAAAGACTCTTTAGAACAATTACAAAGAGTTTGTTTTGTTTTTTTAAATTTCTACATTAATCTACAACAAGGAACAACAGGGATTAGAAAGAACAAGTATAAACTCTTAGTGAAATTTAAACATGTCCTGGTTAAACACACCAGCTGCTTTAATCAAGTGACTTACAAAATGCTATTGACTGTTAAAAGCCCAAATCCAACCTTTTAAACTCATCCTTTGCTTTGATCTTCATCTATTTATTTTTCTCTTATACAAAAATTATCAGTAACATATTTTGATTTTTAGGTTGGTTGGTTGGTTGTGTTTTATAATACATCATCCCCTGTGGGTAATTTAAAGCCAAATCCTGTTTATGTATACATATATTATTTGTAAATGAATAGTTTGTGGGTAACTTTAAACAAGCCAGAGCTCATTTGTTTAAACAGAGAAATGGTTACAAGTATTGCTATCTAACACTAATAATTCTATCAAATATTAATGATAATCTCTAATAAACAATTGAATAGTTTTATTTAATCTATGCCAGAGCTCATTTGTTGGTACACATTTAAATGGTTTCAAGTATTGCTATTTACTGTTTGCACACAGTTGAATGGTTTCAAGTAAAATAAATGATTAAATAGTTCTATTTGACTCATAGATAAGACCCTAACAGGTACTACCACTCCAGGATCAGAGTGGACCTGGGAGTAATGGCAATGAAGGAGTACTCCCCACTCCACAAAGCTCCAGAACTGGAGCTTCACCAACAGAAGCAGTTTAGAATCATATCCAGGATAACTTGTCAACGAGGTTGTTCTACTCCTCTGGACAGATGCAGTTGGCATATTTAACAGCTCAAGTTACCTGGGCTTAAGTGAATAATTATAAGTTAATCTCTACATGTGAATTTTGTCTATGAAGTCGGCAGTAAGAAGCACCATTTACAGTTGCATCTTTGTCAAGGAAATCAGTTGTGATGGGTCCTTTCATATCCCAGAAGACTGTCAGCATGACCTTTACTGATAGCTGCACCCAGAACTTTTTCTTTACAGGAGAGTCATTGTATTTCCACTCCAACTTCTTTTTGACTCAGTCTTGTCATCACAAAGCCATGTTTAGCCCATTTGTAAACATTTTTTTATTATTAAAACATGCTTCTCTATACACATTATGCATTCTTTTTTAAATTTCACATGGTTTGCACTTCTCAGCCAGTAAAAATTTGATGACAGACCTCTGTTCAAGTCTGGAGCATTCTGATTGCCACTATTTTGAATAGCCTCAAAACAAATCGTTTTGCAAGATTAAGATATTTTTTCTATAAACCAATTCCAAATAATGAAGAATTTACATTTATGGAAAAAATTTGAAAAAAAAAAAAAAAAAAAAAAAAAACTTGGCCCTTTTTTTTTTTCAAATTCTTCTTATTCATTTAATGACCCTTGTAAATAAGATTACATTTCTGTAGTGTACATTCTGAATATACACATATATGACGGCAAATGCACTCCTATACACACCACTCAGTGATTATTTATCTTAGAACAAATCAATGTCATTTGTCCTTTTGTTGCCAACAGATGGGCCAAACATTCTTGCTAATATTCAATCAATAATATTGATCATATAAAACCTTTGTCTCATAGTAATCTGTAAATAAAAGTCAATGTATTTCCAGGTTTTGCCTTTTCTTCTGAGTGACAGGGAAAATTAGAATCAATTTCAAATATACTGCAGGAGGAAAAATCAAATTGATTCAATACAAAGACGAACGAATTAAGCAGGAAAAAAAAAATCAATATATTAATAAAGAAACTATGTCAAAAGTTCAAACCACTTATATTCCACACACTTCATAGGGGCTACTTTCTTATGACAAAGTAAATTGTTCATGAGGAGAGAAAGGGAAAAGAGAGGAGAGGAGAGAAAGGGAAAAGAGAAAAGAGAGGAGAGAAAGGGAAAGGGAAAGGGAAAAGAGAGGAGAGAAAGGGAAAGGGAAAGGGAAAAGAGAGGAGAGAAAGGGAAAGGGAAAGGGAAAAGAGAGGAGAGAAAGGGAAAGGGAAAGGAGAGGAGAGAAAGGGAAAAGAGAGGAGAGGAGAGAAAGGGAAAGGGAAAAGAGAGGAGAGAAAGGGAAAGGGAAAAGAGAGGAGAGAAAGGGAAAGGGAAAAGAGAGGAGAGAAAGGGAAAAGAGAGGAGAGGAGAGAAAGGGAAAAGAGAGGAGAGGAGAGAAAGGGAAAAGAGAGGAGAGGAGAGAAAGGGAAAAGAGAGGAGAGAAAGGGAAAGGGAAAAGAGAGGAGAGAAAGGGAAAGGGAAAAGAGAGGAGAGAAAGGGAAAGGGAAAAGAGAGGAGAGAAAGGGAAAGGGAAAAGAGAGGAGAGAAAGGGAAAGGGAAAAGAGAGGAGAGGAGAGAAAGGGAGATGGGATAAGAAGACAAAGTGAAAGAAAAGAAATGAAAAGACAGAGGAAAAGAGAAGAGACAGAATGAGTGAGTGGGGAAATGAAGAAATGAGGAGACAGAGTGAGTGGGGAAATGAAGAAATGAGGAGACAGAGTGAGTGGGGAAATGAAGAAATGAGGAGACAGAGTGAGTGGGGAAATGAAGAAATGAGGAGACAGAGTGAGTGGGGAAATAAAAAAATGAAATGAGGAAAAAAATGTGTGTATGAACAAAATCATAATATAAACGGGGGTGTCTTTAATGTAGGTGGTACCCTCCTACTCAACTCCAGGGAACGAGTTGCAATTTTTTTTTTTTTAGTGGGGTAGCAGTTTGATTTGATTAAATTTACAAGGCTAGAGAGGCAGATGAAGAGGTCAGACTCAATCCAATCAATTGACAGTTCATGTCAAGCTCAAGCACCCATACAATTGTCCCAACCATATTCTTCAATTTGCTCTTGTGATAAACAAACACCCAACTCTTTATGATAAAGATGTGAAAAGGTGGTGGCTAAAGGTCAATTGCAACAAAAAACAACACTGAATATGCTGGGTATGACAACATTAAACAGCATCTAATGGTGAGTACCCCCTTCATTACTATTTCTCTATAGCCCACTTTGTCCTGGAGTGGTAGTACCACTTAGGGTTTCATCTACGAGTCAAATAGAACTGCTCAATCATTTACTGGGGATTATTACTATTATTTATTTGAAACTATAGAGCTATATGCAACCGGACATTGGCATGATGGTTAGAGTGTTCGTCAGTGGCCCAGGAGACCTGGGGTTCAATCCCAGGTTGAGTCATACCAAAGACTCAAAAAAATGGTACTTGATGCCTCCTTGCTTAACACTTAGCATTATAAAGGTAAGGATCAAGGGTAAAGTGGAGCAATCCAGGGAATGGAAAAGCGCCCTCCCCTATACCTTGGTGTAGTAGCTATTGAAAAGGGAGCCTTCAGGTCACCCTCGACTATGGTCGCCAACTTTACTTGACTTATAGAGCCATATGCAAATTGTTTGTATTAGATAGAAATACTTGATGAATAGACTTACTCATGTTAAACCACTTATCTGTGAGCAAACAAATCATTAATATTAAATAGTAATACTTAAAGCCATTTCTGCAAACAAATAAGCTCAAACACATTTAAAAATAAATTTGCCAAAATATATATTAGATTTGGTATTAAATAACCTATAAAGGTTGATATGCCATAAAACACCAACCAACCAACAACAATTGTTTAAATTCATTTTGAATGTTAAAGTTTGTTTCAGCTCATTTACCTAAAATTGACTGGTTTTTACAAATGTCTGGTATTGTCATTTTGACCCACATAAAAGTGGGTCACAAAGAAAAGCATAGAATAATAATTCAGACCAAAACAGCAAATGAGACAGAAATCTGCGGATGTTTGCGTCACTCCCTCTTGTACATCGAGTGATTCGATCAACTAAAAATGTTCTGATAAATGTGTTTGAAAAGAAGAGAGGTGATGTTTCCATGACACAGTGGATAACGTGCGAGAATGCAATATCACTGGAAGTAAGTTTGAATGATCATTTTTTAACTAATACCCTTAAAATAGGTATGAATCCTCTCATCCCTCCCTTGCTCCCCAAGCTATGAGTTAAATAGCACAACTACTGTTCTTCTACAAGGATGGATTTGGGATTTGATAACCCACAAAAGTCAATATGCCATTAAACAAAGGAACTAAACTGAACTGAAAAGAATAGAACAAGTTTTTTTTTATATATACATCCAGTGGTAGACCAACATTTTGAACCTAAAAGTTTGCTCTGTTTGAGGTGGGGGTTTCAAGTGATCGATAGATTTAAATGGTACATCAACCCATCAGGGGTTATTTTATGTCTAGAACTTACGGGACTGTGTTCATTATACATTCTAATTTAAATTTTCTAAGTAGTTGTTTTAAAGGATTCTGGGGTTGTTTTTTTTTTCACATCATCCAATCGAATATAATTTTCAAGCAGAACAATTTGACACATAGACAGAACCCTAACAAGTACTTCCACTCTGAGACTGAGGGGACCTGAGAGTAATGGTAATGAATGGGTACTCTACACTCCCTAAATCTCCAGAACTGGAACCTCCCCATCAGATGTAGTTTAAGGTTATATTCAGGACACGCCTATTTTGGAGGGGGGATACCCATCTGCAGGAGATACAGTCAGTGATTGTAAGCCCCACAGACAAGGCTGGTGGGAGGTGGGGGTGAAAAACTAACAACTTTAATTTTCATTTTATCTATAATTTTGGATAGAAGTCCACCATATTATGTAGAGACACATGTTGAATGGTTATTGTCATAGTAAATGGACTATGTGACCCAAGCTCAAATTCTGGAGGAGGCTTTTGCACTTGACTTCTCATTAATACCCTGGGGAAAAGTATGAACCAATCTCTTCTCCCTCAGCCATGCATAAATAGTAGGACAGACTGGACTAGGTTGGTTGGTTGGGTTTTATGGCATATCAACTTTTGTAGGTTATTTAACGCCAAATCCATTTTTATGTAAATAATCAGTTCTATCTAAAACAATTCAGTTTGGCATGAGCACACAGTTTAATTGTCAAAACATTTCTATTTCAAACTATTCAGTTTATTCAACCAATCAGAATAGCCAAGAGTGGAGAACTGATTAGCAATTGAATTTCTTCGCTAGAATAAATAACGTGTTTTACTTGGCGTAGTATTTTACTTCTGGATGTGGGCCGAATGCTGATCACATTATGGTCGGGTAACCCAATGAGTATGTTTCCTAGACCCGAAACTTCTGACACGAGAGTAACGACACTGATGACATATCCGGGGGTAGAACCTAAAGGTGTATTATGACAATTATTTTCCAAAATATCTCGTACAGAAGAATTAATTATTCTAAGCAATTGGAACTTCTGCTCTATCTGCTGGGATCAGAGGATCACCAACTTAAGTTTCATTAGTTTCAAAGTACCCCCCACCCTCCTTGTCTGCAGACAGCGGATTAACAACAATCTGTGGATTACTTTTGAAACAGAGAGCAGCAGTTTCAATATCAAGTGTTTGTTTTTTTGTTTTTTTTTAAAAGTAAGTTGGAAGCTATAACTGCTTTTGAATTTTTTGAATTTATCCTTCTCCAAGCTTCTCCACCAAGGCTAGAGAGCCCAGTCTACTTTACTATTTTACTTATAACTGATGAGAGGAAAGAAAAGATGGATTCTTATCTTTCTTATGGGCATTGGTGCAAAGTGAGTACAAACAGCCTCAACAGAGATTTCAACTCTGCCCTCTGATTCCTTTTTACTCACCAAAAATTATATCACCCTTCTTTGCCTAATCTGAAATTGAATTTTTTAATGACTGATCAATTTTAAATGGCACACCAACACATTTAGGGTTATTCTATGCCAAAAGGTTAAACTATAATTGTTTACTAAGGATTATTATGATTAGTTACTTGAAACCATATAACCATGCGCAAACTAATGACTTGGCATAATGGTTAGAGAGTTCGCCAATGGCCCGGGAGACTTGTTTAAACATAACCACTATTTCGTAAATTTTCTAGAAATAATTAGCCCATTTAACAAGGACTTAAAAAAAAAAAAAAAAAAAAAAAAAAAAAAAAAAATGACATGTCCTCGTTTCAGACTAAAATAACTGATATATAATTAACAGATCTTTATCACTAAATTAAAAGATTTATCATTTTATGTTTTCTATAACTTCTTATTTTTTTGGTTTTGCAGAATTTGGCACCAAGCCTTTGAAACATTAATTCAATATCAATGGTTTATGAAATCATGCTCCTATGGTAGACATTCTGTCACCTTTAACAAAAGGAGTTTGATAATTTGGTTTAATGGCATATCAACCTTTATGGGATAATTAATGCCAAAATTATCTTTGTTGAAGGATAGTTGTGGTACTATTCCAATGAGTAGAATGTTTTAGGACACCAGGATTCAATCCCAGGTCGAGTCACACTAAAGACTAAAAAAAAAAAAAAAAAAAAAAAAAAAAAAAAAAATATGGTACTTGATGCTGCCTTGCTTAACACTCAACACTATAAGGTAAGGATCAAGGGTAAAGTTGAGCAATCCAGGGAATGGAGTAATGCCCTCCCTACACCTCAGTGCAGTAGCTATTGAAAAGGGACCCTTCTTGTCATACCAAGATATGAAAGCCCAATCTGCCCTAAAATTTACTCATAGCTGAAGGGAGAATATTTGGATATATACCTTCCCCAAAGAATATCAGTGCTATGTGAAATGCAAATAGACTCATTCAGGATTTGAACTAGGGTAGCCAGGTCCTTTTCTTACAGTGGTAACCATTCCACCACAAACATCTCTTGCCCTGTCGGCTGGGGCTGTAGAATACACCAACTGCATTTCTGCAGAGGGATAAAACTCCCCCAATGAGTGTCCTGTATATGACACTAAACAATCTGATGGTGAGGTTCCAGTAATGCTGGAACTTTGGACAATGTGGAGTACCCTTTCATTGCCATTGTTCTCAGGTCCACTCAGGCCCAGACTGGTAGCACCTGATAGGGTCCTATCTATGGGTCAAATAGAACTAAACTGTATACTTATGCTAAACTGAATTGTTTGAAATAGAACTGTTTTTTCATTGAAACTGTGTACTTAAGCTAAACCAAACTGTTCAAAGTGAAACTGTGCATAAACAAAAAACTATAAATTAAACTGAATTGTTTGAAATAGGATTGTTTATATGTATAAAAAAGGATTTGGCATTAAATAGCCTACAATGGTTGATATGCCATAAAACCCAACTAAACCAAGTCATAAATATTTAATATATATGTATAAAGAGGATTTGGCATTAAATAACCTACAATGGTTGATATGCCATAAAACCTAACCAAACCAAATCATGTATATTCAATATGTATAAAAAAGGATTTGGCATTAAATAGCGTATAATGGTTGATGTGCCATAAAACAAAACCATCTACATTATACAAGTTCAATAAAACTTACTTATATAACTATTTACAAAAAACATTTTACATAAAAAAATTAATTTCTAAAAGAATAAGTAAATTATTTAGAAATTTTTTCAAATCTAGGTATATATTTGTTTTTAGTTTTTTTCCTCCCCTTTTGGCTAAACCTTATTTTGTTTTGGGTTCTCTATTTAATGGCACATCAGTCTTTGTGGGTTATTTAATGCCAAAGCCATCCTTGTAGAAGAACAGTAGTGGTACTATTTAACACATAGTTGGAGTTGGTATATCAAACTTTGTGGGTTATTTAAGCCATCCTTGTAGAAGAACAATAGTTGTACTATTTAGCCCATAGCTGGGGGGGATAAGGAGGATTCATACTTTTCCCAATTAATCCAAAAGTGAACATAATGGAACAAGTGGGGTTTGGTTTGGTTGGTTGGTTGGGTTTTATGGCATATCAACCTTTGTAGGTTATTTAACACCAAATCCATTTTTATGTAAATAATCTGTTCTATTTAAAACAATTCAGTTTAGCATAAGTAGACAATTTAATTGCCAAAAACATTTCCATTTCAAACTATTCAAGCAGTTATATGTAACAATTCAGTTAAGTGTAAATTCAGTTTTAATGTCGAAAAACAGTTCTATTTGAAATAATTCAGTTAAGCATAAGCACGCAGTTTAAATGTAACTACGGTTTAATTGTCAAAAACATTTTTATTTCAAGCTATTCAGTTTACTCAAACAATTCATTTTAGCATAAGTATGCTGTTAGTTCTATTTAACCCATAGATAGGGCCCTATCAGGTGATACCACGCCAGGCCAGAGTGGACCTGGGAGCGATGGCAATGAAGGGGTACTCTGCATTCCCCAAAGCTCCAGCATTGCTGGAACCTCACCATCAGATTGTTTAGTGTCATATCTAGGACACTCATTGGGGGAGGGTCTTACCCCTCTGCAGAGGTGCAGTCAGTATATTCTACAGCCCCAGCCAACTGGGCAATACACAGAGTTAAATGTCAAACAGTTTTATTTCAGATAATTCAGTTCAGCATAAGTACACAGTTTAGATGTCAAAAACAGTTCTATTTCGAGCAATTCAGTTCAGCACTAGTACGCAGTTCCAATGTCAAAACAGTTCTATTTGTAACAATTCAGTTTAGCATAAATACACAGTTTAAATGCAAAAATCAGCATAGTGAAAGAAGCACGGTTTAGTTCTATTTAACCCATAGATAGGGCCCTTATCAGGTGCTACCACTCCAGGCCAGAGTGGACCTGAGAGTGATGGCAATGAAGGGGTACTCCGCATTCCCCAAAGCTCCAGTATCACTGGAACCTCACCATCAGATTGTTTAGTGTCATATCAGGACACTCATTGGGTGGGGGTCTTACCCCTCTGCAGAGAAGCAGTCGGTGTGTTTTACAGCCCCAGCTGACTGGGCAAAAGTGGGGTTCGAACTCACTTATTAGGATGTAGCCGTCCAGCACATTAATCACTATGTTGTGGGGGCTGCCTATGACTAAACATTTCACTTGCATTATTCACACTATTTTATACAGAGTAAACAACTTTACAAATACAAATATCTCCAATTCTATTTAATAGACATGACTATTTTTAGTATTTGGATTTTCTCCAAACTTTCTGCTATGACACTATGGAAGCCTGATACAACTGCTGGCAAAAATGACAGGATTAGCATACATAGAGAATGTTAACTTTTGTTTTGTTTTTTTTTTTCTTTTCATCATCATCATCATGTCGTGCCGCCAGCACAGATATCCCTGACCCTCTCTCGCCACTTCTCCCTATCACTCATCGCCTCAGGCAGGTCTTCAGGGTTACATCATGTGTCCTCACATAGACGAGCTGGTCGTCCTGCTTTTGCACAGCCATATGTGGGGGTCCATAGGAGTACATCTCTTATGAGCTCGTCCTTGCTTCTCCAGCAGTGTCCCGCGTGTCTGGTTCGTCTAACTTGTATAGTTTTCGTGATGGGGGGGCAAGTGTCTGTATAGTTGGTGTCTCGTGGGGTGATGTCGCCAGGACTTGTTCAATACTGCTCTCAACATTCTTGTGTAGTTTCTGTCTAGTTTCTTCTCCAGCCGTTTAGTTAGCGTCCATGTAGTGCATCCATATAGCAGTATCGACACAACCGCTGCCGGCTTCATAAAATATTCCTTAAACCAATTAGACTTAAATTAATGGTAGAATTTTTTTTTCAAGCCATTCCATAATATATTTCTTTGCATAACACATTGTTGAGAAAAAAAACTATGGACTTCATAAATAAATAAAAATAAAAAAAAATAAAAAAGATTAGGATTGAATAAATAAAAAAAATAAATAAATGAATAAAAAAGTCCTCTAAGTGTACCAATTACATGATATATGCATACACAGACATTTGATGTGTTATAGGAAATACCATGGATAATGGCCGAGGGATTTTGTTTTATATATCTTGCCTCTGGGTTTAGTTAGGCTGAGAACCTTTCGGCTCAGCACATTGTTAGGTGCAAACTTGAGCGCAGGTGTTAACACGCGCGTGGGGAGGATGCGTCATTCACAGATGTCAAAATAAAAATCCCAGATAGAAAATTGTGACTTGGGAATGTGAATGACGTCATGCACCGGAAGCGCGCGCAGAGGATTTTGAAAAAGTTACTCGAGTCTTGCAGTCCGAAGAAGAAGGGTGACTTTCACTAGCTCGCAGTGGCCTTGTGGTGGATGCCACACGTGTTGGGGGTGCAGATGGAAAAGCCAGCATGTAAAGATTGTGCCTCTCTCTCTCCTTATGTCGAAAAACCTTTAAACTCAAAGGTAATAAAAAGTTTCATACCTGAACTAAGAAGTCATAAGTGTTTTTCGTGTTTCAGGATTCCTATGTTCTATGTATATATGTTACGAACATTCTAGGTACGTTTTGCATATTCATGTATGGCTATGTTACATAAGTAGGTAATAAAATTTACAAGTTTTTTTCAACTAGGAAGTAAATCATTTTTAATAGCAATTTTGATAAGTTGATTCAACAATATGCTTTTATATCATCAGAAGATAAGCAAATAAATAAGTAATAAAATTTAGAGAAGCCAAAAAAAATGTCATTTTCACCTAAGAAAAATGACAGTAAATGTGTTTACATATTTACCAACCCCTCCACTCGGGCAGAATATGACACAAGGTAAATTTTTTTTAAGCGGAGTTTAACAGGTTTGAATTCAAAGTTTTCCTTTTCCTACTTGCCTTACCAAGGCTGAAGAAACAGTCTGACCTACTATTTACCCATAGCTGGAGGGAGAATAATTGGATTCATACCTTTCCCAAGAGCAATAGTGCTATGTGAAATGCAATCAGTCTCGTCCGGGATTTGAACTCGTGTCGCCGTGTCTATTTCCTACAACGATAACCATTACACCACGGGCACCTCCATAACCATTACACCATGTGTTTATAATCACAATTTTGATTATGTATAGCACCAGACCTTGCTGTCTAGTTCAAGCTATAACCTGGCATCCGTGCCCGGACCCAGATTTGGGTTCATGAAACTGCTTGGCTCATTAGACCCACATTGCACTTAGTGGGTCAATGAGCTGTATAGACCAGCAGGGTTGGAGCCTCGGCTCATGCCTGACCTTCCCCTCCCCTAAATCCCCACTATAATCGGCCTTTGGGTCACTGACCTTGAGTCAAGTACTGTCTGGTGGGAGGCAGCGACAAATAACAATTTTGATTATTGGTTTCTTAAGAACTTCAGCTAATTAGATAAGTAGAGTAAAGTTGGTGACCTTAGTTGAGGATAACTTGAAGGCTCCTTTTTCAATAGCTACTACACAGTGGTGTAGGGGAGGGCACTACTCTATTCCTTGGATTGCTCCACTTTACCCTTGATCCTTACCTTGTAATGCTAAGTGTTAAGCAAGGTGGCATCAAGTACCATTTTTTTTGAGTCTTTGGGATTGAACCTCAGTCTCCTGGACCACTGGCGAACACTCTACTGATTAGGCCAATGGTTTGGTTTGGTTTCTTTGTTTAATGGCATATCAACCGTTGTAGGTTATTTAATGCCAAAGCCATTCTCCGAGAAGAACAGTAGTGGTACTATTTAACCCATAGCTGGGAGGGTAAGGGGGTTCATACCTTTCCCAAGGGTATTTGCCCGAAAGTGAACGTAATAGCGCGACTGGAATATGAACTTGCTTACTACGATTCCGCAGTCCATTGCTGTAACCATTACACCACGAGGACATTCCCCGATTAGGCCAATGGTCCGGTACTTACATAAGTCAAGGAAAGGAAAAACTGTGTGGTTTTGATATGGTTAAAAAAAAAAAAAAAAAAAAAAAAATTAATAGAATTAGCAGATTTTTAGGATGTTGATTTGGGTTGTTTTATATTTAGCAGTAAATAAACTAATAAGAAATAAGATGATATACTTTTTATCTAATAGCTGAACACTTTGGCTTCATAAAATATACTTTAAAGAAACTAGATTAAGTCATTTGAATAAATGATACAATTTTTTTCCCCAATGCCACGCAAAAGAAAATATTATACAATAACATAAAGATAAAAAAATTCATTGAATTAAAATTCTTTCAAAGAACCTTCCAACTATTAACTAAAAAATATCTCGCAACTTATCTACCATTGGTTTATTTACAGCTAAATAACAAAAAGAAAACTGAACATCCTCTAAATTCCAACCAAATACTAATAATCATTTAGTTTCAAATAATTATTTCTTTCTAATGATAATCATTTAGTTGTACAGTTATATGGTTTTAAGTAACTAATGATAATCCTTAGTAGACAATTATAGTGTCAAGTAACTATACTTAATACAAATAATTTACACACAGTTATACGATATCAAATATTGCTGTATACTATAACCATATCATAATTATATCAATCCAACAGTACTACAAATACATATTCAAATACGGTCAAATACACAACACAAATGTATGTACAAATGCAGGCGGAACAGGTGGACTCTATTGTTCAGATACGAATGCATTTATGGACTTCTGACTTCGGTTCTTTGACACGAGGAGAAAGACAATTCTTACTATGCTGACCATACTATCTGACCCCACAAATGCGCTGCGTATCCCGTGATGTTTAACATCTGTCTGTAGAGATCCGAAAAACCAAACAACATCTTCAGCTCCCAACTATATGGCAGAAACTCAACTTTCTGCCTGCATGGTCCAATGTCAAACTTTGACTCTTTTTCAAAATCCTCAAATTCTCAACCCATCTCTTCTGAACATGATGTCATCCACACTCCAGACCCATCTGGGGGTTTATTATGACAATGATAATCATCATATCCTTTGCACACGAGTGTAAACTACACCAATTGACCATACACCTGAACTCTTAACCTGAATAGTTCAAAGTCCAACCAAACTGAATGATAAAATATAATTAATGAAAATGATTAATATAAAAAAAATTTTTAGAAAATCATTCCTTAATTATATAACAATATTCCTATAGATTACAAACAATTGGCACCGAGTTATATATCAAGTATTCCCATCAAATACTTATAATTTTTAAACAGATCTATTTGACCCATAGATGGAAACCTAACAGGTACTACTACCACTCCAGGTCAGAGTGGACCTGGGAGTAATGGTAATCAAGAGGTACTCCACATTCCTCAGATCTTCAGACCCAGAGCTTCACCACCAGTTTAATGTCATATCCAGGACACACCTTATTTGGGGGGGGGATACAGTCAGTGCTTTCTAAACCCTGTCATGCCTGTTTTGGAATTCTTATTAGCTTAGAAAATATCCTAAAATGACAAAGATTTACTATATTTTGTCATTTTCTCTTAACTGTTTTGTATATTGGAAATTCAAAAAGGTGAAAAAACAAAAACAACAAACAGTATACTCGTAGCAGAAAAATCAATCAAGAAATTGATGTTTATCTTACAGGTTTCTGCTCCATTGATGCTAGTCAACAATCTATAATAATTGGATGCTGACACATGAAATGACAAAGATGAGACACTCTATTCAGATGACAAAGCAAATGTCAGACATCAATGCATCAACAGTTCTTTTTGATATTTCCTTTTTCTTTCTAATCTCATTATTGGAAATGAAATCTCTTCAACTGACATTTACAAATACCAAATAAATTTGGGAGGTAAAAAAAGAAAAGAAAAGTTCTACAAAATACTGTTCATAATACAGAATTTTAATCATTTTCAAGGGAAACGACAAGCCCAGATTAATTGTAAAAATAAATAAATAAACTGAACACAGATTTTCTAGAATATACAGATCAAACCAATCTATTCATAATAAAATAAGTAAGACTAGCAATTCCATATTTCATTCATAGAATTGTTCCATTTTTTCTTAATTGTTTCAGATGATAAAAAATAAATACAGACTTTCTACATAAGGCCATGGGTTGCTCCTTATCCTCATATTTGGTCTTTTAGGAAATTATTAATCATATATATGGTCAATCCCTATTTTATAGCCTAAACAGTAGGTTTTTAATATTCAACCTATATAACTAATAAAAGGTCATTATCAATTATACTTACATAGGAGCATGGTCAGTCTAAATGAGAAGTAAAAAAACTTACTAAAACTAACTTGCATGGAAGTTTAATCAATCAAATGTTTCGTATAATACAGGTACACAGATATATTATACATAATCCTATTGTGAGATGTGTGTGTGTGTGTTATTACCCAACCCCTTCACACAAGGTCAATTTTTAAAATGAGTTTTAAAAGATTTTCCTACTCCTAAACCAGTTGCCACATCAAGGTTAAAGAGCCAAGTTTGCCCTGTTGTTTACCTATAGCAGGAGGGAGAATAATTGGATTTATACTTTTCCCAAGGGTATTAACACTATGCAAAAATACTAACAACCTCATCTAGGTCTTGAACTAAGTTTGCCAGGTCCATTTCCCATGACGATAATCATTACACCATGAGTATATATATAATATTTTATTGTAAAGGTCTCAGATTAAGACAATTTGTCTTCCTATAACACAGAAAGCAGGAGCAAACTAGAAGTTTTTAACAAGGGACAAATCTACTGATTAGACCAACCTATTCCCAGTAATGCAAGAAACACAAGCAATTCCTCATCTTATACAAAGTACTGTTTTAGCACTATGTATAATTCATATATCAGATCAGGGATTCTTCCTTACTGCTGATACCCTATAAACCAAAATGAAGTGATTCTAATGATATAACAGACTATGGGAGACACTAATACATTGCATTTTTTAAAAATTTATCTTAATCCATAGAATTGAAGTGGCTGGTTTATGCCATTAACTAGAAGCCCATATACCCAGGCAACCAAAATTTTGGCTGGCAAATACCTATTTCTAAATCATTATTGCCTAGCAGGAACATAACCAATCAAGCTGTTGAATAACAAATTACAAAATTTTATATTTTAACTCATTTTTTATATGGTGGCACTTCACCTAAGGTGTTTTTTGGGTATGACATTAAACTGCATCCAGTCGTGAGGTTCCAGTTTTGGTTGGTTGGTTGGTTGATTGCTTTTGTGATGTTTTATGACATATCAACCTTTGTGGGCTATTTAATGCCAAATCCTATATATATATATATATAGCAGTCTTTCTGTTTATTTATATATATATATATATATATATATATATATATATATATATAAACAGAAAGACTGTTTTTGATATCTATCATTGCAGCTGGGGAAGTCACACATTGGACATAAAAATATCTGGAAATGCCCTTGGTACCTAAAGTAAACAGGACGCAGGTGTTCTTGGTGGAAATGCTGTGTAAGTTGCATGAGTGGCATGTCAGAAGGAATTGTGATCATGTGCATTGTGTAGGTGGCATACTAGAAGGGGGAATGTCCACATGCATGGAGATGTGTCCATGAGAATTTGTGTGGGCATCCAGAATATTATATAACCAGAAAGGTTTTGATCTAAACCAGAAGAGGTTTCACTGAAGATTCATATGTCAGCCCCTGGGTGTGCGCAATTTAGCTGCATTCAACTATCTCACTCTAACCATCTGAATATTTTGGGTATCAAAAAGAAAAGAAAAGCAGATTATATATTTATACATCAGTATCATTGTCTTTCCCTGCTATACAACAAACAGTTTCATGTATTGCTAAAACTAATTCTATTTAATAATATTCATTTGTTTGCACAGTTTAAATGGTTCTAAGTAATTATTTATATATATATATATTCTTTCAAAAATAGGGATCACTGGCCGCAGTTTGAAAGTTGCCTCATATCGTCTTCAGACCGCGGTGCAATATGCATCAAGTTGGATTTGGTCGAAAGCGAGAAGTTTTCAGCATGAAGGAAATACACACGGAACCACCTTTCCCATATGATTACATAAGAAAAGGTTACTGTAAACTCATAATAACATCAACCGCCGAAAGTAAACGCGTTTTTTTTTAATCACAAACTGCACACTAAAAATGAAGATTAACATCCAATGTAGTCTCTTCTCTTAATCGATCTGGTGTGTGAGTATATATATATATATATATATATATATATATATATATATATATATATATATATATAATTCTCTTAATACCCTGTCCGGTGGCAAAAGCTGCTTGGTAGCGCCAGGAGTGGCAGTACCACCTTGAGCTACCGAGGCGGCTGATGAGGACAGGGTATCGCACGTGCTTTCACACGTATAATGAAAAAAAAAAAAATTATATACATGTGGAATTTTTTGAAACCATTTAAACTATGATGGTTAGAGTGTTCGCCAATGGCCCGGATGACTTGGTTCAATCCCAGGTAGAGTCATACCAAAGACTCAAAAAAAAAAAAAAAAAAAAAAAAGTTACTTAATGCCTCCTTGCTTAACAGTCAGCATTATAAGGTATGGATCAAGAGCAAAGTAGAGCAATCCAGGTAAATGAGTAATGCTCTCCCCTACACCTTGGTATAGTAGCTATCAAAAAGGGAGCCTTTGGATCACCCTCGACTATGGTTGCCAACTTTACTTTATATATGTATATTGATGGAAAATTTTTTTGCCCATTGCAGACGTCTCACTCTGTGTCTGAACTTCAAAGGTCTAATATTATACAGGACATTCTATGCAGCATAGCAGATAATTTTACATCAAGAATTTGGTTGTTATAGTAACACAAAGCATTACTCGACATGCAGTAGTTATATGTAAATAAGCTATTCATTTACTTATTCAAAGATTCTGTTTTATCGAAACTCATCTAACATGTTGCCCAGTTGGCTAAGGCAGTAGAATCTACCAACCGCTGCTCTGCAGAGTGGGGTAAGACCCCCCCCAGGAGCGTCCTTGATATTACACTAAACAATCTGATGGTGAGGTTCCAGTAATGCTGGAGCTTTGGGGAATGCAGAGTACCCCTTCATTGCTATCACTCCCAGGTCTACTCTGGCCCGGACTGGTAGCACCTGATAGGGTCCTATCAATGGGACAAAGAGAACTTAACTGTGTGCTTACGCTAAACTGAATTGTTTGAAAGAAGACTGTTTATGTATGCTGAACTGAATTATTTGAAATAGAACTGTTTATATGTATAAAAAGGGATTTGGCATTAAATAACCTACAATAGTTGATATGCCATAAAACCAAACCAAACCAAGTAATGGTAATGAAGGGATTCTCTTCAGGACTGGAGCCTCACTATCAGATGCAGCTTAGTGTCATACTCAGGATACTTATTTTACAGGAGGTGGGGTCTTACCCCTTCTGCAGAAATAAAGTCAGCATATTCTACAGCCCAGCTGACAGGGCAGCTAGAGCTTGGGAGAATTTAGAGTATCCCATCATTACCATTACTCCCAGGTTCACTTTGATCAGAGTTGTAATACCTGTTTGGACATCATGTATGTTAGTATTGGATAGGAATACTTGAAACATTGCATAAACAAATTATTTCGATTATATAGGAATACTTGATACCATATAACTGTGTGCAAATTATTTGTATTAGATAGTTATATGGTATCAAGTATTGCTATCTAATACAAATAATTTGCACACAGTTATATAGTATCAAGTATTCCTGTGTGCAAATTATTTGTATTAGATAAGAATACTTGATATAACTGTGCAATTAAATAATTATTATATACCAATAAAATAAGGGTGATTTTTAAAAAAATGAAATAAATTAAAAAAAAAAAATTTTTTTTAAATCAAAAAATCACCCTTTCTAATACTAATAATTTATATACAATCATACGATTTAAAGTAACTATTCCTATATAATAAAAATCATTTGTTTGAACATCGTTTTATGGTTTCAAGTATTCTTACCCAATACTAATAATTTTCAAACAGATTTATTTGATTCATAGATGGGAACCTCACAGGTACTATCACACTGGGTTAGAGTAGTTGGGAGTAATGGCAATGAAGGGGTGACTTTAAACTCACCAGAGCTCAAGAATTCAAGCTTTACCACTGAATATAGATTAGTGTCTCGTACTCTGGACAGTTTTAAAAAGCAGAATTTATGTTCTCCGGTTCACACCATAGAAGAAAACAAAGAGTTCATGTTGCAGTTCTGTAATGACATTGGAATTTCCCATGATGCATTGCTAATCAGTATGGGTCAGCACGAGCATTCGAAAATAAATAAACTCCCTGCCGATTATTTCAACTCAAATAAAAATTCTAGTAAAGTATTTAAGTGGAAAAAGAAAAAAAATTTAAAATGAAAATAATTCAATGACTGAAACAAAGGAATTTGAGGGTAAGAGTGGCAATTGAGGGAGTCAAGGCATTGGATTTGATGAAAGAGGTTAGGGTAATAAAAGAGAAAATCCATTAGGTAGAATTTGTAGATCTTGAGTGAAAAGAAAAAGAGAGAAGAAAACTAACTTGAAAGAAAAAAGTATATATATATATATATATATATATATATATATATATATATATATGAGAGAGAGAGAGAGAGAGACATACGTTCTTCTTACAAAGTAGTAATGTACATACAAAAGTTACATCACTTTTGTAATAGATCCTCCCCTGATGATGGCCCAAAGTCGGGCAAAAGTACTTGGGAAATAAACAATTATGGAAAATACATCAATCAATTCTCGCCGAATACTGTAAAATCAATATGGCAATATGAAAGGATCAACAAGAAAATATGTAGACAGAAAATATCTATTATGTTCAACGAAATTTGTATTAATGAAGAAATGCTGCCAAAAAATATATATATATGTATGTGTGTGTGTGTGGGTATATACAAACACACAAGATGAACAAGTTTGTCTAAAGAGAAAATAACATTAATCATTGTGATATTTTGTAAACTACAACCAGTACTTGCCCATAAAGATCGTAAGATAGTAATTATTAAAAATAAAGGACAGACTTGCTTTTATTAAGTTTAATTATTCATATTTAAAAGAGCATTTTATTTGATTTTATCATTTATTTACTAAGTACTATAACCTTGTTAGTATCAAACATATTAGTATCATTTAATATAAAGCATTTTTCAGTTAGGAAAAGATCTGAAGGGCAATTTGATAGCATATTTATAGATTTATCATTCAAGATATTTGTATTTCATATAGCAATCAGTCTAAGAAAACTTAAAATTCCAACCTGTTCAACTGTGTTTGAAAGTTGACCTTGTGTCACATCCTGCTCATATATTGTAAGTCAACTATCACTACATAGTACTGTCACGTGATATCCCACTGAGACGATGGAAGTGGGATGACTGCTATCCTCTCGTTGGAATGAACAGTAGCAAGCCATCAGGAAATGACCGTTAAGGCATGATAGTAAATTAGTGCAAGCTATCTGTACTGAGTAACCTGACTTGGGTGACATCTAGTAGCCCTAAGAAATCGCCCGGCCAGGGGGAGGAAGAGAGAAGCCAAATGATTGGCTGGGACCCCAAAACGGAAGTGGGGACTCCTTCCCGTCAGCGAAAATAGAAAGTAAAAAAGTCAGTTGTTTGGCAGGGTTCGTAGCGGGCAGACGAACCAAAGCCAGTATTCCAGGTAGAAGACAAAAGAATATCTGAGACACGAGGGACCAGAGTTCTTCAAGCCAGTATTAAAAATAGCATAAAGTCTATTAGCCCATGAAAGAAGAAAGATTCTCCAGTGGAACCCCGTCGAAAAATAAGATAAGTAACTTTGGGACTATTTCTCCTTTATACCCAAATTTTATATACCACTCTCTCTCTCTCAATTTGAAGGAAAACGAAAGAACAGAAAAGAAGAAAGACATTTATGTCCATGGACTGTTCAATTCATTATATATATTTGACACTTTGAAAGTGTATCTCTTTGTATAGTAAAGGATTCATGTATTTTTATGTTACCACGTGGTCTAAGTTGTTCTTTGCAGTTCTGCTACGAATTTGTTGTGTCACATTTCCTTTTCAGCTTCTATTCGCCTTATGTTATCTTGCTTAGAATTGTCCTATTAATTCCTTAAAAATATCACACGGGAAACCGGAGTTGCCGACTACTACAATATAATATTATTACGACTAAAACCTATAGGTCCATATCTTCTGTTGTCTAGGGGAGGAAGTTTAGTGGCCTTGGTGGGTGTGTGGATAGTGTGAAATTTGGAACCCCTTGCCTGCGGCGGTCAGTCTGGCCCTAAATTAATCCCTTACGTAATATGTCAGGTCTTATATGCCTGAGAGAAAAACTCTGAACGAGGACTTATTCTATAGGGGATCAAGTCCCAACCTGCCCAGTCTTCACACGTGCGAAAATAAAACCCCGTTCTGGGATAAAAGTAAACCTTTCGCGTCACAGTACCTTAACTTCAATTTGCACCATATATACAATGTAAAGAAAGGAATTATCTGCTGCTTACAACACCAAGCGAAAGTTAGAAGAAGCAACCCAGATGCATAAATTCTGATATGTGCGTGTGTGTGTGTGTATATATATATATATATATATATATATATATAAATGAATATTAATTGTAAATAAATAGTCCGGAATTAGTATTTTAAAATAGGTCAAAGCTTTTTGTTTGTATAAACTTGATGATCGAAGGTGTTGGTAACAGTCTATATCTTTAATAGGAGGCCAATTGTTTTTAAGAAGTTGATTATGTTTTTGAGAGCAATTTTTAAAACTAAAACCTAACCATCACCAACCTAAAAATATGCGTTTACAAATCATATATAAAATATATGTGTAAAAAGGATCTGGCATTAAATAGCCTATAGAGGTTGATATGCCATTAAATCCAACCAATCAATGCATACCAACATAGATTTGTTAGAATAACCAGTAACTTCCAAAGCAACAACTATCTTGAAAGAAGAACATCAGCTCATATGAACGAAGTGAAAATGGTGGAAGATAATGAGAAAATACTGCTGTGGTCCATCTACTTTATGTTAGAGGTATGTCTGGTTTGATTTTATGGCACATCAACCATTGCAGGTTATTTTATGTCATATCCATTTTTATACATATAAACAGTTCTATTTCAAGCAATTCAGTTAATCATAAGTATAGTTTTTGTTTACACACAGTTAAATGTCAAAAGTGTTCTATTTCAAACAATTCAATTTAAGTACAGTTTAGTTCTATTTGACCCATAGATCGGACCCTATCAGGTGCTACCACTCCAGGCCAGAGTAAACCTGGGAGCAATAGCAATGGAGGAGTACTCAGCATTCCCCAAAGCTCCAGCATTACAGGAACTTCACCATCAGATTGTTTAGTGTCCTATCTAGGACACTTGTTGGGGGGAGTCTTACCCCTCTGAAGAGATGCAGTCGATGAATTCTACAGCCCCAACTGACTGGGCAAAGTTATTTCTGAAAAGATACCTAAGATCTGAAGTCCATATAACATCAGAACAATATTTAAAAGCAGCTCAACACCATGAAGACATTTCTTTCAACGCAAGTCTGCCATCGAAGTTTTCGTGATAAGAGACAGGTGGCCTTATAGTTGGTGCCTTGTGGGGGTGTTGCCACCAGGACTTGTTCAATATTGCTCGCAACATTCTTGTGTAATTGCCGTCTAGCTTCTTCTCCAGCCATTTAGTTAGCGTCCAAGTGGTGCATCCATATAGCAGGATCGACACAACTGCTGCCTGGAAGAAACTGCGTTTCATTTTACATTAAAATTGATAATGTCTATAAAAGCCTGAATATTTTTTACAATAGGCGTGATTAGTTGGTTGGGTTTTATGGCATATCAACCCTTCTAAGTTATTTAATGCCAAATCCTGTTTATACATTATGAATATATTAAATATATCTGATTCATAAACAAATAGTTTGTATGTAACTTTTTAAACAAGACAGAGTTCATTTGTTTGCACACAGTTCAATGGTTTCAAGTACTGCAATGTAACACCAACAATTCAACATCTGTCATTTTTTTTGTACACAGTTCAATGGTTAAACAGTTCTATTTGATCCTTTGAACCTACTACCACTCCAGGTCAAAGTTCACAATAGGTGTACAATCAATCAACCATTGACAATAAACAATATTGTTTATAGAGATTTTGTGAGCACCATAAAGAAATTCCACTTAGTGAGACAAAAATCTAAGTCCGATTAATTCTAACAGCATATCAACCAATCTCGCAATATTTTATATCTAGATGTTTAAGAATCAGCTTCATACTAACATTTTTTGTGTAGTTGTTAAAGGTTTTTTTTGTTGCAAAAGGTCCAATTAAATACAAATGATTTTTAAACATATCTATGACTCATCAGACAACTCGGCTCATTAGCCTAGCAGGTAGAGTGTTCGCCAATGGGCCAGGAGACCTAGGTTCAATCCCAGGTCATGTCATACTAAAGAATTTTAAAATGGTACTCGATACATCCTTGCTTAACACTCAGCAATATAAGGTATGTATCGAGGGTAAAGTGGAGCAATCCAGGGAAAGGAGTAGCACCCACCCCTACACCTCAGTGTAGTAGCTATTGAAAAGGGAGCCTTCTGGTCACCCTCGACTATGGTCGCCAACTTTACTTCTTTATTTGACTCAAAGATGGGACCCTAACAGGTACTAGTACTCAATCCTCATCACCAGATGCAGTCTAGTGTCATACTCAAGACAACCCTTTTTGGGGTGTCAGCAGGGGGGGGGAACATTTAGTGTATTCTTAGCCCCACTGACAGGGTAGAAAATTGGGATCAGTTCAAGTTGTCATAAATAACGATAATGTCTCTATTTAAGAAAAATTAAAAATTGGCATTTTTAAGTATAATGCCTCATAACACAATAAAAATGCTTTTAATACTTTTCAAAAAAATTCTAAACAGCTGCTAACCAACTTGTTTTTATCAATTATTGCAAAGCATTATGGCAAGTCAATACAAAAACTGCAAAGACATAAAGTCTGTGTGAATTACTTGGATATTTCAAGATGAGTCAGTTGTGTTAGGTCAAAATGACTTAGCACGCTTCTCCACTTAGTGAGGTGAAATGGTATTTGCCAACATCTGAATGGTCAAAAAAGTACTACAAGGTTAGGCCTAGTTTATAATCATGGTCTTAAAAAATAAAATTTGATTAAGTCATTTTTTTTTCTTTATGCATATTTAAAAACTGCGTTCACTTTATAACAGCGAATAGAAAGGAAAATATCACGTTTTTTCAAGATTAGGCTAATTATAGCTCTGTTTTATAATGAACTACACATCACCATGATGGAGTGTTTTCTTCTTGTCTTCATCAAGTTTTCTTATTCAAAGTTCTCTTTACCCTGTCTGAAAGGCTTAGAATATGTTGACTGTATCCCTTGAAGAGGGGTAAGACACCTCCAAAAACGAAAACGGTGTCCTTGATATAACTCTAAACTGCATGCAGTGATGCAATTTGACATCTAGGAAGTGTAAAGTACCTCAACATTGCTATTATTTCCAGGCGCACTCTGAAATTGAGTACTAGTACTTGTTAAGATTCAATCTATAAGTCAAATAGTTCTGTTTAAAAATCATTTCTTTTCAAAAGGAATACGTAACTGGAAATTATTAGTTTTAAGAATAATTACTTGCAAAACTTAAATTCAATTAACTGTATGCAAATGATTTATATTAAGAATAGTTACTTGAAGCGAGAATTGTTTGGAAAGGATTATTATTAGTTACATGAAACCATATAACTGTGTGCAAACAAATAACCAGTATTAAATAAAAATAATTACTTGAAATCATAGAATTATTATTACTATTACTTTCTTTCTTTGTTTTTTTTTAATGGCATATCAACTCTTTTTAGGTTATTTAATGCCAAAGCCATTCTCCTAGAAGAACAGTAGTGGTACTATTTAACCCATAGCTGGGAGGTTAAGGGGGTTCATACCTTTCCCAAGGGTATTTGCCCGAAAGTGAACATAATAGCACGACTGGAGTACGAACTTGCTTACATTGTATTTGTGTTGTTTCTTAAGAGGTTTTTTGCACATAGGAATGCTTGATATCAAAACGTACCCACTACAAAGGGTATCAACTATCTTTATCTAATAGTAATGGGGGTGTCCTCGTGGTGTAATGGTTAAAGCGATGGACTGCGGAATCATTGATACCCTTTGTAGTGGGTGCGTTTTTGATATCAAGTATTCCTATGTGCAAAAAACCTCTTAAGAAACAACATAAATACAATGAATACAATTATTACATAACCTTTAAGCATAAAACAAACCTTGACGGATTGATAGACCATTAATCAATCAGAGTTTTTCTGACGCTAGTTATCTAGAACTATGGCTAGCGAGTCCCGATCTTCCCAGCTATTTTACCAAGAGCTGGAGTTAGGGGTGGGAAGATTCATGCATTTCCAAACAGTATTCAAATTTAAACTCAGCCAGCCAATCCTATTATTCACATCCTTTATAAAACTGGACTTTTTTGTCTTTATTATTATCATCATAATATCAAGTTACCATTTTTTTTTTTTTTTTTTCACTTAACTTTTGTATTTTAATTTTTTTTTTTTCTTTCCACTGTCTTCTATTTTTTCAACTGTGAACAAACTGATTCATTTTTATCTCAGAACAGCAACTGTTATTTTCTGACTATTTCTTGGTTATTATGCTAATTTCTTATACACAAAATTGATTCTTTACAAAAATTCCAGTTATCTCCCTAGAAACAAGTTTTAGCCAGAGACGCAAATATTCATATACCTCCCACTTAATTTTAGCATGAATTTGGAGTTACATTCAGTAAATAAATAATCATCCTGTTCCTTCTCAACAACGCATCACCTTTCAAGTAAATTATGTATTCCATCCTAAGATACTGATTCTCGTTTGACTTCAAGGAATTATTTCATATCTTGAACCACCGACCATCCAAGGATTGTTTGTTTTGTTTATTTTTTATCAGTTTCCCATCAAAAGTTGACATTGATAATTTTCAAGATCCAAGGATTGTTGTTACATGGAGTGAAACAAGTGATTGCAAGGGTGACAAATCTGGTGAATACACGGCATAAATAGAACTTAATATCTCAACTCTTATTACCTTCTCTTCCTCCTCCTCCTTATCTCAACTCGTTTACCTTCTCTTCCTCCTCCTAATCTCAACTCTTATTACCTTCTCTTTCTCCTCCTCCTCTCAACTTGTATTACGTTCTCTTCCTCCCCCTTATCTCAACTCTTATTACCTTCTCTTCCTCCTCCTCCTCATCATCTCAATTCGTTTACCTTCTCTTCCTCCTCCTAATCTCAACTTGAATTACCTTCTCTTCCTCCTTATCTCAACTCGTTTACCTTCTCTTTCTCCTCCTCCTCACAACTTGTATTACGTTCTCTTCCTCCTCCTCCTAATCTCAACTCTTATTACCTTCTCTTCCTCCTCCTAATCTCAACTCTAATTACCTTCTCTTTCTCCTCCTCTCAACTTGTATTACCTTCTCCTTCTCCTCCTCCTCCCAACTCGTATTACCTTCTCCTTCTCCTCCTCCTCCTCTCAACTCGTATTACCTTCTCTTTCTCCTCCTCCTCCTCTCAACTCGTATTACCTTCTCCTTCCTATCTCAGGAGTTGATGATCACCTACTCCACTCTTTCACTTCCTCCTCATCTCTTCTCCTCCTTCCTACGTCAACTCATTACCACCTCTTCCTTTTCATCACATGATCATTTGCTGCATCACATCTGCAACATGAAGTGCATTGTTGTCTTGCAATAAAATTATTAGTTGATAATCCTTGCCCAGGAAAAGGATCTTTACTCTTCTGAGGAATCATTCAGACATGAGACATTATATATATATATATATATATATGTGTGTGTGTGTGTGTGTGTGTGTGTGTGTGATTCCCTGACATCTCCAAATGGGGTATAAATAAAGTAAAAGAACAAATAAATAGACAGAATTTTTCTTAATTCAAAAAAAAGTTGGGTAGGAAGAGATATGTGGTGCATTCAATAAGTTTCCAGCCTTTTTTTGTATGGGCATTTAAAATTGTTGTAGACTCTTGAAAATCCACTATGTTATTGCTATACATCTTATAAGATGACTGACCAATTTTTATGATTTCAGCTTCAAATGAACAGCTACAGCAGCAATTGGAATACACCCTACTAAAGCTTGATTGTCACAGCTGGTGAATTTCAAAAATGCAATCTGACATTTTAGAAGAACGATATGCAATGAAATTCTGTTTTAAACTTGGAAAAAATGCCACAGAAACGTATGGAATGCTTCAGACTACTTTTGAAGCATCTTGCAGGAATCAAGCATGAGTTTTTGAGTGGCATAAGAGATTCAAGGAAGGCAGGGAATCTGTGAGGGATGATGAGAAGTGTGCAAGGAGTAAGGAAGTCAATACACCAGAGTTGATTGGCCAAACAGTTAGGGTTAGGGTTACTATGTTGAGGTTTGAAGGGAGTTCAGCAAGAGATTCCATTGGAAGAGGCCAGCACTCTTCAAAACGGGTCAGTGGCATTTCCACCTGAACAATGCACCAGTCCACATCTCCATCCTTGTCACAGACTATTTGACCAAGATGGGCATCAAGACAGTTCCTCACCACCCTTCCTACAGTCCAGATGTTGCTCCCTGTGACTTTTGATTATTCCCTCAGCTCAGAGGCTGTTGTTATGAGATAATTGAGGAGATGAAAGAGGCTGTGACGAAGGTCATTGATACGCTCACACAAGAGGACTTCCATGGGGCCTTCCAGAAGTTGTTGGAACGGTACAAGTGCATTGCATCCGGAGGAGATTACTTCGAAGGGGACTAGAGTTTCATGTGTGTACTATCAATAAAAGTGCCCATACGAAAAAAGTCTGGAAACTTATTTCATGATTCTCATACTAGAGAACATGTGGATGATCAATTCAAATATGACACCAAAATTGATCTCCAAAACACGGGAATGGCTACAAACTTTAACCCAATTCCAAAATTATGTTCCCCCTGTTATAGATGGTTGTGTTTCAGATTTTTTTTTTTTTTTTTACAAATGAACACTGTTTTATGAATATCTCTACACTTAGTGAAAGGCTGTCTGAAGAGCCAAGTCGATGACTTATAATAAACTTATAATGGCACATTATCAGTCCGTCAAGTTTTCTTGAATTTATTTTACGGAGATATATATATATATATATATATATATATATATATACACATACATACATACATACACACATATATATATATATATATGATAAAAATGTTTAAAAAAGAAAAGTGGTTGACTTCACGGGGAGGTTGTTTTTTTAGACTGCACAGTATAATGTGAAAATCAAGTGGTTATAGAATCAATATTTACTTTAATCTTGTACAAGACCACAATAATAAGGTACTCAGTGAGGGTCATTCTCATTGACAAAGACCTACATGAGTGGTTTGTTATTCTTCAATCTTCTGCAAACAGGTGCTTGTAGAACAAAATTACACATCAACAAAACAAGCAAATCACAGCTTATCAAAGTAATCCACTCAGCTTTCATAACATTATAGATACTTTAGAAAAAAAAAAAAAAAAAAAAAAAAGATCATCTCCAAGACACACAAAGTGAAATCTAATTCTCCAAGCTTAGGTTCTTCCAAAACACTTCAATGCCACTTTAAACTCTGACAATCTCACATCTTCCTTATTAATTTGTTTTTTTTTAACAATCTCCGAGTGATTCAATTTTGGAATATTTTAGCAGACAGTCAATAAAAGAAGAAGTGATTTACGGGGAGACATAACAGGATCAAAGACGGAAGTGTTGTGTACTCTGGCTTCCTGCCAGAACAAAAAATAAAAAAGGAAAGGAAAATAAAAATAAATCTGAAAACTGGATATTAGTTTTTATGAGATTAGGAAGTTCAACTTGAAAATAGGTTGCATTATTATATTAGCCTCACTGAACAATGACCGGTAGGAGGTTTATATAAACTTACTTGGAGTGAAGGGCTTGGAGGTGGTTGAGGTGAAGAAAGACAACAAAGGTGTTTTTGTTGCAGAGAAGATAAACAATAGTTGGGTTTTTTGTAGGGAGAGGAAAAGAGAAATAGAAATTAAGTTCTGGAGGGGGGTTTAGAGAAGAAGAAAAAGAGCTTGCTTTTTGGGGGGGGAGGGGAGTGAGAGACAGAAGGTCCAGTTTTGTTTTGTTTTTTGGGGTTCTGTGTTAGAGGGTTCAAGTTTAGGAGGGCAGAAGAGAAGTTTTTTTTTTGTGGGGGGGAGAAGAGAAAGAAAAGTGGTCAAGTTTTTGGGGGATAGGGGAGATGAGAAGGAGGCAAGAGGTCAAGTTTGCTTTTGGGCGAGGGGGGGAGGGAGAGAGAAAGAAGAGGTTGATTTTTTTGGCGGGGTAAGGGAGAAGAGAGAGGGGTCAAGTTTTTTGTGGGAAGGAGGAAGAGAGGTCAAGTTTTGAAGGGTATTTTAGGAGAGAAAAGAAAGAGGAATCAAGTAATTTTTGGTTTCTCTCTGATTTTCTTTAGCAAGAATAAGAAGAAAGAAAAAAGAAAAAAAAAGGTGTTGGGATTAAAAAAAAAAAAAAAAAAATCAAAGATAAAAACATGTTAATATGGAGGTGCACGTGGTGTAATGGTTATCGTCGCAGGAATTGGACACGGCGACACGAGTTCAAATCCTGGACTGATTGCATTTCACATAGCACTAATACCTTTGGGAAAGGTATGAATCCAATTATTCTCCCTCCAACTATGGGTAAATAGTAGGGCAGACTAGGTTCTTCATCCTTGGTGAGGCAACTAGTCTAGGAGAAGGAAAACTGAATTAAAACCTGTTAAACTCCGCTTAAAAAATTGACCTTGTGTCATATCCTGCCCGAGCGGAGGGTTTGGGTAAATATGATAAAAACATGTTAATAGAATGAAGGGTGGTTCTTTTCTTCATCTTCCTTCCTTAAATGAAATAATGAAATACGTTCAATTTCTGTCCATATCCTTGAGATAAAGTAAATAATAAATCAGACACAACAGGAAATTAAAACTGAAAGACCAAAAAAAAAATATATCACTTAGGAAGGATTTTACGGTAAATAAGAAACAGAAGTTACTTACAAATAGAAGGGAAAAATAAGTAAGTAAAGTTGGCGACCTTAGTCAAGGGTGACCCAAAGGCTCCCTTTTCAATAGCTACTACATCGAGGTGTAGGGGAGGGCACTACTCCATTCCTTGGATTGCTCCACTTTACCCTCGATCCTTACCTTATAATGCTGAGTGTTAAGCAAGGCAGCATCAAGTACTATTTTTTGAGTCTTTAGTATGACTCAACTTTGGGTTGAACCCCTGTCTCCTGGATCATTGGTGAACATTCTACATTTTAGACCGATGGTCCCGGAAAATAATCTACTCTGATTTTTTCAAAAAAGAACTATCTTCAGATTTTTTTTTTTTTTTTTTTTTTAAATAAAATGAAAAATTTTTAAATACATCATCATCATCATCATCATCATATTGCGCTGGTAGCACGGATATCCCTGACCCTCTCTCGCCACTCCTCCCTATCGTTCATCGCCCTAGGTAGGTCTTCAGGACAACATCCTGTATCCTCACATAGCTGCTGAATGTACGTTCGAGCTGGTCGTCCTGCTTTTGCGCGGCCATGTGTGGGGATCCATAAGAGTACATCTCTTATGAGTTCATCTCTGCTTCTCCAGCAGTGTCCTGCATGTCTGGTTCGTCTAACTTGGATAGTTTTCGTGATAGGGGGCAGGTGGCTGTACAGTTGGTGTCTTGTGGGGTGTTGCTGCCAGGACTTGTTCAGGATTGCACGCAGCATTCTTGTGTAATTGCCATCTAGCTTCTTCTCCAGTCGTTTTGTTAGCGTCCATGTAGTGCAGCCATATAGCAGTATCGATGTGACCGCTGCCTGGAAGAAACTGCGTTTCATTTTATCGGTTAGGTCTGATTTCCATATAATCGATAGCCTATTGATAGCTGTCCATGCTTTCGTTAACCTCGTTTCGATGTCCTTTTCGGTTGATTCGACGCTGCTTCCTAGGTACGTGAATTTGTTTACTAGTTTAAGTGGGGTTCCTTCTAGAGTGGAGATGTCCCCCGTTTGGTTATAGCACATATATTCCGTTTTGTGTGCATTAACATAGAGGCCTATGCTTGCTGCTGCTCGTTCCAAACTATGCAGAAGTGTTTCGGCTTGGTCAGGTGTATTTGCCAGTATCGCTATGTCATCGGTGTAGTCGGCATCGGTAATTGTTGTTGCGGGGTATCTTCTTTTCTTCGTCAGTTCGAAGCCATTCTCTTTGATTTTGTCAATCGATGTTCTAAGTACGTAGTCTAGACAAATGATAAAGAGGTACGGGGCCAGCGTGTCCCCTTGTAGTACTCCTGCTACAATGTCAAAGTATTCTGTGTCTCCATCCGGTGATCGTACTTTTACTTTAGTGTTTCTATAGAGAATCGTTATTGCCGCTACGGTTTCTTTAGGTATGCCGTACGCTAGTAGGATTTGTTCCATCTTTCCTCTGTGAATGGAGTCAAAAGCCTTGGTAAAGTCAACAAATATTAATGTCGCTTGTAGGTTCTTTGCCCGTACACCTTCAAGGATTCTGCGGATGGTTAATATTTGTGAGGTCGTGGATCTATTTCTTCGGAAGCCATTTTGGTTTTTTCTAAGTATGTTGTCGATTTTGGGTTCTATTCGGTTTCGTAGTAGGGCATTGTAGATTTTGGCAGCTATGGATGTAAGTGTTATGCCTTGGTAGTTTTTGGCTAATCCGAGGTCCCCCTTTTTAGGGAAGGGGAGTATGCATCCCTTCATCCATCTATCTATCGGATTTTGATTGTATACTGCATTGCAGTGTCGGAGCAGTATGTCGTCGAATTGTCTGGTCTTCCATACTTCCGGGGGAATTTCGTCCAGCCCTGCAGCTTTCCTATTTTTAATTTTTCTGAGAACCGAGTCGAGTTCTTCTTGTGTGAACGGTCCTAGTTTAATGTCTAATTGTTTGCTAATTATTCTGGTGATTGGGTCATGCGTTATTTTTGGTGGGTTTCCAAGTAAGTTTTCGAAGTGCTGTTTCCACAGTTTTATTCTTTCTTGTTGGTTTGCTGCTTTAAGTTTTGCTTTGGCTGTGTTCTTTCTTCTGCTCACTTCGTTTATTGTTTGCCAGGCTATTCTAGATTGTCTATCTTCCACCGAGTCTCTAATCTTATCTATCTGATTTTGAATGTATTCTGTCTGTTCCTTTATATATATGCCTGCTAATTGATATTGTGCCGTTTTTAGTTTTAAGGCATTTGTGTTTGTTGGGTTTTTTCGATAGTTTTTGGAGGCTGTTTTCACTAGTGCACGTTTTTCTCTCACCGCTAAAGTTTCCCATTGGACTCTATATTTAGTTTTAATTTTTGTTGGAATGTATTTTGCTGCTGCCTCGATGTGTGCATTGACAAAATTTTCGCATTCGTCGTTTGGTGTACTTTTTTCCGTCTTTTCTTGTAGTGTTTCGAATCTAACCCATAAATGATAGATTAAAATGGCATGTCAATCCATCTAGGGTTCTTTTATGCCTAGAGGTTAGGGAATAGCATTCATTGTATGTTTATATTTACATTTTTGTGTAGCTGTTTTTCAAGAGTTTTTTTTACATATAGTTCTGTGATAAATTATTCTGTGATGATTTGCTTGTGGTAGTATGGTTTCTATCGAGTGCAGCTGGCTGACTTGATAGTAGGTACATGGGAAACGAGTTTTGTAGATGAAAACTTGCTCTATCCAAAAATGTTATTGCATTCTCGTATCTGCTGCAGTTTCTCTTGAATTGAACAGGAAGTGTAGCAGTCACAGATCAATTTCCTTTCACGAATCAATGCCCCCGCCAAGCGATTCGGCTATACACTGACCAATCAGGAACAGAGCGCACTGATTCCTTCTTCCTCTCTAGAACTATCTTTTCTAGTCCTTTTTGGTTATTGACCGACAGTCAGAGAGCACCTAGTTAGCAGCCAAGACAGACCTCTCTTGCATCAACTGCAACGGATATTCCACTTGGAACTCCTTCGCTGAAAAACACGCTGCTAATAGCTTCTCACACAGAAGAACCAGCCTCGTGGTCAGTCAGAAGAACTATTTGCTACAGTGACGCACACTTCCTACAAACTCAAGGACCAACATACTAACTGGCGACACCAAAAGGGACACTTTCTCACTCTGACTCTTTTACTTCTGCTAAAATAATAAACCTTTCATTGTTGTATTTCAAAATAAGTTTCGTTATTTATTTGTGTTGTCAAATAATTTTTAGTGTTATGGAAACTATCCATTTTCAACGCTAAAGTAGCATCACTTTCAAGTGTAACATGTAGACTCTTGTTTATCACCGTGGAAACTATTTGACCCATGGATGTAACTCCAGACAAGAGTGGACCTGGGAGTAAATGAAAGAGTACTGCACACTCTCCAAATCTCCAGAACTGTAGCCTCACCATCAAATACATCTTAGTATTATACCTAGGACACTCTTTTGAGGGGAGGTCATATCTATCTACAGGGGATACAGTCAACATATCTACGCCTCATCGATAGGGCAGGGCGTAAAAGAAAGATGCTGAATTTCTGCTCACATTCTTGAGATAAAAATCAATAAGTAAATAATGCTGAACAGGAAATCAGAAACTTAAGACAAGAAAAACGTGTTATATCAGCGAACAACAGAAGGATTAGATGTTAAGTAAGAAAAAGAAATTAGCTTTACAAACAGAACTTTAAAAAGAACGAGGAATAATCTACTCTAACTTTTTTTTTTGAAAAAACAATGACCCAGAAATGAAAGACACCACTTCTCAAGGCCAAAAGTATAAAATGTCAAAAGAGCATATGGGCAAGTAGCCATTTTGAAATGTACTTCATGACAGAAAATTCAGGACATTTAAATACAAAGTCTTGGTATTCTTTCCAATAACAATTTTACAAAGTTTCTATGAAAAGAAATTCTTTTAAATATGTCAGCTACTTGATAAGGAGGTGTGCTTAGTGTAACAGTTATCTTTATAAGCAAATGAAATGGTTGAGCAATGTTCAAGTCCTGGATGAAGCTGTTTGTTTCACTTCATAATAACACCATTGGAAAAAGCATGAATCTCTTCTCACAAACCCAACCATTAGTAAATAGTAGGCTAGGCTGAGTTTTCAGCCTTGATAAAGCAACCAGATAGAGAAGCAAAATTCTGCTTAAAAACTGACCTTGTGTCACATCCTTCCCAAGGTTGAGAAGTTGAATAAATACAAAGTGCATATGATAAGTTTCCAGACTTTTTTCGTATGGGCATTTTTATTGATAATACACACATTAAACTCTTCGAAGTAATCTCCTCCGGCTGCAATGCTCTTGTTGTACCGTTCCAACAACTTCTGGAAGGCCCTATGGAAGTCAAGGATGGAGTTGTGGACTTGTGCATTGTCCTGGTAGAAATGCCACTGGCCCGATTTGAAGAGTGCTGGCCTCTTCCGACGGAATCTCTTCCTGAACTTCCTTAAAACCTCAACATAGTAACCCTAACCCTTTGGCCAATCAACTCTGGTGTATTGACTTCCATACTCCCCCCACACCTCTCATCATCCCTCACAGACTCTCTTCCTTCCTTGAATCTCTTATGCCACTCAAAAACTGATACTCAATTCATGCAAGGTGCTCCAAAAGCAGTCTGAAGCATTCCATACGTTTCTGTGGTATCTTTTCCAAGTTTAAAACCAAATTTCATTACATATCATTCTTCTAAAGTGTCCTCACGTCCAGATTGCATTTTTGAAATTCACTAGCTGTGACAATCAGGCTTTAGTAAGGTGTATTCCAATTGCTGCTGTAGCTGTTGATTTGAACCTGAAATCATAAAAATTGGTCAGTCATCTCATAAGATGTGTAGCAATAACATACTGAATTTTCAAGAGTCTATGACAATTTTAAATACCTATACGAAAAAAGTCTGGAAACTTATTGTATGCACCTCGTATATACAACCAAGAATTACAAAAATCTAAAGAACAAAAAAAGAAAGTTGAGAAGACAAACTAAAGACACTGATATGAGTAGGCATACAAGCATAGACCACTTGATGAATGGCAAGGCCATTTACATGCAGATCGACACTCCTGTTCAAGATGGTGGCATTAGCCGTGTTGGCAAGTGGACCAAAAGGCATTTTTCTTCCAGTCATAGGTAAATAATAAGATAGACTGGGTTCTTAAGCCTCAGTAAGACAACCAGTCTAGGAGAAATGAAATTCTGAATTCAAACCATCAATGTCCTGCTCAAAAATCAACCTTGTTTCAAATTCTGCTTTTAGTAGAACTGTTGGATAAATACATTCTTGGAAAGAAACAAAAACCAAATCCCCACCCAGCTATTTCTGACTTTTCCAGTTTGTGTAGGCATATAGTATCTGTGTCTAGACCAATTAAAAATGAAGAATATCTGGTTCTTTAGATTGAAATGCCACAAAACAAAAACAAGAGAGTCTGAGTAGTCCAGACATCAGGCAATGTTTTTCTTTGCTCGTGTGTGTGTGTGTGTGTGTGTGTGTATATAAGCCCCACATTAAATTGCACATGTGTCACATACAGCACAAATGGGGAGCAAGTTAAATATTGACTAAGAAAAAGGTCTTATAAGTTAAAGCACAGCTATTGTATGGAAGGGGGTGCATAGAGATTATCGTCATGGATGATAATAAAAAGATAAATACAAAACAGGAAATGTGTCCATCATATCTGAAATATTATATGGCTTGGCTAATAAATAAATAAATAGATAAAAAAGTTCCTATCATCCACAATACGAACTACTGGCTATGACAAACTTGGTTAATCTTTTATTTAAAAAAATACTCTCCATTAAAAATCAAAACCCCTCCTGATTAAGAGATGGATTTAAAAAAAAAAAACAACATATATGACCGACCTTTTCATTCCCTGTATCTAGCTATACCCCTCAATTGAAGTATGTAATGTGGTCTTTTTGATGGGGGAGAGTCATAGACAAGCCTGCACAAGCAAGAGCAAAGACACCCCAGATACCTACCACCACTGTCATGCAGACATCAGATAACTCCAACACTCCTTCTTTTGGTTCAACAGGGGAGGTGCTGCTGTCAAGTTAGAATCTCTGATGAGGCTCTCACCTTACTTTGTTTATCCTATCTTTACCAAAAATGAGAACACATTTGAGGGAGAACAACAGATACTACACTCTAATCCCAGATTAAGAGAAGATCTCATTTCAATGATATCCCATTTATTCAGCAATATAGATAGATAGATAGATAGCAAGAGAGATATACACACTAGCAATAGACAAAGAAAAAATAGGACACCCATTTGAAATGATCAAAACTTGAAAAATCACTCGCACAGAACAAAATTGTAAGTCATCAATATTGGCAAAACAAAGAAATTTGATAGCATTTCAATCTAGATTTATCGATTTTGATTTGTTTTACATTTCATGTTAAATCAAAACTTGTGCATAAAATATTATTCCTGCTAAAGTCAATAGTATTTATCATCACAAGGTGAAGGTCAATACTTAAAAAAAAGATGTAGTCTGTATTCTACAGCACCCAGCCAACTGGGCTAGTATGATGTTGAAAAGACTCGAAAACCCTAATGAACAATAAAGACATCGCTGATAATGCATCCAACCACATCCTACAAATGTATTTTGCAAAAGAAAATATTTTTATTTTTTTAGTCTTATAAATATGCATGATTCTTAAATAGATTTGCCCAGTCGGCTGTCGCTGGAAAATACACCGACTGCACCTCTGCAGAGGGGTAAGACTCCCTCAACGAGTGTCCTGGATAGGACACTAAACAATCTGATGGTGAGGGTCCAGTGATGCTGGAGCTTTAGGGAATGTGAAGCACTCCACCATTGCTCCCAGGTCCACTCTGGCCCGGAATGGTAGCACCTGATAGGGTCCTATCTATGGGTTAAATAGAACTAAACTGCATACTTATGCTAAACTGAATTGTTTGAATTAGAACTGTTTAAATAAACTGAATAGCTTTAAATAGAAATGTTTTTGACAATTAAACTGTGTACTCATGCTAAACTGAAATTGAACTGATTATTTGTACAAAAATGGATTTGGTGTAAAATAACCTTACAAAGGTTGATATGCTATAAACCCAAACAACCAATCAACTGCAAGGGATACAGTTAACATATTCTAAGCCCTGCTGAAAGGACGTGTCAGTCTTTTGGGTTTTTGTAACTAGTAAAATATTTCAAAGCAGGGTTTCCCAAATCTTTTACTTGATACACTCCTTGTAACCAAATTTAATTTCCAGTCACCCTAAAATGAATTAATTCAATATTAGATTATAAAACAACTAATTTACCAATGTTTAATATAGTTTACATGAGAAAAGAATTAGTAAACGAAAAATGCAAAAACACTTTTAATTTTTGAGGAGACCGCAAATATTAATTTGCAGGTTTGTGAGTTTGAGCAACAAATCACCACATTCTATGTTCCAAGTTCAGCTCGGTTTTCTTAATAAATAATGCCCATGGTTAAACCTTGATTGCCCCAAATACAAACTTGGAGAAGATAGTAAAATGGACTCAACAATTGCACAAAGTTTGATATATTTTGCTCAAGTTAAGGGAATTGTGCTCATTATATGTTCATATTTAATTTTTTTTTGTAGTCATTTCTGTTAAATTAGTTTCTTGGTATAGGACATAAACAGATTCCTGATTGAAATATAGGGTGTCTCAATATATATATATATCATATTTACCAACCCCTCCGCTCGGGCAGGATATGACACAAGGTCAATTTTTTCAGCAGAGTTTAACAGGTTTGAATTCAGAGTTTTCCTTCTCCTAGACTAGTTACCTGACCAAGGCTGAAGAACCTAGTCTGCCCTACTATTTACCCATAGCTGGAGGGAGAATAATTGGATTCATACCTTTCCCAAGGGTATTAGTGCTAGGTGAAATGCAATCAGTCTCGTCAAGGATTTGAACTCGTGTCGCCGTGTCCATTTTCTACAACGATAACCATTACGCCACGGGCAATATATATATATATATATATATATATATATATATATATATATATATATATATATATAGGACCGATGTGACTACTAAAAACTAATAATAACAACAACAACAATAATAATAATGTGCTCTTTTTTGTTTGAGATTTGAAAATAGAATACTACAACAACTATTAATCCTCAATCATGATACCTTGGAAAAGAGAAGAAAAAAGATTTTGTGTCACTTATTTGGAGAGAAAATCATTCAAAACTGTCTCAAAACAGATGCAACCCATTAATATGATAATTTATAACCAAAACTCAAAAAAGATTGCAGGTCCTGGAAGCTGACATAATAACAATTAAAGATATTGATTTGATGTCCCTAGCTCAAAGAATGTATTTTTTACAAGCCATGTTCCAAATGACTGCCATGGTGCTTGTTGTTATATTTTGCTCAAGTTTTTGATACCAATCAAGGAGTTTATAAATACAAACTAGTAAATTCCCTTGCTGTAGACCTCTATTCATCCTACCAAAATTTTATTCACCCTGCTGGGGTCTATATAAACCACTTTAAGAAACCCTTGTTTAATTAACTAACTGATAATAATTCTTTGTAAACCATATTTACCAACCCCTCCGCTCGGGCAGGATATGACACAAGGTCAATTTTTAAGCGGAGTTTAACAGGTTTGAATTCAGAGTTTTCTTTCTCCTAGACTAGTGGCCTCACCAAGGCTGAAGAACCTAGACTGCCCTACTATTCACCCATAGCTGGAGGGAGAATTATTGGATTCATACCTTTCCCGAGGGTATTAGTGCTATGTGAAATGCAATCAGTCTCGTCCAGGACTTGAACTCGTGTCGCCGTGTCCATTTCCTATGACGATAACCATTACAACACGGGCACCTCCAATTCTTTGTAAAAAATTAGAGCTGAAAGTATGCCTTCATCCAATCCCTCCAACACTAGTAGGATGTGACACAAGGTCATTTCAAAAAGAGCAACTGTCATTAAATTCAAAGTATTTCCAACTTGATCAGTTGTTAAAAACGTTAATGACAAAAGCGTAAATACAGACATACAATGTATGTTATTCCCTAACCTCTAGGTATAAAATAACCCCATTCAGGTTAACATGCTATTAAAATCCACTAATCAACTGATTAGTTGCCACACAATTCCTATCAAGCACCCTAATTTTTCAAAGAGATGTATTTGACCCAGAGAAGAGACCCTAAAAGCTACTATTGCACTAGATCAAAGTAAGCTTAAGAGTTGGTTAGTTGTGTTTTATGGCATATCAACCCTTGTAGGTCACTCAATGCCAATTCCACGTGTGTGTGTATATATATATATATATATATATGATTTTCTAAGTGAATAGTTTGTAGGTAACATTTTTAAACAAGGCAGAGCTCACTTCTTTGCATGATTAAATGGTTTCAAGTATAAACAGTTCTATATGACCTATAGATCAGACTAACAGGTACAAACACTCTGGTGGACGTGGGAGTAATGGCAATGAAGGGGTACTCTATATTCCCCAAAGCTCAAGAACTGGAGTATCAACATCAAGTACAGTTCAGTGTCATAATTAGGACACTCATTGGGGAGGATCTTACCACTCGGCAGAGATGCAGTCTGCATATTCTACAGCCCCAGCCAACAAAGCAAAATTCTATTTGACACACAGATAGGATCCTAACAGGTGTTACCACTCCAGATCAGAGTGGACCTGGGAGTAATGACAATGAAGGGATGATTTCACACTCCTCAGACCTCTAAAATTCAAGTCTTATCAGATGTAATTTAATGTCAAACCCAAGACACCCCTTTTTTTGAGGGGCAGGGGGTCATAACACATCTGCAAGGGATACAATGAGCATATTCTAAGCCTTATCAACGAGGTTATGTTAATGTTATGAACCAATTAGCATCTGTATTATTCATCAACTTTGCATGTTTAGTCAGTAACTATTTTTTTTTCCAATTATATAGAAAGAAAAAATACCAACACCAATGGCAAAAATCTCTGGCACACAGATTTTAAACTGAATTCCCTCTCTTTGTAAATAAGATTCCAAGCTTACATTAGTTAAAACCAACAATAATGAGGATAGGAGTCCGAATAACGGCTGGATATTATTTTGTTCACACCTGCTCTCACTGATGGTTTTTCACTGAAGTCTAAGTGACAGCAAGTCTTCTCAAGTCTCCAGGGCTCTACATATCCCAGCCAATTTTACTAGTGCTGTAATCTGGATGATCTCCATTCTTCCTCTTATCTCCAGTTCATTAAGTCTCTTTTCAAGTTTCTTTGAGATAGTTCCAAGGACTCCAACTAAAATTGGTATCACTGTCTTGTTCTACAGCTATTTTCAGTTCTCAAGCAAGGTCACAGTATTAGTCCAGGTTTTTGTCTTCTTTCACATACATTCTGTGGTCTGCTGGCACAGCAAAATCGACAACATAACAGATTCTTTTCTTCTGGTTAATCAAAACTACTTATGGTCTTTTGGCATAAATTGGTTTAGTTTAATGGCATATCAACCTCAATAAGTTATTTAATGCCAAAGCCATCCTTGTAGAAGAACAGCAGTGATACTATTCAATCCATAGCTAGGGGAATAAGGAAGTTCATGCCTTTCTTAATTTTAAACTAAAGAACAGCAGTGGTACTATTTAACCCAAAGCTGAGGTGACAAGGGAGTTTATACATTTCCGAAGGGCATTAGTGTAAAAGTGAATCTCATAGAACAACTGAAGTTCAAACGCACTAACTTCAAGGCCACATTCCAGTATTTTAACCATTACGTCATGGGGACTCCAGGACCAGGATTGGGTGATCTATTTATATCTCAAAGTGCAAGAGAATTTTAACCGTTTCATTTTTATTATCTTTACATACAGTATCAATTTCTTTTTTCTCTCTCACATCCAGATGTAGAATTATAAAAACAATTACTTCCTATCGGACTACCTATACACAAAGAAACAATTGATTTTAATGACATGTCAAGCCATCTAGGGTTATTTTATGTTGAGGTTAGAGAATTGTGTTCATTATATGTTTATATTTAAATTTTTTTGTAGTCATTTCTATTAAATTAGTTTCTTGGTATAAGGACATAAACAGATTCCTGATTGGAATATAGGGTGTCTCAATATATATGGGACCCATGTGACTAATAATAATAATAATAATAAAAGGGACTGGAGGACTTAGAAGTTGGCAGACGGGTGGAGACCATCCAAATGACAGCATTATTGAAAACGGCAAGAATACTGAAAAGAGTCCTGGAGACTTGAGGAGACTTGCTGTCACTCAGACTCCAGTGGAAAACCTTCAAAAAAGATTGCATGTCCTGGAAGCTGATATAATAACAATTAAAGATATTGATTTGATGTCTCTAGCTCAAAGAATGTATTTTTTACAAGACGTGTTCCAAATGACTGCCATGGTGCTTGTCTCTTTAATAAATCATTATCATATTAATGACTTGCATTTACTTTGAGACACGCTGAACTATACTTGAAACCATTTAAATGTGTGCAACTAAATGATAAATATTGAATAGAATTGTTGATATTAGATGACAATGCTTGAAGCCATTTAACTGTGTGCAATTAAAACTATTAATGTTAGATTGAAATACTTGAAACCATTTAAATGTGTGCAACCAAATGGTTGATAGTGATTTATTACTGAAACAAGAAACTCAAAGATAAAAAAAAAAAAAAAAAAGACATTGGTTTAATGTCTTGAGTTCAAAAGATGCATTTTTTATAGGACATGTTCCAAATGACCGCCATGAGCCTTGTCTCAGTAATAAATCATAATTGTGTGAATGGGTTGCATCTATTTTAAGACACCTTGTATATAGGAATTTGATGTTGCATTCTGGGAACAATAAATCTAATTACTATAAAAATACCTGACCAATGTTAGCTACTTAATTTAAAGTTGGGGATACCTCGGGGAGCAAACCTATACGAGTGAGTTAGAGTCTCATTGGGCACCCCATTCATATGGTCTTGTGCCACATCTAAGCAAAAGGCTTAGTAAATTACTATTTAATTTAGAGTTTGCCAACAGGAAAGATCCATCTTTTAACTATAAATTACTGGAAACTGCATTTGAATAATCTTTAATGACTGGAGACCAGATATCAATCATTTTACGATTTACAAGTTTTACTCTTTGAATTGTCATTTAATTTGTCAAACCTTCTAACAATTTCTTAAGGATTTTTTGGCACACAGTCTTATCAAATACAAATAATTCTTAAACAGATCTATTTGACCAATAGATGGGATTCCTAACAAGTACAACCATTCCAAGTGAGAGTGGACCTGGGAGTAATAGTAATGAAGGGGTACACCACTTGACAAATTCAAAAGATACTTTTAATTATTCCTTTTTTAAAAGAATTTTTTACAATTAATATTAAAAGAACAAATCATTTTTTTTTAAATTTCATTTTTATATCGATAATGGATTTTATTTAACTAATCATCATCCCTGGTCCCATTAGCCGGTCATCGGGTAGCTATTTATGTAGTGTATCTTTGGCATGAATAGCCTGATAGAGACAATCCCTCTATGGGTTTATAACCAACCTGAATCCAGTTTTTCCTTCTCCTAGATTGGTTGTCATATCAAAGTTAAAGAGCCTACTCTGCTATATTTACCCATAGCTGGATGGAGAATATTTGATTAGGTTATTTGTTTTATAGCATATTAACCCTTGTGGGTTATTTAATGACAAATCCTCGGTGTGTGTTTGTGTATATATATATATATATATATATATATACATACATAAATACATACACACACACACACACATACATACATGTATGTAGGTATGTGTGCGTGAGAGCACAGTATGACTTGTTGGCAAATAGTTTGCAAATAACTTTATCTTTAAACTAAATAAACCTCATTTGTTTGCACACTGTAATATGATTTAAAGTATTGCAAACCCTAATAATTCTATTAAATATTAATCATTTATTTGCACACAGTTAAATGGTTTCAAGTATTGCTATTTAACATAATTAATTCTATTTATCAAGTATTTTGATCCAACACAAACAACCTGCAGTCAGCTGTAGGGGTTTTAAATAACAAGTAAAAAATTTAACTGTTCTATTGGAACCAAACAGATACTGCCACTCCAGGTCAGAGTGAACCTAAGTGAAAGAGTAATGAAACGAAACTCCAAGACTGGTGCATCACTATCTGATATAGTTTAATGTCATACCCAAGACAGAGAATAATTGGATTCATGCCTTTCCCAAGGGTATTAGCTCTATATAAAGTACAAACAGCTTCATCCAGGATTTGAACTCATGTCATCGTGTCCATAATGACAAAGGGTACTCCACATTACCCACAGCCTCACCATCAGATGCAGTTAAGTGATATATCCACATCACCCCCTTTTTATGGGGAGAAAATCTTACCTCTTCTCCAGAGAATACAATTAGTATATTCTAAGCTCTGCCAACAGAATTCAATGAATTTGGGGGAAAACCTTATACATGCATGCATGTATAATCTCTCTCACAAAAATAAAAAAATTAAAACCTTAGCAATATCAATTTAAAATGCTGTAAAATACTTATAAATTCATAAAAGAAAACAAAAATTTGTTAGTTACCTTGTTGTGGTGTAATGGTTAACAAGTTAGGTTGGTTGGTTATTTTGTTTAAAGGTATATCAACGCTTTTGGGTTATTTAATTCCAAATCTTGTATTTTTGTAAATATGATTTCATGTGTATTAATATATAATTAGAAATAATTTCCATTAATTGTTTCGCTCAATATGATTGACCCTCAGCCACCACCTAATACCTTTAAGATAAAAAAGGGTTGTGTGCTTGTTTCCCATGAGAGCAATCTAAAAGTACAGTTGAAAGTTAAACAGAAATGTACTAGGGATTAACCTGATTGAGTATTTCCAACTGCCCATCTAGCCCAAGTTGAAGTAGAGAGCTGCAGGTCACAGGATTACTTAGTACCCAGGTCATGGACAGCTCAGCCACCAGGAATTAAAGGGCTGGGTCTTACCCTCTCTGCAGAGATGCAGTCAGCATATTCTATAGCTAGAACCAACAGGGTTGTTACAAGCTAGTAACACAGACCAATTGCTATATAGGTGCAACATGCTTTTAACTTTGTGCTAAATCTATGTAAGTAAAGTTGGTGACCATAGTCGAGGGTGATCCGAAGGCTCCCTTTTCGATAACTTACTACACCAAGGTGTAGGGGAGGGTGCTACTCCTTTCCCTGGATTGCTCCACTTTACCCTTGATCCATACCTTATAATGCTGAGTGTTAAGCAATGAGGCATCAAGTACCATTTTTTGAGTCTTTGGTATGACTCGACCTGGGATTGAACCCAGGTCTCCCGGTCCATTGGCGAACACTCTAACCGCTAGGCCAAAGTCCGGTTTTAAATCTATGTGGTTTTGTTTTTTGCAGGAGAAAGCATGTTAGAATCTTTGTCGTCATTTTGATCTTTTATTCACAGAATCCAATGTTGGTAATCCCAGTCTTTAGATTTCCTCTAAAGTTAAAATCCAAAAGATAGATCTTACTGGCAGAAAGTTCAACTTGTAATTGAGGTGGGGGAAGGGTATTTGAGTATGCTCTTAAATACTTTCAGTCCTGATTGGCCGATTTTTACCAGAAGTGCCAGCTGTTGTCACATGAAGTAATGGTTAGATAGCTAGCTAGCTAGCAGACCTTGAATAGTCACTTCAATTCTCACTAAGCGCTCTATACTAATGACCTTATGGCAAAACTAAGCTTGCTAAATAACTATTTGTCAATGAGAGTGAACATCACCTTCTTGAATTTCAGTTGGTCAGGTAATTTTAGATTCACCTGAATATTTAATGAGGCAGTTTTTTTTCAGCAACAAAAAATTAGCTGAAAAATTAGTGAGTGAGAGATCAATGAGTCTCAATACTGACCAGGGTGGGCATAGCAAAATTCAACCCCAAGCAGGTGAAACAAGGTGATGATGAAGAAAGAAGTGAAGAAGAAAGCAATAAAGAAGACAATGAGAGAAGAAAAAATAGGAGGAAAAGACAATGAAAGAGAAAGAAGTGAAAAAGGAGAGAACAAAAGAGGAGGAGGAGGAGGTGGTGAAAAAGGAGACAACAAAAGAGGAGGAGGAGGAGGTGAAAATGGAGACACTGCAAGAAGAGGAGGAAGAGGAGGTGAAAATGACAGTGCAAGAGGAGGAGGAGGGGAAAAAGGAGTCAACGCAAGAGGAGGAAGAGGTGAAAAAGGAGATAATGCAAGAGGAGGAGGAGGAGGTGAAGAAGACAACAAAAGAGGAAAAATGTTTTTTGATTAGGTTTTATGGCATATCAACCCTTCTAAGTTATCTAATACCAAATAAGCTAGAGTTCATTTGTTTGCACACAGTTAAATGGTTTCAAGTATTGCTATCTAACCCTAATAATTCTATTTGAAATTAATCATTTGTTTGCACACAGTTAAATGGCTTCGAGTATTGCTATCTAACAATTCACCAGTTATTTGTTAGCACACAATTGAATGGTCAAACAGTTCTATTTGACCTGTAAATGGGACCCTAACAGGTACTATCACTTTGGGTCAGGGTGGACCTGGGAGTAATGGCAATGGCACATTTTCCAAATTTCCAGAACTGGAGCCTAATCATCTGATAGTTTAGAGCCAATACCCAGAACACTCTTTGGGCAGAAGGGTTCTTACCTGTCTGCAGAAATGTAGTCAAGTATATTCTACATCCTTAGATGACTGGGGTATAAGGAGAAGACGACAACAAAAGAGGCGGAAAGAGAGAAAACAGATAATGTTTGTTCCAAGTGACAATGAAGGCAAACCACAAAACTCTGTACCTGTTAAAAGTAGGACAACTACCCAGTTATTTTTCAATTCTTTTTTTTTTAAAGAGAAGGTGAGGAAGGTTGATAAGAAAACACTCCTCAAGAGGTTTCCAAGGTTTAAAAAAAAAAAAAAAAAAAAAAAAAAAAAACTCAAAATTTCTGTATGACTAAGCAGAGAGTCAGAAATATGTAAAAGTCACCTACTTAGAGTAATGATCAGTAATAAGTCTATACCAAGTAAAATCCTAGCAGACATGCAACTAGAGTCTTTGGCTAATATATGACAGTTGAAACTACAAGAGACTTGTTAGTAAAATCAAATAATTAGGTTTGGTTTAGTTTCTTTGTTTCACCCTTTCACTGTTCAAGATGAATTAGAGCTGTCTACTCACATTTTGACAAGATTATATCCTTTATTTCAAATGTGGTTGGAGAGTCACATATAGCCCTCAAACATGTCACAAGAAACAATGATAGCCACATGTAGCTCTCAAAACAATGAAAGACTTAATGCCATATTTTGGGGGATTATTTAATGCTAAAACTGTCCATACAGAAGAACATTTTTTAGATACACATAGTTAAATGATCAAACAGTTTTATTTCAAACAATTCAATATAGTGGAAATCAGACCTAACCGATAAAATGAAACGCAGTTTCTTCCAGGCAGCGGTCACATCGATACTGCTATATGGCTGCACTACATGGACGCTAACAAAACGGCTGGAGAAGAAGCTAGACGGCAATTACACAAGAATGCTACATGCAATCTTAAACAAGTCCTGGCAGCAACACCCCACAAGACACCAACTGTACGGCCACCTGCCCCCTATCACGAAAACTATTCAAGTTAGACGAACCAGACATGCAGGACACTGCTGGAGAAGCAGGGACGAACTCATAAGAGATGTACTCTTATGGACCCCCACACATGGCCATGCAAAAGCAGGACGACCGGCACGAACATACATTCAGCAGCTATGTGAGGATACGGGATGTTGTCCTGAAGACCTACCTAGGGCGATGAACGATAGGGAGGAGTGGCGAGAGAGGGTCAGGGATATCCGCGCTACCAGCGCGATATGATGATGATGATTTGCACTCAGTATAAATGTCAAACAGTTCTATTTGAACCATAGATAGGACCCTATCAGGTGCAACCACTCTGAGCCAGAGTGGACCTGGTAGCAATGGCAATTATGGGGTACACAGCAATCTCCAAAGCTTCAGCATTACTGGAACCTCACCATCAGACTGTTTAGTGTCATAACTAGGACACTCATGGGGGAGGGATTACCCTTCCGCAGAGATGCAGTCGGTGTATTCTACAGCCCCAGCCAACAGGGTTCACGCACAGTTGTATGGCTTCAAGTAACTATTTCTATTTAATAATAATAATTTGTTTGCACACAGTTATATGGTTTCAAGCAATTGCTAATAAAAGAAAGTAAAGTTGACGACCTAAGTCGAGGGCAACCAGAAGACTCCCTTTTCAATAGCTACTACACCAAGGTGTAGGGAAGGGTGCTACTCCTTTCCCAGGATTGCTCTGCTTTACCCTTGATAGGTACCTTATATTGCTGGGTGTTAAGCAAGGAGGTATCAAAGACCATTTTTAAAGTCTTTGGTATGACGCAACCTGGGATTGAAGCCAGGTCTCCCTGACCATTGGTGAACACTCTACCCACTTGGCCAATTGCTAATAATCCTTAGTAAACAATTATAGCTCTGAGTAACTATTCTTAATACAAATAATTTACAGTTACACAATATCAAATATTCCTACTGAGTACAAATAATTTTTAAACAGATCTATTTAACCCATAGATGGGACCCTAATATGTATTACCACTGTGAGTGAGGGTGGATATGAAATTAATGGCAATGAAGGGGTACTCTAGAGCTGGAGCATCACCATTAGATGCAGGACACTCCCTTTTGGAAGGACCCTACTTTTCTGCAGAGAATACAGTTAGCATATTCTTAGCTTTACGAACAGAGTGACCATGAACCGGAAACTCACCACTAAAGTGACTTTAATGTCACACTTAGGATACAGATACACACACATGCGTTTTATCAAGTGCCAAATAATTTTTTAACGAGAAGTATTTCAGTGTGTTGCATATTATTTTTTTAGATTAGTATCTTAGGTTTTTCTTAATCATACTAAGTTTACAACCCTTAGAGAACTTTATTACTTACTAATACTACAAACCAGTTGACTAACTGATATGGAATAAAATACAAAGAGATAGAAGATTGTTGACTAAAGTGGATCACACGCGATAGAGAGCACCCCCCCAAAAAAAAATTAGGGTTCCTCCTTTTGTTCATAACATTCTCACATGAACCCAGACAAATAGGTTTGGTTTCTTTGTTTAATGACATATCAACCTTATTGGGTCATTTAATTCTAAAGCCATCCTTATAGAAGAACAGTAGTGGTACTATTTTACGCATTCATAGCTGACAGGGATAAGGTGGTTCACACCTTTCCCCTGTTAATCATTACGCCATTGGGACTCCTCTAAGTATGACACTAAACGGCATTTGATGATTGAGTCTCCAGTTCTGCAAATCTGGAGAATGTGGAGTACCCCATCATTGCCATTACTCCCATCTCCACTCTGACCCAAAATGGTAGTCCTTGTTAGGATCCTATAGATCTTTTTGAAAATTATTTGTCTTTGATAGGAATACTTGATGCCATAAAAGTAAATTATTTGCATTTAGAACAGTTACTTGAAAACGTGTGTACAAATAAATGACTATTATTAAATAGAAATAATTAATTGAAAGCATTTAATTATTAGTATTAGATAGGAATACTTGAAACTATACAACTGTGTGTAAATTATTTGAATTAGATAGGAATACTTGATATTATACAACTGAGTGTAAAAAAACTGTAAAGAAGTAACAACACAAAAAACAAACATAAGCATACAATGAACTTAACCCCTAGGCATAAAATAACCTTTGATCACTTGACATGCCATTAAAGTCACTCAATCAATATTTTTGCTTCTGGTCTTTGAATAGAGACATTATCTCAGACCATACCAAGGAACACTAAAGCCACAGGGTTATCTGACTTTCCTTATCAAGTAAGCCTTTTTTTTTCGATTTTGAACCCCTTCCACATACACTTGCTCATAGAACAACATATATATTTCTAGTTGTTGGGACATATTTGTGTATTCTTTCTTTTTAATACCACTTGTAGGTAATATAAGAAGATTAAATGTTCTAGATATGTACGAATGAGTGTATCTTGTTTTTCCTTCAGTTGTGTTCAGTATTAGTATATCACAGATACACTAATGTTGATATTGGTCCTCAGAGAGTAAGAACTTGACAAAAATATCTTCCTCCCCAAAAATCATTCAATATATTAACCATAAATATTCCACTTTTAATAAAAAAAATTTTTTAAAAATTAACCAATCCCTTGTGGATAAAAAAAATAAAGATTTTTAATACTTTTTAAATTTATTCTCTCTGACAAGTTTAGAGTGACTCATACAATTAAATAACCCCAAATACTTGATTAAATGTTCTAGATATATACGAATGAGTGTATCTTGTTTTTCCTTCGGTTGTATTCAGTATATCACGGATATACTAATGTTGATATTGGTCCTCAGAGAGTAAGATCTTGACTCAACAGGAGGAGTAATCTAAAGAATTAGTTGAAAATAATCCGGTTTCCACACAATTATATGGTTTCAAGAAACTAATAATAATAGAGTCAAAGTGGACCTGGGAGTAATGGCAATGAAGGGGTATTCCACACACCACAGATCTCCAAATGTGGAGTCTCACCATCAGATGTATTTTAGTATGATCCCCAGAATTACCTTTCTGCAGGCATACAATCACTTCTCAGCCTTTCGAGACACAACATATCCAGTTGAGAGGACACATTTCGGCCGATGCAATGGGCAGTTCAGGTCGGGTGTGTCTTGTCACTGGATATACCTCTGGCCTCAGAGGGCCATTCCCCCCCCAGGCTTTAAACCTCTTCGGAGGGGTTGGGTTTATCGCCCAGTGCCTGAAGCACCCCTTTAAGGGAATGCCGACAGGGTCCGAGGCATTTTTGGAAATGCCGGGAGCGTGTAGGCTTCTACCCTACGCCCGGACCCACCTTAAAAAAGGCCTTGTGCCATACTCGTCCGGTAGGTGGGACGAAGGACATATACCATGAGCATATTCTAACCTCCTCCCCCCACCCCTCGATAAGGCGACGTGAAAATTGTGTTGAGAGTTGAAATAAATTAAAATTAGATTTAAAGTAAAAGAGAAATTACCTTCAAAAATAAATTCAAGAAAAGACTCATTTTTTCTGATTTTTTTTCTGATGGGGGGTGTGGGGGTTTTTTCAATTAAGCAAGTTCCAACCTGAAAAAAATACCACGTTGATTTCATTTTAAGCTAATTAACTGGTGTTGAAATTAGTGGTTACCTGAATAATGTTACTTCGTGCTTCCTAATCAACGCTAACCTTACACAAATCTTGTTTAATAATTAAAAAAAAAAAAAAGACGTGGAGGTTAAAATTAAAGAAAATAATTGATTTTAACGGCACGTCAAATAGTCTAGGTTTATTTCATGCATAGAAATTAAGGAATCACGTTCGTATTTACATTTTGTATATTTCTTTCTTAAAGGCTTTTTTTGGGGGGGACACGTTTCTATCGAATATAAATATTTTTTTTTACAAAGATATACTGGACCTCTAGATGGGACCCTAACAGGTACTACCACTTCGGGTCAAAGTGGACCTGAGAGTAATGACAATACTTAGATCTCTAGAATTATAGCCTCACCATATGTAGTGTAAGGTCTTACCCCACTGCAGGGGATACAGTTTCTGAGATTCGCCGACAAGTCTACTATTAATTAAAAGAAAATCAAATTTGTTCTACTGTATTGAAAAAAAAAGCCTGAGAAAAAAGAAGGAAAAGATCCAAGTCACCATATGGTCAAAATAAAGAAATAAATCAATTTACTATTGAACACTTTGATACAAAAAAAAAAAAAAAAAAAAAAAAAGGAAAACAGTAAAAAAACAAAAAATACGTCGAATTCTCGAAACGAACTTAAAAACAAATGTGATCTATAAAAAAAACTAAATGGGCTTAAAAGATGGGAGTTTATTTTTCTTTTGGGCTATTCATTTTGGGACAGATTGCATGGAGAAAAAAAATTTAAATTGTTCGCAACAACAAGAGCGGCCATTAGATAATCGATTTCATGGGCGTTAGCCGCGGGTAGCAACTAAAAATGCCCGCCCACGCACGAGGTGGAGGGGGACTAGTGAGAAAAGGTGAAGACGGTAAATAAACACAGACAAGTTAATGTTCCACAGGTAGACACATAAGGATTCTTTTTTTGTTTATTTACAAGCTTTGCTTAATTACGGCACAAAGCCAGATGTATAGGGCACTCAGAGAGATTAGAACTTACAAGTAACGGTTTGCAAACTTACCACACGAGGCGCTCAAATTAGGGATACTAACTTAAGAGAGACGCACCGTGAAGTAATGGTTAACGTAGTAAGCGAACTCGAACTCCAGTCACGCTAATTCGTTCATTTGAGAAAACTATGAATCCCCTTTATCCCCAGCAGCTGTAGATTAAGGTTGGTTGGTTGGTAGGATTTTTATGACATATCAACCCTTGTCATGCCAAATCCTGATTACACATATGTTAAATATATATATTTGTTTGGAGTTGATATTTTTACGAACCAGGGTTCATTTGTTTGCATTTAGTTAGATAGTTTCAAGTATTCTAATGTAACACTAACAATTTAATTATCAGTCATTTAACATCAGTCATTTGTTTGTACAGTTAAATGATTATAAAAATATGACTTGTAAGTGAACAGTTAGTAGGTAATATTAATTTTAAATGTTTGATCAATTTTATCAATAGATGAGATCTCTAACAGGTACAACCATTCCAAGTGGGAGTGGACCTAGGAGTAATAGTAATGAAGGGGTACGCCACTTGACAAATTCAAAAGACACTTTTAATTATTCCTTTTTTTAAAAAGAATTTTTTACAATTAATATTAAAAGAACAAAAATCATTTTTTTAAAATTTCATTTTTATATTTTTAAGAGCCTACTTTGTGGATTAAGGTTGGTTGGTAGGGTTTTATGACATATCAACCCTTGTAATGCCAAATCCTGATTAAACATATGTTGGAATTCGAGTAGTCATCTTGTTTCTGGTTGAACGATACAAGGTAATCCTAAGTAACAAGATGGCATTGTCGGTATTTGTCGTACGTCCCACCAACCGGACAAGCGTGGCAAAAGGCCTTTTTAGGTGGGTCCGAGCGCAGGGCCGTAGCCCCGACACGTCCAGCAGCTCCAAAAATGCCTCTGGTCCCGTCGGCAGACCCCTAAAAAGGGGCGCCTCAAACGCTAAACCAAACCTCTCTAAGGAAGGTTAGAGCCTGGGGGACGACCCCGTGAGGCTCGAGGATGCCGGTCAAGGCCGCACCTCGACCGACTGCCAGCAGAGCCAGGATACACACGACCAGATCCGTGTACCGACCAAGGTGTGCCCCAACCCAGGTTTTATTTGCACACAGTTAAATGGTTTCAAACATCGCTGTGTAACACTACGCCATTGGGACTCCTCTGAGTATGACACTAAACAGCATTTGATGATCGAGTCTCCAGTTCTGCAAATCTGGAGAATGTGGAGTACCCCTTCATTGCCATTACTCTCATCTCCACTCTGACCCAAAGTGGTAGTACTTGTTAGGATCCTATAGATCTTTTTGAAAATTATTTCTTTGATAGAAATACTTAATTCAATTTAACATCATTTGTTTACACACAGTTGAATGGTTAAACAGTTTTACTTGACCCATAGATGGGACCCTAAGTTTCAGTGGACATGGGAGTAATGGTAATGAAGGGGTACTCCACATTCCTCAGAGCTCCAGGAGTGGAGGCTCACATTCAGATAGTTTTATGCAGAGATCCATTATTCATGTAAGATAGGAATACCTGAAACTATTTAACTATGTGCAAATAAAACTATTAATATGGGCAATGTTTGAAACCACTTCACTGTGTGCAAACAAATGATTAATACTGGTTATGGATTAGATAGTACCACTATTCTTCAAAAAGGAATTTTTGGCATTAAATAACCCACAAACGTTGATATGCCATTAAACAAAGAAACCTTAAATAGTACCACTACTGTTCTTCAACAACAATGGCTCTGACATTAAATAACCCATGAAAGTTGATATGCCATAAAGTAAAGAAACCATTTATTAAACTTTGCTTAGCTGTTGCACAAAGCCGGTTTTACGGGGGCACACAGTGACACTCGAACTCACTAGTAAGGATTTGTTAGTCTAACTTGCTAACATTACACCACGCGTGGCACCCTTAGTTATTTACTAGACTTTGTTTAGTTGAGGCACAAGGGTGGATGTACGAGGCAACCGGTGAGACTCGAATTCACTAATAAAGGTAAGCTCGTCTAGCTTGCTAATATTACAACACGCCAAGTGCCTATGCTCCACAGGTAAGACCACTTATTTTCTTTTAAGATAGTCACGCTGTGAGAATTTTGTAGTTTTGTATTCGACAGTTGTACGGGTTGGGTGACTGACACGAATAGATTTTTAAAACAAAAAACAAACAAAAAAATGGATACGCTTATTATGGGATCGTTTTTCAGATATTTTGAAACTAAAATCCAGGTCGTGATTTAAAAAAAAATGTTTAACATTCTTTTACCATAGCCCTCCCTATTTTTGTCAGTATAATGAGAGAGAGAGAAAATTAGTTTGTGGGAAGTATTATGCGATAAAAAAGGATGGGTGTATTTATCCAACCTCTCCACCATGAGCAGGATGCGACACAAGGTCAATTTTTACAGCTGGTTTGCTTTGTCCTCGATTGGCTATCTTAATAAAGCTAAAGATCCCAATCTGTCCTATTTATCAATAGGTGCGTGGACAGATGGATTGGCGCCTTTCCCAAGAGCATTCGCGCGAAAGAATGCACAAAGACCCTCCTCTAGGAATTTATTAAAAAATATGACACAAACACATATACTACCAGCCTAGTGGACTAGAGTGTTCCCCCAATGGTCCGGAAAACCGGGGTTCAATCTCAGGTCGAGTTATACTAAGAAAAGAAAAAAAAAGGATACTTGAGGACCCTTTGCTTAACACTCAGCATCAAAGGTACGGATGAAGAGTAAGTAGAAAAATCCAGAGAGAGGAGGAGCGCCCTCCCCTACACCTTGGTATAGAAGCAATTGAAAAAGGGAGCCTTCGGGTCGCCCTCTACTACGGTCGACTAACTTACAAGTGTGTGTGTGTATATATATATATATATATATATCATGTGTGTGTTATGGCATTAGTTAAATGGAGCTACCATTACCACTTACCTAAGTTCACTTGCACCACAAAAAAAAAAAAAAAAAAAAACGCATTACCAATTCTTAAACTACTAAAAATGTGTCAGGAAAAAAAGCAAACGTGTGTATATATATATATATATATATATATATATATATATATATATATATATATATATATATATATATATATATATATATATATACACACACACACACACACACACATTAGCTTTTTTTCCAGACACCTTCTTGGAAGTTTAAGAATTGGTAGTGCATTTTTTTATGGGGCAAGGGTTAATATTCATAGACAAAGTATGTACCCCACCCCCGGTCATAGGCAGGATGTGACACAAGGTCAATTTTTAGGCGGAGTAAAACTGGTTTTGAATTCAGTTTTTTTTTTCCTACATTGGTTGCCTAACCAAGGCTAAAGAACCCAGCTTGTCCTACTATTTACCTATATCTGGGGGAAGAATAGATTGATACATGCTTTTACCAAGGGCATTGGCACGAAATGAAACATAAACAGCGTCGTCCAGGATTTGAACTCAGGTTAACGATTACATTTCATTCGACGCCAAATGTGCCACCAGTGAAAAAAAAAAAAAAAAAAAAAAAAAGAAGTAAATTCGTTCGATTGAAACGAAATTATTGAAATATATAATCTATTTTTCTCTTCTGCTTTTACGCACCTAATAAAACCGGATTTACTTATAATCCAAATAACTGTAGACAAATTGATGTTCCCATCACTAATTTCCTTAAAGTTAGTACAAGTAGTAATAGTAACATTTATTTATTGATTTTAACTCTTATTTATATGATCGAGTAATAAACGACCCCTAATTTTCAGCCACAAAAGGGAGTTTTTATCATATTGCATGTAATGAATGACCCTAAATCTTGGCTATGCGAGCCTACAAAAATATTTCTTCAACATCCAATGACATTAAGAGAAAACATTCAAACACTTATTTATAATTTCAAAACTTCTGTTATCAAAATCAATGCAATACCATAAATAAACAATTGAGTCTAGACCTTGATGTAGCCTAACGCGTTTACTTGGATATTCAAAACTTACTAAAACCCAATCATTGATACATAACACTGATAATATAATAATGTTAAACAAAACTTATCTTTGTTTAGGTTATGTGGAGACACTTTGGGTGGAAGTTAGGTCAAGGTTAGACCTAGAAACAAGATAAGCCTAAATGTTTCAAAAAACATCTTGTATAATGAACGACCCCTTTTTCTGAGGTGAAAATCTTCCTTAAAAAGTTTTTCATTACATAAATACATACAGTATTTTTTTTTTTTCATCTTTTTTAATTTCGTTTTATACATTTATAATCGCATCTCACCCTACAACCACAAGCGAACAGCGTTTTTTAGAGACAATAAGTTCTAGGTGCGATAAACTCGCATCTGCTTTGACATAGTCTGGTTATCCATAACAGCTGTTTTACCAACTAAGGCACAGAAACCCGAATCACTTATAATTCATCCTTTACTTATGTCTTCTGAGCTGTTGGTACTACTATGTCAGGTGATATTTTAACCACTTCACGGTCCATGGATGTGACACAAGGTAAGTAGGTTTGTTAGATTTTAACTTGACGGTTAAAGTGAATGTACTTAGCGTGACTTGAGGTCGAACTCGCTTACTACGATGTCGCAGCCCAGTACGTTAGCCACAACGCTAAAGTGAGAGCAATATCTAAGCATTACTTCTTTCCTTTTTGGTTTGTTGGGTTTTATGGCATATCAACCTTTGTAGGTTATCTAACGCCAAATCCATTTTTATGTAAATTCAGTTTAGCATAAGTACACAGTTTAATCGTCAAAAACGTTTCTATTTCAAACTATTCAAGCAGTTATATGTAACAATTCAGTTAAGTGTAAATACAGTTTTAATGTCGAAAAAACAGTTCTATTTCAAATAATTCAGTTAAGCATAAGCACGCAGTTTAAATGTAAGTACGGTTTGTCAAAAATATTTCTATTTCAAACAATTCAGTTTAACATAAGTATGCCGCTAGTTCGATTTAACCCATAGATAGGGCCCTATCAGGTGCTACCGCGACGGGCTAGAGTGGACCTGGGAACAATGGCAATGAAGGGGTACTCCGCATTCCCCAAAGCTCCAGCACTGCTGGAACCTCACCATCAGATTGTTTAGTGTCAAATCCAGGACACTCGTTAGGGGAGTCTTACCCCTCTGCATAGAAGCAGTCGATGTATTCTACAGCCCCAGCCGACTGGACAACCTTTCCTTTTTAACAAGGATTTTTTTCTAATTTCGGTAGAAATAATAAACTGAGAGAAAATGCATATAATTTCTATGGTAGATTTTTTTTTTGTCTTTCACAACAAATAAGTGTTGAACAAAAAACTCAGGCAACGACACATCCACCAATTATAATACAATTTTTTAAAAAATTACTTAAGAACTTAGAAAATAATATACGGAAGTTTTTAGCATTGTAACATAGCCATACATGAATCAGTGAAATGTACATCTTCATACCGGTGCGCAAAACGTTCATAATGTCCATAACGCACATACATAGATAACATAGGAATCCCGAAACACCAAAAACAATTGACGACTTCTTTGTTCAGGTACGAAACTTTTTATTACCTTTGAGTTTAAGGGTCTTTCGACATAAATGAGAGTGATACACATTCTTTCTATGCTGACTTTTCCAACTGCCCGGCACCCGCCGCAAGGCCTCGGCGAGCTCTGAAAGTCAACCGTCTTCTTCGGACGTTAAAACTCAACTAACTGACTTTTCTCAAATCCCCAAAATCCTCCGCGCACGCTTCCGGTGCATGACGTCATTCACATCCCCCACTATCTGAGATTTTTATTTTGACATCTCTGAATGACACATACTCCCCGCACGCGCGTAAACACCTGCGCTCATGTTGCACATAACTAACCCATGCGCTAAGCGAAAGGTTCTCAGCCTAACTAAACCGAAAGGAAAGATATATATAAAACGAAATCCCTCGGCCATTATATTACAGCATGATTTTTAGTTGAAATACGAGTTCTGTAAAAAATAAGTACTACAAAGATTAAATTACATTTCCAAGTGGATTTTGTAACTAACATATATGGAAATAATTTTTTTCAATCGTCTTATCAATAATTTTATGAGAATTAGATAGATAGATAGATAGACTTTTAATCCCAATATGACCTATTACGTATTAAATCTTTCATCAGGTCTGAGTTAATCAAGGGTGAAGGAGTCTAAAGATTTGTATTTTCGTGGAGAGGAAAGGTTAGAGTTCTGTGAGAAGACACCACCAAACATTATTTGTTCGAAATACAATGACACCACACGAAGCCAGTTTCTAAAGGTTATACAATATTTTATTTTTTAAATCAAAAATTGAACTAATTCTAAAATTGATAAAATGGACAAAGGTTGAAGCCTCTCAAAACAAAAAGCAGAGAGAGAGAGAGAGAGAGAGAGAGAGAGAGAGAGAGAGAGAGTGAGAGTGTGTGTGTGTGTGTGTGTGTGTGTGTGTGTGTGAGAGTGAGTGTGTATGTGTGTGTGTGGAATTTATTCACTATTGTACAGGAGTGAAGGGCAAGTGGGGAAAAAAAGGACCCAAAAGTTTAAAGTTGAGTAAACAAAAATTCCTACCAATTGGGTTTTTTTTGTGGAGGGCACTCCTCAGGCACTGACTCTACAGCTCTTAGTGCAATAGGGAGGTGCTGTTTGAGAATACGACACAGGGCTTTTTGCCCTGGGTCGAGGGATTTGATGCACCTCTTGTAACCAAATTCAATTTCCATTCACCCTCCCCAAATCAATTCATGAAATTTCAAATTACAAAATATAACTAATTCACCAGTGTTTAATACAATTTACATCAGAAAAAGAACCAGTAAACTTTAAATACAAATGCAATTTTAGTTTTTGAATTATTTTTTAATGAAAAGGATGGGTTTGATGGTCACTGAGGAGATCATGAATATTGGGCTGCAGGTTTGTGAGTCGGAGATGTTTTATATTCAAAGTGTTTCTCTATTTGCTAAGAAAATAATGCACATGGCTAAACTCTTAGTCCACCATATACGAACTTGAAAAAGCTAGTAAAATGGGTTTAGCAGTTGCACAAAGCTAAGAATATCTTGTCAGAGATTTTTTCCTTCATCCAGTCTTAACCCAATTCCTTTATATGTTTGGCTTGGTTTCTTTGTTTAATGGCATATCAACCTTTGTAGGTTATTTAATGCCAAAGCTATTCACTTAGAAGAACAATAGTACTATTTAACCCATAGCTGGAAGGATAAGGGGGTTCCTACCTTTCCCAAGGGTATTTGCCCGAAAGTGAACGTAATAGCGTGACTGGAGTTCGAACTCGCTTACTACGATTCCGCAGTCCATCGCTTTAACCATTACACCACGAGGACACCCCCTTTATATGTCTACATACATTTCCCTTCAAGTTCAAAAACATTTCAATAAATTCTTTAAGAAAAGTGTCTAAATTTGCGCATCATTTGTTCATTTAAATGAACTATACATTGTGAATGGGTCGTATATGAATGACACCCACAAGTGGCCACCACACCCAATCAGACATTCTCAAAAGTGTACGATATCTGGCAACTAGTCTCAGTAATCCAGAGATTTTCATTCTCCAGTTATAAAAGGAAATTTAAATGCAAACGGTCAATTCAAACCACCGATGAACTCCTCTGCTTTTATTCATCCCCACGGGTTTATATGGAACACTTTGATATGCCCTGTTCAAAACTTTCGGTTTCTTTTTGCTTCCGATCAAAAAAGTCAAAGACATTTCGAAACAGAGGCTAGAGTAACTCAATATCTTATCATCACAACTCCATTGTTTAATGTTCGATGTGCGAACTAGACTGACACAATGTCGCATCCCCGGTGGATCCACTTAGGAAAAGTCGGGTATACTTGATGGAAAAAAAAACAAAAAAAAACATTAAGATGATCGTGGGCGAGACACGTGACCGGTTATTACAAACCCTGAAGATGAAAATCAACAATGGAGCTTTTGATAATTTCTCCCACACCCCGTCCGGCTGTTCCCTTTTTGAATTATTTACAAATCGATTTTTATCCAACCGTGTGAAGTTATAGCATCCATCTCTCATGAAGATGTTACCGTGTAACATAACGCACTTTTAGCTGGTCATTGCAATCTTATCAAAAACCAACTGCTTCATCAGAATGGGAGTTGTGCCTTTTTATATGATGATGTGAACTCTCAAATTCATATCTCCCGAAAGAGGGGATGTTACCATCTTCCCTAACAAGTTCCTTTCAGCGGCTTTTTAAAGTCTTTTCAATCTGTTCTTGGGAAATTTCACGGTACTGTAACAATCATTTTCTTAAAGAGAACTTATCAACGAAATATAGAATTTCATTAGGTGGCCCATTCATTCGGTCTTGTGCCACATCTATGCAAAAAGCTGAGAAAATTACTAAACATGGAGTATTCACGACATACACAAGAAAAAAAAAACACTTTTGGCCCAATAACCAATTTCAAATTCAAAAATTCTTAAAATCTTTTTTCTTTTTAAAATCAAAATTAAATTTTCTCCCTTTCATTGTTTTTGAAGATCTCTTCGCCTCCTTATATTACAAATCTGCTTACAAACGAATATATATATATATATATCAATGCTGATATATGAACAACGTATATAATGATGTTAATTCGTTAGTTTTACAATATGTCACCGTGTATTGGATTATTTAATGCCAAAATCATTCTGCTAAACAATCACAGATTCAAATTTACACGTAGTTAAATGGTTTCATGTATCTCTATCCAATGTTGAAAATTTACAAACAAATCTATTTGACCAATAGATAGAATGGTTGGTGTTTTATGGTATATCAACCTTTGTTGGCCAAATCCTCTATAAAAATTTTGTGGTACGTGGAGAATTTGATAATTACTTTAAAAAGTGTATGCATATTAAGATGATTAAAACATTCTAACCTTCATTTTGGTTACGTCTCTTCAGAGAATTTAAACCGTAACAATCAAGTTTATACAAGTGGAATTAAATTTGGAGTAGGAACTGTCGAAAAAGCATGGAGGGAGGAAGAAAATAGATCGAGAAAAAAAAATTATAGTAAGCCTAAAGAACTGACGCGGGTAATAACATTTTCTTCACGTGGTCCAATAGGTTGGTTAAAAAGAAGTAGCGTATAAAATTGTTTTTGAATACACAATGTCGGCTGGTATTTAGTTATGAAGAGGGCCTCAAGTATTGACAAATGGAGTTCATTCCTTGACGTCTCTAGAATGTAAACATAGTAGGGTTGTATGCAGCTGCGCAGGCCGGATTATATATATATATACACACATCTGTGTGCACGCACGTGTCTATGCGAATAGTTTATAACTAACTTTATTTTTTAAAGAGTTTTTAGAGCTTATTTGTTAGCCCACAGTTAAATGGTTCCAAGCATTCCCATCTAGTATTAATAATTTGTTTGCATACAGTTAAATGGTTTCAACTATTGCTATTAACAATAAGTAATTCTATTTATCAAGTATTCTTATCTAAGACAAATAATTTGCACACAACTGTCAGGTTTCAAATAACTAATAATAATAATAATAATAATGGAACAGTTTTATTCAATGAGACCCTAATGGGTACAACTAATCAGACTCAGAGTGGATCTGGGAGTAATAGCAATAAAAGAGCGACTCCTCACTTTCTCCAGAGCTTCATAACTGGAGCCTCATCATCAACTGCAGTTTAGAGTCCTACTCAAAACACACCCGTTTTGCAGGGATAGAATGAATATAGTTAATGTTAGCAATAATATTAAGTTTGTCAAATATTACTGAAAAAGTTTACAGGTTAATATGAAAGATGGATAGCATAATCAAAACAGTATGAAATTAAATGCAAGAACTAAAGTTAGGGATGAAATATGGTTTGGTTTGGTTTGGTTTCTTTGTTTAATGGCATATCAACTCTTTTTAGGTTATTTAATGCCAAAGCCATTCTTCTAGAAGAACAGTAGTGGTACTATTTAACCCAAAGCTGGGAGGATAAGGGGGTTAATACCTTTCCCAAGGGTATTTGCCCGAAAGTGAACGTAATAGCGCGACTGGAATACGAACTCGCGTACTACGATTCTGCAGTCCATCGCTTTAACCATTACACCACGAGGACCCACCCCGAGGATGAAATATGGTACGTATTTAGAAATGGTGATATTTGCCAACGTCTCCTACCAGACGAGGCTTGACACAAGGTCAAAAGCCCGAACGCCGATTAAAGTGGGGATAAAGGGGTGGGGGAGGTCGGGAACGAGCCGAGACTCGAACCCTGCTGGTCTGTGCTGCTCATTGGCTCACTTAGTGCAATGTGAGCCTGATGTGGCAAGCCGTTTCACGAACCCAAATGTGGGTCCTGGCACGTATGCTGGGTTATGGCTTAAACTAGACCACAAGGTCTAGTGCCATACATAGGTTTCGTTTTCAGAGTCACGCTCCGGACCGAAGTCCAGAACATGGGCCATGGTACCGCCTCTGCGCAAACATTCGTGTTTTGATATGGTGGCTGTTCAAGAATGCGAAGATATATATATACACAAAAAAGTATGACATCACACAGCATTGTGCACAACAGGGAAACCTTTTTCGAGATTGAAAGGAAAAAAAAAAAAAAACAGAAATTATAAAGAAAATGAAAACGGTTTGGTTTAGCGTAGTTTGGTTTGATTTGAAGGCATGTCAACCATTTTAGGTTATTTAAGGTCAAATCCAGTTAATATAGATATATATATTTGATTTGTAAACATAAGTCAACAAAGTTAAATCGTTCCAAGTTCAATTAAACATTTGTATACACACGGTTAAATTATCAAACAATTCAATTTAGTAGAAGTCAAAGTTTAAATGGTTCCAAGTATTCCTATGTATCACTAACAATTCAATAAAGTATCAAACATTTTATTTACACACGGTTAAATCATCAAACAGTTCTTTCTTTTTTTTTCTTTTAAATTCAGTTTAGCATAAGTCAATTGTTTGCACTCAATTTAAATGTCTAACAGTTCTATTTAACCCATAGATTGGACCCTATCAGGTGCTACTAATCCGAGCTAGAGTGGACCTGGGAACGATGGTAATGAAGGAGTATTCTACATTCAACCAAAGCTCCAGCATTAGTGGAGCCTCACCATCAAATAGTTTAGTGTCATATCCAGGACAGAAATGAAAACAGTTTATAGTTATAGTATTTGTCCAGAATAAGCCGCGGGGGTCATGTACAATTAACAACTTTCAATACGTCATTTTCCTCCACAGGGTATTCTAGACAAGTACCCTTTTTCAGTGCGGCTAAGTATAGGACAAGTTATTATGTTCATGAACATCCTTATACCACCAGCTATGAGTAAAATAGCACCTCCACTGTTCTTCTACAAGGATTAAATAACCCACGAAATTTTACACGCCATTAAGGAATAAGTCTAGAATAATTTCACAAAGTAGTATGCATTTTCTGAGGGGTCTTTATTTTTAGTTTTTTGGGGAGGGATTTTTTTTTTTTTTTTTTTTTTTTTGTGAGAGGTGTTTGTTTTAGGGTCAGAGTTAGGTATGTGTCTGTTAACATAAAACTAGGGCAGTGTTCTATTATTATCAATAACGCTGAGTGACATAATTTGTTGGGTACATTCCTAAACATACAGCAAGTTTAAACAACTGCCGATGAAATTTCACAAATAGATTCTTCCTTCATTTACACAAAACACATCATCCTAATAGACTTGGAAAAATGATGAAAAGACAAATTGTTCCTTGAACACAGATGATCCAAAAGGTAAAACTATTTGGTGATAATGTTATCAATAGTTTTATGTGGGTTTAGAACAGAAGAAGCGTTTCAAGATCGCTGATAACGTAAATAGTGAGGTTTACATTTTAAAGGAATTTCGAAAATTATTTTTCGATATTTCAAATATAAATATATGAAGTCATATCAGGATAAACCCGAGTGATGTATCATTCAATATATATACATGTGTATGTGTTAGTCTCGAATAGTAAGCCCCACCGGTGGGGCATAGTAATATTTTGGTGGGGTTTGTTTAGAGACCAAGTTAATGGCCTTTAAAGCTTTCTTCAAGTGAATTGCAGTAAAATTTTGAATATGTAAGAATTATATATTACGGGGGGGGGCATCAGAATTTTAGAAATACCAAAGTGGGAAATGGCCCAGAATCGGTTGGGAACCACTGGTCTAGAAAGTTGTAGCAGACCCAGAGACGGAGATAGACAAAGATGGGCTTTAAAGAAGGGGGTTGGAAATCGGGTGGACAGTTTAGAAAAGACTAGAGTCAAAGTCCCAAATGACCCCCCCCCCCGCGCGCAAAAAAAATTCATACCTCGATTTCATGCTTCAGTAACTCGAAATTCCACCAACAACTTGATAAGATATATACGGAAATAAACAACACAGGTCCTGTTTAAAGATATTGTTGTTGATTCGATTTCCCGACGAGATCACAATTCTGAGTTGCTTCTCACAACACCTAAAAGATCACCCACTCCACAAAATGTCCCATAATAATCATTGTTCATACCGAATAACATAAAAAAGAAGAAGTATTTAACCGGCTCGTTGGCCTTGTGGGTAGAGTGTTCGCCAATGGTCCGGGAGACCTGGGTTTAATCCCAGGTCGAGTCATACCAAAGACTTTTAAAATGGTACTTGATACATCCTTGCTTAACACTCAGCAATATAAGGTACGTATCAAGGGTAAGTGGAGCAATCCAGGGAAAGGAGTAGTGCCCTCTTCTACACCTCGGTGTAGTAGCTGTTGAAAAGGGAGCCTTCGGGTCACCCTCAACTAGGGTCGCCAACTTTACTTTTTATTTAACTGACATTGCACAAGGCCATTTTACAGTGGTGACGCGCACGAATCGAGACATGCGCGGCAGGTGCAAAAATAACTTTACCCGTCGGCATTTCCCAAATGGAGTGCCCCAAGCGCCTAGCAATTAACGTAGTCCTGCAAACAGGCAAAGACCTGGAGGTACGGCCACTGAGGCCAAGTAATCATATTTTTGCACAACCACCAAACACTAGGTAGATATAATACCACTAAAAGGATTTTAACCAGAGAAAGAGAGAGAGCCTCGGAGGAACTCGACGTGACAGATTTGATTAATTTTAAAGGCATGTCAACTCGTCTAGGCTTATTTTATCCCTAGATGTTAGAGAAACACCTTTATTGTGCATTTATATTTACTTTTTTGTGTAGTTGTTTCTTAAAAGATTTTTGCACACAATTTTATTTTCAAGTATTCCTATCTAATACAAATAATTATATGGTTTCAGGCAATTATTTCTATTCAATAGCTGTCATTTGTTTGCACACAGTAATACGATTTCAAGTAACTAATTTATATGGTTTTTTAAACAGATTTATTTGACCCATAGAGAGGACTTTAACAGGTGTAACCACTCAGGGTCAGAGTGAACATGGGAGTAATTGCAATGAGGGGGTACTCCACATTCTCCATCAGATGCAGTTTAGGTTTGGTTAAAATGACATGTCAACCTTGGTGAGTTAATGCCAAATTTTATATATATATATATATATATATATATATATATATATATATATATATATATATATATATTCAAGTTAGACGAACCAGACATGAAGGACACTGCTGGAGAAGCAGGGACGAACTCATAAGTGATGTACTGTACTCTTATGGACCCCTACACATGGCCGACCAAAGGCAGGACAACCAGCACGAACATATATTCAGCAACTATGTGAGGATACGGGATGTAGTCCAGAAGACCAGCCGGAGGCGATGAACGATAGGGAAAAGTGGCGAGAGAGGGCCAGGGATATCCGTGCTACCAGCACGACGTGATTATATATATATATATTGTGCCCGTGGTGTAATGGTTATCGTCGTAGAAAAGAAATCAACAAAACAAATGTTTACAAATTATATATATATATATATATATATATATATATATATGTGATTTGTAAACATTTGTTTACACAGTTAAATGGTTTCAAGAACTTATTTAGCTTGCGTATTTCTACTTATCAAGTATTCCTATCTAATACAAACAATTTGCACACAGCTGTATAGTTTCAAATAACTAATAATAATAATAGATCGATAGATGGGACCCTAACAGGTATTGCCACTCTGGGTTAGAGTGGACCTGGGAGTAATAAACAATGAAAAAGTACTCCATATTCTTCAGAACCGAAGCCTCACCATCCGATGCATTTTAGTGTTATACCAAGGATATCCCTTTTTTTTCTAAAGAAAAAGGTCTTACTTCTCAGTCAATGTATTCTAAACCCTTTAGACAGAACACGCCAAGATTTTAGCCATGAGCGATTGAAAAAAAAAATAAATAAATAAATAAAATTAGGTTTTTCAAACTTTTACAGTTTTGCTTGTGTTTTGTAAATCTGTGTCAAATTGAGTGTCCTTACAAAAAAAAAGGTTTGAATTAAATGCGGGTATTCTAACACATGTGAGGTTGGTGCCAAATAATAGCTCAGTTCCATCATCTTTCGAGGCCTCCTTGGACACTGAGTCCACCCAGCAACCCCGTTTGTGAAATGGGTAAAGAGTTGTCTTGAGAAAACGAATGGCCAAGGGGCGTTACCCCCGACCCCTGTGGCTGGGAAGCAGTCAGCGAAGAAAAGATAAAATCAGTAATATTAAAATCAAACTTCTTTCCAAGAAAGACTACTGTCAAAATATAGTTGATAGTGAGTATGAATTGGCAAACGAAAAACTTTCATTGCCGCCTGATGATCATTAAACGTGAAACTGATTGTTGCTATTGATATGATGTTAATTTTCGCATTTTGAAATTTTACCATGAGAGAAAGAGAAAGAGAGAGAGACGGAGACGGAGAAAGAGGGAGAAAGAGAGAAAGGGGGAGAGTCAGAAAGAGAGAAAGGGGGAGAAAGAGAGAAGGGAGGAAGAGAGAAAGGGGGGAAGAGGGAGAAAGAGAGAAAAAGGGGAAGAGAGAAAGGGAGGAAGAGGGAGAAAGAGAGAAAAAAAAAAAAGAGAGTGATTTTAGAAAGCAGTTTAAAAAGCAATGAAATTTATTTCATTCATTCGGGCATGTTTTTTTAATGATCCTACAAATTTAAATGGTTCGATGGATCAATCGACGATAAGAGCTTTTTTTTTTACCTAGTTTCATATTACTTTGTTCCCCCCCCTCTACATACTTGACCGCATTTTTTATTCTTAAAAATAAATAAACAAAATAATGAAATAAAAAATTCAGTTACTTCCAAAGAGAAAAATATTAATCCATTACTAGATTATTTGAACTTTTTTTTAATTAATTAATTTATAAATAAAAGCCATTTTATAAAAAGCTGTTAAAAGAAGTAAACAAACAAACAAAAAAAAACAGGAGTGGTGAATACAAAATAGAAAAGAAAGGGAAATTGATTTTGGAAAAAGAATTTCTTTCAGTTTGTGTTGAGTACGGCTTACGATAAAGTGATCACTTGACTAAAAACAGTAATAAAAGCTCGTTTCTTCTCCTTTCTACTCACCATATATAATTTTTTTTAAGTATAAAAGCTTCGATTGCAACTGTCCTTGTATAATTCGCATATTTTTTAAAATATTAATTAATAATTTATTCTACAACGTCAAGGCCAAATTGTCCAACACAAAAAACACATTTAGCGATTTTTGCAATATGAGGCAAGATTAAAATTTTCATTTTTATTTTAATAACGCATTTACATGAGTTTAGAAAAGGTATAAAACAATTGTTTGTTTTTTTCCTTTGAGAAAAAAAAAAAAAGATTTTATAAAAAGTTTATATATTTATATTAATTATTTAATCGAAGCTAAATTGCACTCCTTCATCTATATTTTGTAATATGAGGCAGGATAAAAAAATTTTGATAATAATATTATAAATTTAGAGGAAGTATAAAATATTTTAATATCTTTTATCTTTACTTTTAAAAAGAAGAATTTTAGAAGAGTTATATATATATATATATATATATATATATATATATATATATATATATATATATTGAATTTTACATTCCAGTTCTCTTTCATCTTTCAATATAGAAATAAATAAATAAAAAATATCTTTTTCTTATGGAAAAATGTTAGTAAATCTATATAATTAAATTTTCATTTTATTTTATTTTATTTTATTTACAGTAAGAGACTTTTTTTTTTATTTATTTTCAGATATTTATGAAAACAAAAAGATCAAGTTTCAACAGATACAGAAATCAAACGAAACTCAGATGAAAAATACTAGATACATATATAAGTACAAAAAGAAATGATTTATCGATATATAGACAAATGATATTATATATATAATTTTTTTTTTGGATTTTATAAAATTTTTTACATACCTGACAACCTTTTTTATGATGAAATCCAACCACTACAACATGTAAAATCGGGTTCAGTTTTTTGTCGTCAATATTATTGTTATTTGTACTGTCCTTGTTGCTTTCCTTTGACATCTTGGCAACTTCCCTAGATCTTAATCTCGATTTTCAGTGGTTGTTTTAATCCAAATTTAATCCAAATTCATGAAGAAGGCATCGGTCCACCCCAAAATAACAATACATTACAGCGAGTGTCGCCCCCATCTTGTGTATCTTGTCTTCTGCAATTTGCTAGACTGACTTCCGTCGATTCAGTTGTAACGTGACCAGGGATTGGTTAACAGCTTATCAAGTTCCATAGATTAGCCAATCAGAAAGCGTTTTACTTAAAACAGCCAGTGTTATTGAATAACTTATACACTAAGAGGACTGACTTACAAAAAATGAAGTATAGTATCGTAGGGTATAAAGTTATTAAAGCTGATCAAAGTGTTGTCTGTTTTGAAAACCTCCTTGTAAATATCCAGAATTCGGAAAATGGCTCAAGATAAACGAATCGATTAATCCAACAGTTTAGATGATTGACAGGATTTAATCAATTGAAAAATTTTGATTTTATGAATGACAGCGTTAAGTTAACGCTTTTTTTTTTACTATTCAGTTGGAACGCCTTTTTAAAATCAATTTTTGTTTAAAACAATTAAAATCAGCACGAAAACAGAAATTAGAGACAATGACTGGAAATTTTTTATGGTCATCATTTAATTTTTTGTAATATGTTTTGATTTTTTAAATAAATCGACAAGTCTTCTTTTTTTTTAAATACGAATCGATAATTTTAATGAATGAAAAATAAGACGATAAAATGAGTTGTATAGCCATAACATTATACAAGCTTGCTAAATAAATAACATCTGTATTTATTGTGTTTTTCCTGCCTAAAGATTTTGTTGAAATTTTATTGTCTGTTAATAAATCTGCATTCAATAAACATTTAGAATGTTTATTTACAATTGGATGATTTTTACTGTTTTAATCTTTAAAAATATTCTAAATTTAATGCATTGAGGAAATGAAAACCCTGCCTCGCTTTTAAAATTATTTTGTTGATTTGTTTATGTTGTTATCTTTGTTGTTTTTCCCTGCTATTTTTGCGAGAAAGTATCGGTATATCAGATTCAAAAGTACATTGATTGATAGACTGGTTGATTTTAACGTCACGTCGACTCATCTAGGGTTATTTTTTACCTAGTGGTTAGGGAATCGCATTCATTATAAAAAAATTTAGTTGTTTCGTAAGAGGGTTTTTGATGAGGTGCACACAGTCCTATCGAATTCGAATATTTTTAAGTAATTTACTAAGCTTTTTGCTTAGATGTGGCACAGGGTCGTATGAATGGAGCACCAAATGAGACATCACTCGTGAAGGTTTGCTTGTCTCGCTTGCTAACCATTAGACCACCTGAGGCGACGGAATACGAATAATTTTTAAACAGATCTATTTTATCATTAAGGGTTTTCGGACTATTGTCTTCATCTTTATTGTTATTTCCATAACGTTTCGGCCGATATGTCCTCCGGTCTTCTTCAGGTGTTTGTCGAACTCGAAAACCCATAAATTCCCTCTGAATTGTCCAGCAGGACACATGGTGTAACGGTTATAGGCGTTGGTTCCCTAAGCTTCTAAGGAGACAATCATCTGGAGGCTGCAGGTTCAATCCTCACTACAGGTGAGTAACAATACAGGAATACTTAATACAATTATGGCTAACGGAATCAGAACAGGCGACTCCCGTGGATTCAAAAAAGGGCATAGTTCGAAGTTCTGTGAAGGTTCCCGAGTTCGACAAACACCTGAAGAAGGCCGGAGGATGTATCGGCCGAAACGTTGTGAAAATACCAATAAAGATGAAGACAATAGTCCGAAAACCCTTAATGATAAAAATCAACTAGTTTCGTCTCAGAAATTTAGACACCTAAGATCTATTTTACCCATGAATGGGACTGACAAATACTATCACTCCAGGTCAGAGTTGACCTAGAAGTAATAGTAATGAAGAGGTACTCCATACTCCCCAGATCTAGAGACTCACTATCAGATGCTGTTTAGAGTCATACCAAAGACACTTTTTTTGTGGAGGCGAGGTCTTATGGGGCACATGAAAGGTTTTTGTCAGGTATGTGCATATTGTTGGGAAATTCTGAGGTTTTTATCATATTCCTTTTTCTTCTTACCCTATTCACTAATAATCTTCTTTTTGCCTCGAAGCTGTAAAGGAATCAAGTACGGAGAAGGAAAAAGACAGGGAAACCTTTAAACTTAATTTTCATTTTGGGTTTTACGACTACTTCGTGGTTGGAATGTTTTCTGCACCAGTAGAAAAGGCCGTGCTCCCCCAAAGAAGGCGTTTGAAGAACATCAGCTTTGCCAAATTATAAGTTTGAGGGTCCGTCATGTGTCTTTGTGTTTAGTGAATATGTGTTCTATAGCTGTGATCAACAACGGAGATACAACAATGCTTTTGGTTATATAAAAATACAACTTAATATTATTACTCGAAAGGTCCGAATTGGCCAATCGGCTCGGGATGTAGAATGCACTGACTGCATCTCTGCGAAGGGGTAAGCCCCCCTCCACCAACGAGTGTCCTAGATATGACACAAATAAATCTGATAGTGAGGTTTCAGTAATGCTGGAGCTTTGGGGAATGCGGAGTTCCTCTTCATTGACATTGCTCTCACGTCCACTCTGGCCTGGAGTAGTAGCACCTGATTGGGTCATATCTAGGGGTCAAATAGAACTGAATTGTGCACTTATGCTAAACTGAATTGCTTGAAACAGAACTGTTTTGACATTTAAACTGCGTACTTATGCTTAACTGAATTGTTTGAAATAAAACTTTTTTTTACATTTAACAATATGTATTGCCCAGTCGGCTGCGGCTGTAGAATACATCGACTGATTTTTTTTTTTTTTTTTTGCAGAGGGGTAAGACCCCGCCTTCCAACGAGTGTCCTGGATATAACACTAAACAATCTGATAGTGGGGTTCCAGTTATGCTGGAGCTTTGAGGAATGCGGAGTACCCCTTCATTGTCATCGCTCTCAGGTCCACTCAGGCCTGGACAGGTAGTACCTGATAGGGTCCTATTTTGGGGACAAATAGAACTAAAGTGTTTACTTATACTAAACTGAATCGTTTGAAATAGAACTGTTTTTGACATTGAAACTGTGTACTTAAGTTAAACTGAATTGTTTGATGTAGAACGGTTTGGACATTTAACTGTGTGTAAACAAAAAATTATACTTATGCTAAACTGAATTGTTTGAAATAGAACTGTTTATATGTATAAAATGGATTTGGCATTAAATAACCTACAATGGTTGATGTGCCATAAAACTAAACCATCTACATTATACTAGTTCAATAACAGTCACTTATATAAGCATCTGATAGGGTCCTATATATGGGTGAAATAGAACTAAACTGCGTCCTATATATGGGTGAAATAGAACTAAACTGCTAAACTGAATTGCTTGAAATAGGACTGTTTTGATATTTAAACTTCGTACTTATGCTAAACTGAACTGTTTAAAATAGAACTGTTTTTAAATAGAACTAAACTGTGTATTTATGCTATACTTAATTGTTTGAAATAAAACTGTTTTGACATTTAACTTAACTGTTTTGACGTTTAATCGTTTATAAAAACAAACTACACCTATACTAAACTGAATTATTTAGAATTTAATTCGGCGTTAAATGACCCAAAAAGGGTTGAAACGCTGTAAAACCAACCCACCAACCAACCCACCAACCAATCAAAGGTCCAAAATTGCTGTGAGAGACAGAGACAGAGACACATGGCGTGGACACTGGCTGGTGGAGGACTGCTATATTGACCTTTTTCCTAGCCACGTTTGAGAAATGTACTCAATTCAAAAATTATTTTGCCCAGTCAGCTAGGGCAGTAGAATACACCGACTGCTTCTCTGCAGAGGGGTAACCCCCCACCACCACACACACACACACAACGAGTGTCCTGATATGACATTAAACAATCTGATGGTGAGGTTCCAGCAAGGCTGGAGCTTTGGGGAATGCGGAGTACTCCTTTATTGTCATCACTCCTAGGTTCACTCTGACCCGGAGTGGTAGCACCTGATAAGGGTCCTATCTATGGGTTAAATAGAACTAAACAGTGGTTGCTGTTTACTGTTTTTATACATTTAAACTGCGTATTTGTGCTAAACTGAATTGTTTAAAATAGAACTGTTTTGACATTAACTGTGTATTGCCCAGTCGGCTGGGGCAGTAGAATACACCGACTGGTTTCCTTCAGAGGAGTAAGACTCCCCCTCAACGAGTGTCCAAGATATGACACTAAACAATCTGATGGTGAGGTTCCAGCAATGCTGGAGCTTTGGGGAATGCGGAGTACCCCTTCATTGTCATTGTTCCCAGGTCCACTCAGGCCTGGCCAGGTAGCACCTGATAGGGCCCTATCTATGGATTAAATAGAACTAACGGCATACTTATGCTAAAGGGAATTGTTTGATTAAACTGAATAGCTTGAAATAGAAATGTTTTTCTCAATTAAACCGTACTTACATTTAAACTGTGTGCTTATGCTTAATTGAATTATTTGAAATAGAACTGATTTTTTACATTGAAACTGTATTTACTCTAAACTGAATTGTTTAACATAGAACTGTTTTGACATATAAGTGAGTGTAAACAAAATCTGTACTTATACTAAACTGAATTAGCTGAATTAGAACTGCTTGACTAAACTGAGTCGCTCGAAATGGAAATGTTTTTCATAATTAAAGCCGACAGAGGCTTTTACCACATCTTATGACCGGGCCAACTGCTTCCTTTGTCGGTAAAGGTCCAATAATACCGCCTCCAGACCAAAAACTCAACTTTTTTTTTCAAAGGGGACAGCGTACCAAAACCACAAATAGCCTGCAACAGACTTATTGTTTCAACAAGTAACCATAAAAACCCTGTAAGAAAAAGAGGCCTAGCTTAGGATTAATGGTCCTATTTTGCTTCAGCTACCTTGCTTAAGAAAAAACTGCCTAAAGTCGAAGGCGAATAAACAAGAACTCGCAAAGCAAACGGAGAGACCCCGACAGAGCCTTCTGCTCGTGCTGAAAAATAAATAAATAAATAAATAAAAGAGAGAGAGCGAGAACACTTGTGGGTCTCACTTAAATAATAGTAGGGGTGGAGGCTAACGGCACAACTTCAAAACAGCCAATCAGATTCGAGCAGACATTAACTGCCAAATTTACAATTTTCAACTCTTATTTCTGAAACAAAAATAGTTAGGCGCCAAAATAAGTTTCGGGAACCTGACTGAATAGAATAGTTCCTATCTTGTATTTTCAACAACGTTCATACCAAATGAACTTGTCCCGCACAAAAATAAATCTCTCATTTGGAGCCGGTCACGTGATTAGCAAACCTATTTATTTCACGCTCTCAACGGCAACATTCTCCCACTTATTGTCAGATCTCTCAGACACTGGCAGACACTGCAACAGGACCAGTAAAAACACTTTCATAGTTGCAATGAGATTAGTAAGCTAACTATCTTTATGTCTACTCAACTTCTTATGGACTTAAATGTTTCCTACAACGCACTTAAGCATGTAGGGAACGAATAAATAAATTTTTAAAAATTCTAAATTAAAATCTAAATAAATAAATAAATAAATAAATAAATCAAAAGAAAACTATTAAATTTGCAGAAAACTCCTAGAGGTCCATAACAGGAAAAGGGGATGACGCATGCGTAAAAAGAAAAAAGGCATTTCCTCTTGACAAAGGAGACGAGTCAATCATTCTCTTTCAGGCAGTGACCAGTAGATTGATAACCTCGTGCTGGTGTTTTGGGCACCACGCATACGTCTTTGGACGTAGCGTCGGTTAGTCCCTTCATCCAGTTGCAGACCTCTCTCTCTCTCTCTCTCTCGGTCAACATTATGCTGAAATATACAAGACCCACTACTGAACTATAAACTAACCCTTACGAACTCTGACAAAACTTCCAAAAGAAAACCAACCCTTATGGAAGCCCGAAATACCAAATGCGGACACCTACATACATGAAACGAATTAACGTTTTTTGACACCTTAACTGGGGGATTCAGTTATTTCAATGTATTAAAGAAAAACTCCCTCATCCACGGAATGGTTGTTGAACCCAGTAAATAAAGGAAAGTATAAAAGAAACGTCTTCGTCTCTTATCTATGTCTATCTTTTCTTTTTGTATATTTCTTTTGGGACTTTCTTTGGGCAAGGCATTGCGCCAGCCAGTCAACGTGGGGTAAAATAATATAATCAAAATATGGAGTCAGATATCTTACGGCAACACAGCCTTGCCCTTATCCCCTGACCTTCAAAACCTTAAAACCCAACAAACACACGTTTAGTCAGCGAGCAAACACATCCTCCACACAACAATTGTTGGAACATTTGTTCTATTATCATATGTATCTATTACATGTAGATGTTTTAATTATTTATATGATTTTATCTCATCTTTCCTTTCGGTTTATAAAGTATTTGAGTATCAATAGATATACTAATGTTTTATAGAATACATATTTTTTTAATCTTAAAATAAGTGTTATATAGCAGGAATCAGATCTCTCCCGATTTACGATTTCATTCAAAAAGTATACACGTGGCTGGAGAAGGGTAATATTCAACCGGATGTTAACCTGACGGCTGTTGCAGACAATGAATAAAATGTGTCTTTGCGTGAGAGGCTCCGCGCAGAGCTTCCGGGCGAGAATGCAAGAAATTAATTCACATTAACAAAATACCCTTTTTCAGCCAATCATAAATCTTCCCCCTAAAAAAATTCCCAGAACCGACTTGATCCAAACGGTAACTACGTAAGCAGCGAAAATCTTCAAAGGCGGCAAACTGGCCAATCGAGGGTTGAGGGAAGAACACACAACGGCCGTAAGAACTCATCCGAACTCTAACGGATTTTTGACACACCACCTGCTGTGAACAACTGCTGACTTAGCTACAATGCCACCCCGTCCACGACTGCTACTACCACCAAGATCATCTGATACCCTTACCACCCTTATACCACCATACCCACCAAGTGAGTTTCTCAACTTATAACATACATGACTGTTAATGAACTCTGGCTTCACACACACACCACGTTCACTCTTTCACTTGATATTGTGCACTACAAATTTGTACAGTTGATTCTTCGCTTTATCGTCTTGTTTTTCCTTTTTGTTAATATAATTGTTTAAAAACTTTCAACTTGTATTTGTCTTTTCCTTGCTACCATACGCTAAATATAACATGAGCTACAAATAACATACATAAGAACATTCTAGAAATTTTGGATCAAAACCGCATAAGCATTTAAGTTACATTTTTATATTTTTCAACCAATCAGCTAAAAACATAGAATAAGAACATTCTAGAAAAACAGGATCGAAAGTCAATTAACAGAAAATATTTAGGCTCTAAAATAAATAAGTAGAAATACGAATCTGATTGGTCAATAAATGTCTACGCGCTAAAATTTTAGGACGATTCTTTGATCCACTACTAAGGTATTAGCAACAACGAATTCAATCAACTCAGTCAGTAATTCTGTAGCAGTAATCGAGTCGCAAGTAGTCAAGGTTCATGACCTAGCTGCAGATAGCCACGACTAAAGTTCAAAAGAAATAACTGTCAAACTTTCTTTCATCAATGCGACACACTGTCGCCACAATAAAAAAGACACAGTGTGGACTTAACGTAAGTAAAGAACTACTTATTTAACAGGCTCTGTTAACCTTCAAACACACACACATACCCACACACGTGTGAACAATCTTATTTTCTTTTAACTGGCCAAACTTTATTTTCCACAAAGGCCTGTAGCAGAAAGAATTCAAAACCATTATTTAGTGCGGGAATTGTTTAGCCATTGGAATATTGAAATCATACATTTCATCCAATGAGAACGACCCATGCCATTCTGCTCGAGCACACCTCACCAGGCACCATAAAAAGGCAGCGCTAATCATGCTCCCTCTTTCTTTTCTTTTCTCATTCCTCTTGGCTGGCAGCTAGGTAAGACCAGCCGATACGAGAGATAACATTTCTCTAACTCGGGACGATTCCAACAGCAGACAGGGACTAACCATCTCGAGAGAGCACACTTCAACATTTGTTCCTCTGCATACCTTAGGAGACCATTTCCTGGTCAATTATTTCTCCTTCCTAAATCAAATGGACCCGATGCCCCTGGCTAAGCACTAAACTCCTGCATATCCATTTGCAAGTGTTTTGTCATTCTCTTCAACTCACGGCACAAGGAAAACTTTCACTCAAGCAGTCATTAAACTACTAGATTGAAAACCATCAGTATCTACGCGTTTATGGTTTGGTTTGGTTTGGTTTTGTTTCTTTGTTTAATGGCATATCAACTCTTTTTAGGTTTTAAATGCCAAAGCCATTCTCCTAGAAGAACAGTAGTGGTACTATTTAACCCATAGCTGGGAGGATGAGGGGGTTCATACCTTTCCCAAGAGTATTTGCCCGAAAGTGAACGTAATAGCGCGATTGGAGTACGAACTCGCGTACTACGATTCTGCAGTCCATCGCTTTAACCATTACACCACGATGACACCCCACTACGCGTTCATTATTCGTTTCCTTTCTATAAAAATAACAAGAGCCAATAGCACGATATTACGTCAATTACCATTTATGCTAAAATGGAAATATCATCTGCCCTCTTGTTATAGGCCATTCACACATTTTGTTTTTCCTTTATTTATGAATATCAAATCGTTTATTTTTTTAATGTTCGTTGTGTCATGTTCCACTTCCTTTACGTGATTATAAAATTTTGTCTTGTATTTATGGTGGAACTAAACTTGAGAGCAATACCCATAAAATACGGACGAGAACTTACTCATATACACACAGAACTAATTGGAAAGAACATATCCATTTAAATATCCAATTACACCGATTCCCCCACAGTTTTTTTTATTAAACTTCCTTTCAGGCATAAAAAATACCGGTCTATAATAACACCTTAAACTTCATTCCCGTTTAACGAAAAGGGCAAATTGTAGTCTGCCCTGTTACATTAAGAAGAAAGAAAATACAGGAATGACGACGAGAATATTGATGAGTTTCAAGAAGTTTAATGACAGCCAGAAAGATAGCCCTTTGTGTTGTGAGTTCGTACATGGAAGAAAACAGTTGCAAATGATAGAGCCGGAATTAAACATCTAACCTTGAAGTTTCGAGGACCAGTGGGTCTAGGAGGAATGAATAAATGATGAAAGAAATTACTGCTGTTGGAATTGTCAAAAAGAGTCAGTGAAGAAGAGAGATTGTCTGTCCTGCTCGAAAAATATGAGGAAGAGAGAATGTTACTCCGCCTTTTATATTGCCCGGGGAAGTCACCCGGGCAGAATGGCATAAGTCACTCTCATTGGACGAAATATGTAAATTGAAACCCCCAACGGCAAAATGATTCCCGCACTAAATAATAATTTGAAATTTTTTCTTTCTGCTACACCCGTAACTGGGAACCTCACCGGAGTTGGAAACTTCTGTTTTGTTCAATGAACGAAAATAAGAAATCAAGTCGATTTTTCACCCCATGGGCGTGGAATAAAAAATAAAAGACCTTGTCTTCTCAGTTCGAAGAATAAAAGCAAAAGAGAAAAAATTTCGGGTCTGAATTCTCACGCCCTCTACCAGAAGACAATTATTTTTATCTCCTTACATCGGTTTTATCAGTTATCTAAAGATTTCTCTGTTAAAATATTGAACAACATTTTGCTAATTAGCAACACACTCTTCTCTCATAATATGCATATAAATCTAATTTGTGATCTTTAATGAAATGTGAATAATTGTTTTCTGAAGACAATATGAGTATTTCTCTTGAAGTTTATAAATTAAAATCCTGTTGTATTAGCTCAAGTGGAATGTTTGTGGTAAAAAATATTTGAGTCAAATTCCCACTCATGAAGGACCAATACTAACATTAGTATATCCATGATATCATCATCATCTTGTCGTGCCACCAGCACGGATATTCCTGACCCTCTCTCGCCACCTCTCCTTACTGTTCATCGCTTCCGGTGGGTCCTCAGGGCTACACCCCATATCCTCACCGAGCTGCTGTATGTAGGTTCTAGCTGGTCGCCCTGCTTTTTCTCGTCCATGTGATGGGGTTCATAGGAGTACGTCACTTATGAGCTCGTCCCTACTTCTCCAGCAGTGTCCTGCATGTCTGGTTCGTCTAACTTGGATAGTTTTAGTGAGGGGTGGTAGGTGGCCGTACAGCTGCTGTTTTGTGGATTGTTGCCTCCAGGACTTGTTCAATATTGCTTGCAGCATTCTCGTGTAGTTGCTGTCAAGCTTTTTCTCCAGCCGTTTTGTTAGCGTCCAAGTAGTGCATCCATATAGCAGTATCGACACGATCGCAGCTTGGAAGAAACTAGGTTTGTCGCAGCCATAATGATTCTCTATTGAAACACCAAAGTGAAACCACGTTCTCCGGGTGGAGACACAGACTACTTCGATATTGTAGCAGGTGTACTGCAAGGGGACACTTTCCCCATACCTCTTTATTATCTGTCTAGACTACGTACTTAGAATATCGATCGATAAAATCATAGAAAATGGTTTCGAGCTGACAAAGAACAGAAGCAGAAGGTACCCCGCAAAAACAATTACCGACGCCGACTACGCCGGTGACATAGCGATTCTGGCAAATGCATCCGCCCAAGCCGAAACCCTACTGCATAGTCTGGAACGAGCTGCCACAAGCATTGGCCTCCATGTCAATGCACCCAAAATGGAATATATGTGCTTTAATCAAACAGGCGACATTTCCACACTAAACGGTAGCTCTCTGAAACTAGTAGACAAGTTCACCTACCTAGGAAGCAGTGTCTCATCGACCGAGACAGACATCGACACGCGACTAACAAAGGCATGGACAGCTATCAATCCGTGATATACTAACCCTAAAACACTGTTAGATTATATATTTATTAACAAAAAGTGGATAAATAACACTGTGAACTGTGAGGCATACTCCTCTTTTGAAGGGGTATCTTCCGATCACAGAATCCTCACAGCAAAGATATTCCTGGGTCTACGCAGAAAAAAAAAGACAAAACCACACGTTACGACTGGTCTTCACTTACCAAAAGAGATATTAGCAATAAATATACGGTAACTGTAAGAAACAAATTCCATACTCTCCAAGAGATATCTGAAACATAGACTTCGAATGACCAATATAAAAACTTATTCACTGCCCACATGGAAGCAGCAGCAGGGTGCATACCAACGAAGCCAAGAGCCAAATGTAGAGTTCCATTGGAGTCACTCATAGTTAGGAAAAAAACAAGATAGCATAAAAATATCATCTTGCTTAATAGAGGAGACCCAACAAATGTTAATGCCCTGAAACTTAAGAAAGCCCAGAACAATAGAAATATATTCAATGCCAAATCAATAAAATCAGAAACTTGGGAGAAGATAGACAATCACGAATATCATGGCAGACATGAAATGAAGTGAGCAGAAGGAAGAGCCCCTCCAGAGCCAAACTAAAAGCTGTCAGTCAAGAAAAACGAATACGGAAGTTGAAAGAACTCACAGCGAAGATGTACCCTAAAGTCACTGATAAACCTATCACAATAATTATTAAAAGCCGACTAAACATCAAACTAGGACTATTTATGGAGGAAGAACTTAGAATAGTACTGACAAAAGTAAAACAGAAAAATTGCAGGTCTCAACTAAATGCCTCCAGAAATATGGAAGACATGGATATTTGATGACATATTTCTTCGGTTATGCAACGCTGTCTATAAACAAAGTACAATAGAGAAATGAACAAAACGCTGCATCCTCCTCTTCCCAAGAAGAGTTGCCTCGGAATCACGAAGAACTACAGAGGTATAACTCTTATTGTTATAGCTACTAAGGCTTATAATGCTCTGCTTCTCGTCTACTGAAAGTGAAGTCAGCATACGCCTGGTAAAGGCATGGACTGCTATCGATAAGTCATCGATCATACGAAAATCTGCCATACAAGATAAGATAAAATGGGATTTTTCCAAGCTGTGGTTTTGTCAACACTACTGAATAGATGCACCACACGAGGGCTTATAAAATGCTCGGAGAAATAACTAGAAGGGAGCTACACAAGAATGCTACGTGCTGTTTTGAATAAATCGTGGAAGCAACACAGTATAAAACAGCAGCTGTTGGGCCACTTACGTCTCATCTCACAAACCGTCCAAGTAAGACGAACAAAACATACAGGACACTGCCGAGAAAGTAAGAACGAACTCATAAGTGACGTTCTTCTAAAGACCCCTACTTATGAACCTAGTTTTGAAAACATGCCGAGAACGATGGATGATCATATTTACCAACCCCTCCGCTCGGGCAGGATATGACACAAGGTCAATTTTTAAGTGGAGTTGAACAGGTTTGAATTCAGAGTTTTCCTTCTCCTAGACTAGTTGCCTCACCAAGGCTGAAGAACCTAGTCTGCCCTACTATTTACCCATAGCTGGAGGGAGAATATTTTGGATTCATACCTTTCCCAAGGGTATTATGCTTGGTGAAATGCAATCAGTCAGGTCCAGGATTTGAACTCGTGTCGCCGTGTCCATATCCTGCGACGATAACCATTACACCACGGGCACGATGGATGATAGGGACGAATGAAGAGACAGGGAGGGAAACCTGAATTACATATATATATGTATATATAAGATTCTGACTGTGTGAAAAAAAAAACAAATCACAATTTGTAAATAAAGATTATACGAACCGATATCTGGGAAAATTCAATAATAAAAAAGAAAGACTAACGGCACCCGCACAACTTGAAAAATAATCAAATAGTCCTGCCATGCTCAGGCGTAAAAGTGCTCGATATAATGAGGTTTAGTTTCTTTGTTTAATGGCATATCAACTCTTTTAAGGTTATTTAATGCCAAAGCCATTCTCCTAGAAGAACAGTAGTGGTACTATTTAACCCATAGCTGGGAGGATAAGGGGTTCATACCTTTCCCAAGGGTATTTGGCCGAAAGTGAACGTAATAGCTCGACTGGGGTACGAACTCGCGTACTACGATTCCGCAGTCCATCGCTTTAACCATTACACCACGAGGACACCCACCTCGATATAATAAGTAGAGCGAATAAGAAGTTTTAGTAACAAGGCAAATTGGTTGACTCACCCAGTTACATTAAGAAAGGAGTAAAACAAATGAATGGACGAGAATATTGATGAGTTCCCAAAACTTTAATGACAGCTTGAGAGAAACCCCTGTACTGTGAGTCGTACAAAGGAAAGAAAGCAGTTGCGGATGTTAGAGCAGGAATAAAGCATCCAACTTGAACCTTCGAGGACCAGTTGGTCTAGAAGGAATGAATAAAGGATAAAGGAATGATCTCCAAGAGAAAACAATGGTCCAAACACTGGATGCGCTCTCCTTATGTTGATGTTGGTCTGTTCGGCTGCTAGAATGAATGAGGAAGAGACTGAGACAACGTTTGTGTGGCCTTTTATCCTACCCGGGAAAGTCGTCCGAATAGAATGGCTTAAATCATCCTCATTGGACGAAAATATAAATCGAAACCTCAATGGCCAAAATAATTACCGCGCTAAACAATAAATTTGAAATCATTTCTTTCTGTTACAAAGTCGTAAAACCTACAGAGTCAGAGTAATCTACTTAGGGTTCACTTACTGGATCATCAGGAAAGATTTGCAAACAAATTTTATATTTAGTAAGTAAGTAAAGTTGTCTCCCTTTAGTTGAGGGCGACCCGAAGGTTTCCTTTTCAATAGCTACTACACCGAGGTGTAGGGGAGAGTGCTATCCCTTCCCCCAGATTTCTCCACTTTACCCTTGAGACGTACCTTGTAATGCTGTGAGTTAAGCAAGGAACTATCAAGAAACATTTTTTAAAGTCTTTGGTATGTAGGGGTATGGACCTGTATTTAGTATTTAAAGTTTCCCACAATTTTATGTTGTGTTTGTTTAATAGTGTTTAGTTTGGAATAAGGCACAATATAGGCACATGGAAAAAGTAGTAAATGAAAGAAGCCAATGAGTGAAGGATATAAAACAAATTAGTAAAAAATATGAAACGGCGCGGAAAAAAAGGAACATTTAAACAAGGCGACGAAGAAAAACAAATTTATATTCTACAACAATAAAACTTACATTGATACATAAAAAATATTGCTAATTCTACTTACAAAATAATAGTGTGTGTATATGTGTGAGCTCGTGTGTGTGTGAGTGTGTGCGTAACACAACTAAACTACAAAAGGATTACATATTCAAAATGTCCTTTTTTTTATGATTAGAAACGGGCAGTTTCTCTGAGACTGGAAAGCGTCTCATAGTCAATGTATATTTTGAATGTCTGCGAGGCCCATCCATGTTGTTGCTTTTCAATCCTGTTGATTTACACTGGAGGGAGTGTGTTGCTGCTGCGAAGAAATTGGGTAAAATAGAGAAAGGGTGTTTGAAGACCACGTATTTATAGAAAATACGCGTCTTGTAGGTGGCTCCAAACGCAGGACTAAAATTTACGCGCGGATCTAGTTTTAAGCATGTCACGTGGTTCTCCTGGCCAATGGTTACCCGAGACGGAATATGTGAGCGTCCGCCATCTTTGTCGTGGGAACAAGTGGCATACCGCCCAAATTGAATTATAGGAGTGTAAAGTCCTATAGGTATGATTCGACCTGGGATTGAACCCTCGTCTCTGGGCCATTGGCGATTTGTTTGTACACAGCTGAATGGTTTCAAATATTGACTTTTGTCCGGACAGATTGTACAGTAAAACAAGCAGGCCAATAATTATTTTTATTACCTTCTATCTCAACTAAGACTTTTTGTATTTTTGTATCTTTTTACATATTTCTTTTTCACCGAACAATATGTGCATATCTTATCTGTCAGGACACGTTTTTCAATACTGCTTGTTCATATATTATGTATTTATTCAATGTAAACTAGTAATGAATATACAAATGTTGATATTGATGCAAGGCGTCGGGGATATTGCGAGATGTGTCGAAAGTATGAAATAAAGTTCGGGGGCAGTACGTGTTCCTCGCAAATAATTTCCCTAACAAAACAAAAACAAAACCTGAATAACTTTGAAATAAAGGTTTAGCTGGAATATTGTGCCAAGGAACTCGCAATGTTGTTGTTGTTGTTGTTGTTTTCGCCAATGTGGTTATTGTTGTTGTTGTGTTCGCCTTTGGTGTAAGGAGAAATGGGAATGTCTTTGCTAGACAGCGTGGCGCCTCTCAGGTTTTGGTGGAGTAAGGAAACAGTCCGTTGGCGTAGTTTTGTTGTCGTTAGTAGCAAACTCTCTGGTGAATTGGTCCATCGCTTTCTTTTTATAACTCCTAAGAGGATCAAAACAGGTATGAATGTTTTTTTGGGGGAAAGTACTTGATTGGTTAAAAAAAAATCTATGGGTGCGAATTTTGTGTATGTGGTTTGGATCCTTTTTTTCTAGAATGTTCTAATGTTTGTTGATTGGTTTAAAAATGTGAGTGTGAAATTTGTGTATGTATATGAAATTTACGCTACACAAGGTAAGATAGGATTTGATTAAATAGCCTCCCTGGCACTAGCCAACGCCATGAATTTAAAAAAAATTATTGGAATACTTGGCGGTAATAGTGAACTTTTTAAATACCCACTTGCCAACGACCAATAGGATTTACACGCCAATATTTTCAATTAGCTGTCGATAACCGCATGGTTCAAAAAATTCTAGAAAATGGGATCCTGGTTCACTTGTTTCCGAAAAAAAAACAACTGCTGGACGTTAGTAAAATAACTTGTTTCGGAACTTTTTGATCGGAGAAGTCACGTGCTTTCTGCCTCCAACTACGTCCGCGCCTTTGATTTTTGTCCCACGAAAAATAAAGCGTGTGTTTGGAGCCGGCCACGTGACATGGTTAATTATATAAGCTCTACATTTCCGATAACCCATTCTCTCGTTCTTCGCTTTCCAAGCTCAAGACAGTAACATAAGCGCGTATATAGTCTGCGAGTTCTTTTTTCTCACGTCCTGCCTTTCGGCTGAACGTGATCCAGTCTCACGCGCGCGTTCAGCCTCTGACACTTCGTCAAATCCCGAAAAAGACAAACGAACAACATGGGAGAACATTGTAGGGAACGTTTTGGTAGATATTTTAATATTTTGCTCCCTCAATTTATGTTGGCTCATAATTGAAAAGCAAACGAAGTAAAACGACGCCGACAAAAGAACATTCAAAACAAAGCAGAACAAACAAAATTAGATTTATGTATTAAAAAAAATACATAAAAAGGAAAGATTGCAAAACATTACGAATATTCTAACATAGTCTGTTAAAATATTCCTCTATGTGTGTGTATGTGTGTATGTAACTAACACGAATATCATGGAAAAGGATAAATATCAAAAATATCCTGTAGGCTATAAAATGTATGTTGACTAAGTATTTCATGCAAGGTATCAATATACAGAAATATAGTAATGTATTCTAGGAGGAGCGTGTCTTCTCCCATGTTGGTTGTTTGTCTTTTTCGGGGTTTGACGAAATTTCTGAGACTGTGTTCGAGGCTGGAACAAGTCTAACGGAAAAGGCAGAACAGGAAAGAAAAAAGGTTGCAGAATGTATACGCACCCATGTTACACGTATTTAGTTGTGTCTTACTAACTGGCAAGGTCAAACTGTTTCTGGAAGTCGAAATGAAGAGAAAGAGAGTGCTGTCTCTGGAAGTCAAAACGTGTCTGTGTGTGTGTGTGTGAGAGAGAGAGAGAGAGAAAGAGTGTGTGTGTGTAAGCTGTCTCTGAAAATCAAAATGTGAGAGAGAGTTCTTGGAAGACGAGAGTATATATAGGAAATCCTAGTCATGTAGTCGGCTCTAAATGCGCGGGAAAAATCAAAGGTGCAGACGTAGTGTTGAGTACAAATCCCGTGACTTTCCGGACCAATAGGTTCCCGAGACTGACTAGTTTACCGACGTCCGCCATCTTTGTTTCGGGAACAAGTGGTATCACAGCCATTTTAAAATATAGGAGTGTAAATCCTATAGCCACTTGTCAAGGACCGATAGGATTTACACACCAATATTTTTAAATGGCTGTCGAAGACCACGTGGTACAAACAATTCTAGAAAATAGGATCCTGATTCACTTGTTTTCTATTGGTCAGGGAAGTCACGTGCCTTGTGTCTTCAACTACATCCGCACCTTTGATTTTGTCCCGTGCAAGATAAATCGTGTGTTTGGAGTTAGTCATATGACATGGATACTATATATATATATATATACTCAACACTTTCGATAACTAAACCTCTCATGGTCTCATTCTTCGCTTTCCCAGCTAGTGACATGTACTTCAAGACAGTAACATGGACTTGTATATAATCTTCAAGTTCTTTCTTCTCATGTTCTGCCTTTCGGCTGAATGTGTTCCAGTCCCACACATGTGTACTGCCTCAGACTCAGAGTCTTTGTCAAAACTCAAAAGAGACAAACAACCAGCATAGGAGAACACACAGCCTTTTAAAAGACATTGCCATTCTCATGTGTATTAGTACTTTGTGAGAAGTACCAAGTCAACATACACATATAGTCTACAGGACACTTTTATTATTTAGTCTTCTCGCATACACCTAGATGATAACACATAAATATAAGTAAGAATTCTGACATTTTTATCCTTCATTCCTAAACAAAATACTAGTTCACCATATTATTCATGTTAGTCACACACACACACACACACATATTTAACAAACTATATTCGAACCCTCCTAATGTTTTTTGTAATGTTTCCTTTTTATGTACTTGTTGATATATGAATTTATTTTTGTTTGTGTTTCCTTGTTGAGAATATTCTTCTGTCTACATCGTTTATATCGTTTTAAATAATAACACTATCATAACCACAGACCAATATTAGCATTCGTATATCTATGATATACTAACACGAAACACGACGGAAGGAAAAACAAAATAAATACATTTATACTGTATCAGAAAGAATTTCAAACCATTATTAAGTGCGGGAATTGTTTTGCCACTGGAATTTTGAAATTAAATATTTCATCCAATGAGAAAGACCCTTGCTATTCTGCCTGGGCACACCTCCTCGGGCACCATAAAAGGCAGCGTTAACCACGCTCACCCTCTCTTTTCTTTTCTCATTCCTCTTGGTTTGCAGCTAGGTAAGACCAGCCGATACGAGAGATAACATTTCTTTCTCTAACTCGGGACGATTCCAACAGCAGACAGGGACTAACCATCTCGAGAGAGCACACTTCAACAATTGTTCCTCTGCATACCTTAGGAGACCATTTCCTGGTCAATTATTTCTCCCTCCTAAACCAAATGGACCCGATGCCTCTGGCTAAGCACTAAACTCCCGCATTACCATTTTCAAGTGTTCTCATCCTCTTCAACACACGGCATAAGGAAAACTTCCACTCAAGCAGTCATTAAACTACTAGATTGAAAGCCATCAGTATCTACGCGTTCATTATTTGTTTCCTTTCTATAAAAATAACAAGAGGCAACAGAACGATATAACTTCAATTATCAATTATGCCAAAATGGTAATATCATTTGCCCTCATGTTATGATATATACAAAAATATTCAACATTTTTATATATAATATTCATACCAGTGGTATTAAGAGGAGATATGTGCACAAACGTGTTTCAAGAGCTTGAATTGCATACAGTTAAATGGTTTATAAGGCGTATATGAAGAAGGGTTTATTTCGTGGTTGGAGTGATTGTTGGGGAATTGTTGGTATATTGGAATTTCTGAGTTTCGTATCTGACTCAAGGACGGAAGGAATGATACAAGGATATCTTTAAACTCAAACTTTATTTTAGGGCTTATGACTATTCTATGGTGAGAAAATTTTCCTGATTCATTAGAAATTGTCGCGTTTCCCAAACAAGGAGTTGAAATATATTATAATCATTTTCGGTGAGTTTAAAGTTTAAAGTTCTTCTTGTGTCAAGTAGATATGTTCTATTGAATACATATTTTTAGCCCAAAAGTAATCAACCCCCCAAATATAGATAAGAACTTTCTAGAAATTTTGGATTAAAGCCGCATTAGCATTTAAGTTACATTTTTTGTATTTTTCAACCAATCAGCTAAAAACATAGAATAAGAACATTCTAGAAAATTCTTGCCCAGTCGGCTGGGGCTGTAGAATACACCGACTGCTTCTCTGCAGAGGGGTAACCCCCCCCCCAACGAGTGTCCTGGATATGACACTAAACAATCTGATGGTGAGGTTCCAGCAATGCTGGAGTTTTGGGGAATGCGGAGTACCCCTTCATTACCATCGCTCCCAGGTCCACTCTGACCCGGAGTGGTAGCACCTGATAAGGATCTTATTTATGGGTTAAATAGAACAAAACCGTACTTCTTTCACTATACTGATTTTTGCATTTAAACTGCATATTTTTGCTGGGCTGAATTGCTTGAAGTGGAACTGTTTTGACATTGGAACTGCGTACTCGTGCTGAACCGAATTGCCCGAAATAGAACTGTTTTTTACATCTAAACTGTGTACTTATGCTGAACTGAATTACCTGAAATAAAACTGTCTGACATTTAAATCTGTGTATGCTAAAATGAATTGAGTAAACTGAATAGCTTGAAATAGAAATGTTTTTGACAATTAAACCGTACTTACACTTAAACTGCGTGCTTATGCTTAACTGAATTATTTCAAATAGAACTGTTTTTTGACATTAAAACTGTATTTACACTTAACTGAATTATTACATATAACTGCTTAAATAGTTTGAAATGGAAATGTTTTTGACAATTAAACTGTCTACTTATGCTAGACTGAACTGTTTTCAATAGAACAGATTATTTACATAAAAATTGATTTGGCGTTAAATAACCTACAAGGGTTGATATGCCATAAAACCAAACAAACCAAACCAAACCTAGAAAATTCGGCTCAGAAACTAATCAACTGAAAAATATTTAGGCTCCAAAATAAATCAGTAATTAAACGAATCTGATTGGTCAAGAAATGTCCGCGTGCTTGAAATTTCAACCATTTCAATTGTATTCAGGGAAAATTCCCTCATCTATTGAATGGTTGTTGAACCCAGGAAATAAAGAAGAAAAACGTCTTCGTCTCCTATCTGTTGCTATCTTTTGTAGTATAAATCTTTTTGGGCCTTCTTGTTCAAGGAGTTACATCAACAACACAACGTGGGGTAAAAATAGAATAACTTCAGAATGGAGTCAGATAAAAAAACGGTATAACAGCTTACCCTTGACCTCGGCCTGATCCCGCTGCGGAAGGAAAGAGACAAGGGTACCTTTAAACAGAAACTTTATTTTGGAACTTACGACTATTCTATAGTGAGAACGTTTTCCTGAATCATTAGAAATAGAAGCGTTTCCCAGACAAGGAATTGAAATATATTATAGTCATTTAAGGGGAGTTTAAAGTTTAAAGTTAATCTTGTGTCAAGTAGATGTGTTCAGCATAGGCCGCTGCTAACGGGAGAGTCAACCTGTCGCTAAGCCATTGCTCAGCAGACACGTGCACTTCCACCAGCAACAGAGAAAAAATAAGGTCCATCCAGTAACACTGATGAATGCTTACTCCGAATAGTTCTCTTCGGTATTGGAAATTATTTACGGAGTTATTTTTACGCGCGCTGTGATTGGCTGAAAAAAAAAAACAATCACGAACCGCTATCAGCACATCTGCATGTGCACACGTTCTTCAAACTAACATCTCTTTTTTCCTTTGACGCCAACGATGTAACTCGGAATCTTGACTGCTGACGAAGCAGGCGACAGTATGTAGCTAGGTACATACGAGGACAATCATCCCATGAGAGACTCTACGCTCAGAGGGACCCAAAATTCTCCTTCTTCAAGGCTTTGAATCTGTACGGACTAGCCACCAAAACGACATGGAACTGAAAGAACTGTTACCAAGATGAATGCTATAGTTAAGTTTGCAGAAAACATCTCTTTTTGCTATTCTTCTTCTTTTTTTTTTCTTTTTCTTTATCTTTCTCTAAATATAAACCGTTTTTTAAACCGAATTGTTGTGTCGTAGAAAGAATTTCAAATTGTTGTCTGGCGCAAGAATATTTTGACTGTTTTGGACCCGAACTCATACTTTCGACCAATGAGAATATTTCATGCCATTCTGCCCGGGTCACTTCCCTAGGAAACTATAAAAAGGCGAGGTAACATTCTTTCACCCTCTTCCACGCAGGCCTTTCGAGCAGGACAGACCTGTCCTGTCTTTCCCTCTCTTCGCTTCCTAACAGTCGGAAGGACCAGCCAACATTAGAGACCACATTCACTATTCTTCACTGACTCTTCTTCACTGACTCTCTCTCACATATTTCGAGCAGTCCGCTAAGCACTATGAGGAGAGCACATCCAATTTTTGGACCGTTGGTGTCTGAGAAATCACTCTTTCATCATTTATCTTTCCTTCTAAACCAACGGATCCTTTTCAACTCCTGCTTTAACTTCAGCATTTTAATCCCTGTCTTGACGACAACATTTCAACTCCCGCTTGGACTCTTGCATTTTAATTCCTAACCTGACGACAGCGTCTTAATACCGGCTCTATCATTTAGAACTTTTCTTCCTCCTGCAACTTACAGCACAAGGGTTCCTTTTGTCTCAAGCTGTTAATAAAACTTCCAAATTGAAAGCTATCAATATCTTCGTTGACTCAATTGTTCTTCCTTTTAATATAACAAGAGGCAACAGAAACCTACAACCTCAACTGCCACTTTTGTATAAATGGTAAATATTATCTGTCCCCATGTTATAGTTGTTTTGTTCCATCTCTCTTGTCATGTCTCATGCTACCGTAAGCCTAATTTTTTCCTTACACTGCAGATGTAGATTTTGTCTTATTCTCAACGAGTAAAATCCCAACATCGGGGCCAGAAAGACCCCCTTTGTAGGAATGCACCGATTTTGCTTCCTGTCAGAAGCCTCTTGGGAAACTGTTACTTTTGAATTAAAAAAAAAATTAAAATCCCCACAGGTTTCAAGTATTGCTATCTCACCTCCTTTAAGATAACATAGGGTTGGGTACTTAATTGCCACAAAAACAATTTGAAGTATACTAGTGGAACAATGACTTTATTTATGACTTACACTATTGACTCATGGCTGGAGATTAATACTCCGAATTCCTGTAAAAAGCAGATAAAAAGGTAAGTTGAAAGAAAATTTAGTTAAAATTTAAAAATACAACTGAAAAATTTAAAAGCTAAAAAAACATTACCCAGTCGGCTGGGGCTATAGAATACACCGACTGCTTCTCTGCAGAGGGGTAAGACCCCTCCCCCTAACGAGTGTCCTGGATATGACACTAAACAATCTGATGGTGAGGTTCCAGCAGTGCTGGAGCTTTAGGGAATGCGGAGTACCCCTTCATTGCCATCGCTCCCAGGTCCACTCTGGCCCGGAGTGGTAGCACCTGATAGGGTCCCATCTATGGGTTAAATAGAACTAACAGCATACTTATGCTAAAATGAATTGTTTGAGTAAACTGAATAGCTTGAAATAGAAATGTTTTTGACAATTAAACCGTACTTACATTTAAACTGCGTGCTTATGTTTAACTGAATTATTTGAATTAGAACTGTTTTTCGACATTAAAACTGTATTTACACTTAACTGAATTGTTACATATAACTTCTTGAATAGTTTGAAATAGAAATGTTTTTGACAATTAAACTGTGTACTTATGCTAAACTGAATTATTTTAAAAAGAACAGATTATTTACATAAAAATTGATATGGCGTTAAATAACCTACAAAGGTTGATATGCCATAAAACCCAATAAACCAACCAACCAACTAAAAAAAATAGTTAAATGAAAATAGAAATTTGAAAATTTCAAAATAAAAAATTTAAATAGAAATTTAAAATAAATTCTAAAATAAAATTTTAAATCAAGATTATTCAAAATAGAATTATCAAAAATAGAATTAGTCAAAATTGAAATTAGCATTATATTGATGAAATTATATTGATCAAATTATTTAAAATAAAGATAAAATCACTATTAAATTGAAAATGAAATTATAATTGAATAAAGGTGGCCGTGGTGCAATGGTTATCGTCGTAGAAAATGGACACGGCGACACGAGTTCAAATCCTAGACTGATTGCATTTCACCAAGCATAATACCCTTGGGAAAGGTATGAATCCAAAATATTCTCCCTCCAGCTATGGGTAAATAGTAGGGCAGACTAGGTTCTTCAGCCTTGGTGAGGCAACTAGTCTAGGAGAAGGAAAACTCTGAATTCAAACCTGTTTAACCCCGCTTAAAAATTGACCTTGTGTCATATCCTACCTTAGTGGGGGGGGGTAAATATGATAACTGAATAAAGATTATTATTGATACAGGCTCACTCCCTGATGCCAACTGTCCCATAGGGTAATGTCTATTTCGTAAAATTGTTTCTCAAGACACTTTACTCATTTGGAAGTTTTCACACCAGCGTTAGCCGATGGTTTCTCACTGGAGTTTCAATGACACCAAGTCTCCTCAAGTCTCCAGGACTCTTCTCAGTATTCTGGCCGATCTAAATAATACAGTAGTTTGAATGGTCTCCAGGACTCTTCTTATTTCCAGGTCCCCCAGTCCCTATATTCTGGGTTGTGCGTATACCATTTGTTCGTTTGGTTAAATTTAATCTTCTTGCACAATTCCTAGTGAATCACCTTCCAAACCCAATCGTGTCTAGTCTTATTATCTTTTTCTGCTAGTGTGGGAGTACTCTAGTTTTACCCTGTGGTAGTTTTACCCTGTGGTCAGCCGGAACTGCAATGTCCACTATTTAGCAAGTTCTCTTTCTTTTGGTTGACTATCACTACGTCTGGTCATCTGGCTGAGTTTAGGTGATCCGTTTGTATCTCAAAATCCCAGAGAAGTTTGAGCGTTTCATTCTCCATGACGGATTCTGGGTTGTGCATTTACCATTTGTTCGTTTGGTTAAATTTAATCTTCTTGCACAATTCCCAGTGGATCACTTTCCAAACCCAATCGTGTCTAGTCTTATTATCTTTTTCTGCTAGTGTGGGAGTACTGTAGTTTGGTGAATATTTTTGGTCCTACATTTTGTGATGGTATGTTTGGTTCATAGTTTCCCCACCATGTATGTTGGTTTATATTTGAAAAGTCAAATGAAGTACACGATATAAAAGACGCGAACAAAAGAACATTCAAAACAAAGCTGTACAAACAAAAGTAAATTATATATCAATAAATACATGGTGTGTGCGTGTGCATATGTTGCGGAGCCGACGCGCTTATCGGCTCCGCAAATTAATTTTGGAGTTTTATACGTGTGTGTAGTGACAGCCAAGGACAATGAAGGGAGACAAAAGGCAAGATAACAGATACAACAAAAGTGATGATTTTATTGCCGGAATTACAAAACGTGTATGTAAATGTCCGTGGCGATTGTATGCGGTCTTCAGCTAGGATGGGTCATGTCGTTAGCTGGTATGTAGATGTTCGCAGGTGGACGTTCGACGAGGGTCGCTGGAGTAGGTCGAGTCGTGGAGATACAGCTAGGTGTTTGATGCGGGTAAGCTGAGGTCGGTCGAGTCGTTGGATGCAGTTTGACAGTCGTTGCGGGCAGCTGAGGTCGGTCGGTCGTTGGTAAATCGATGTCCCGGTTTTTTGACATTTCGTTGGTGGTTGCTAGTCCGTAACAGCGAGTCGTTACGTGGGCTAGTTGTTGCGATGCTAGGGCAGTCCGTAACAGCGAGTCGTTACGTGGACTGAATGCTGCATTGTAGGAGCGTCGTGGTCGGTAGATCAATATCCCGGGGACCTCTAAGAGCGGGGACCTCTGTTATTTATCGTGGCGTCCAACCAACGCACGAATATGGCACAAGGCCGTTTTTAAGGTGGGTCCGGTCGCAGGGCCGAAGTCCACACGCGTCCGGCAAAGCCAAAAATACCTTCAGCCCCGTCGGCATTCCCCTTTTTGGGGCGCCTCAGGCGCCAGGCAATAAATCCAACCCCTCCGAAGTGGGTAAAAGCCTGGGGGGATGGCCCCCTACGTTCGTTGGCCGGTCGCGGCACATATGTAACTCACACGAGTCTGTTGAATATTACTCTGTGTGTGTGGGTATGTGTGTACTAACACGGATATTAAGGAAAAAGACTAAATATTGAAAGTGTCCTGTAGACTCTAAAATGTATGTAGACTAAGTATTTCATATAAGGTATCGACATATAGAAATATAGCAACTTGTCCTTGGAGGAATGTGTCTTCTCCCATGTTGGTTGTTTGTCTCTTTTCTGAGGCTGTATTCGAGGCAGGAATAAGTCTTACCGAAAAGGCAGAATAAGAAAGAAAAAGGTGGCAGAATGTATAGATTTTTGCTGGGTTGACTGCTGGAAGTCGAAATGTAAGAGAGTGTGTGGACTCTGTTAGTCCAAATGGAGAGAATGAGTTCTTGGAAGACGAGAGTATATATAGGTAATCCTTGTCATGCAGTCGGCTCCAAATGCGAGGGACAAAATCAAAGTTGCAGACGTAGTTGTGAGCACTGGTGGTGTAATGGTTAGCAACCTTGACTAGCAAACCTACACGAGTGAGTTCGAGTCTCATTGGGTGCCCCATTCATTCGGCCTTGTGTTACAACGAAGCAAAGAGCTTCGTAAATTACTAACCACGTGACTTTCGGGACCAATAGGTTTCCGAGACTGATTAGTTAACCGACGTCCGCCATCTTTGTTTCGGGAATAAGTGGCATCACAACCATTTTAAAATAGAGGGGTGTAAATCCTATACTAGCTTACTGCATTCATTTATCATGATTGATCGTTTCACAACATAACCTACATCAGTTATTTTGTTGTGTTTATTATTATTATTATTATTATTATTATTATTATTATTATTATTATTATTATTCATGAAAATAAAATAATTATAGAAATTGTTGTAAAAATTACATAATACATAATACATAGATAATGTATTGCAATACCATGTAAGTGATGTACATGTAATTTATCTTACAAGATCATATATTATATCATAAAAATTATACTATATAATAAATTTTTTTTATATTATCATAATTATCAAAAATTATTTAAAAATCCACGTTAAACTCAACAATATGAAGAGTTCTTCAAAAACATCAGTGTTATCTCCCCTTACAAACCACGTGACAAGGAAATTGCCAATATGGCGGCTAACGTTAGAGACTCGTATTATTAAATTGCTCAAAAAAGATTTTATTTATCCGAATTGCATTATTTTGTTTAGGAACTCACAAATTCCACGGATTGTAAAGATTTTGTATGTGCCCCAAGTTTATTCTTGGGCAGCACAGATCCCAAATTTTCCGCGGAGATTTACTTTTGTTTTGGTTTGTTTGGTTTAAAAAAAAAGTCGTTGTCACCATTCTGTCTTTTTTGATTCTTTTTGTAAAATTTTGAAAAGAAAAAATGGTTTCTCCCGTGGTTGAGAATAATCACGATGTCAAAAAGGAGAGACAGGCTTCTTCGTCCGAGAAAGAAGATGCCCTTGCTATCGGTGTTAAGAAGGAACGACAAAGATCCCTAAGACGTGAAAGATCAAGATCAAGAGAACGAAGAAACCATAAAATTCGACATCGTTCTAGGAGCCGAGAAAGGTAAAAATAAAATATGTCTTTAATATTTATGAATACTGCAGATTTGCTTAAATTCCTCTAAATAATCACTTTAAAATGACCGAGTAAAATGTGATTTAAAAAAAGAAGTTTTTGTTTTCGTCTTCTTGTTAAGTAAAATTACTGTATTTCAAAGTAAATAAATTTTGAAAACATCTAATGTAAAGGTCTGAATTTATTTAATTTACCTAATTTTATGTTTGTGTTGGTTTATTTATTAAAAAAAAAAAAATCGGGGTTGTATGTTCGGTGTTAAGCAGCATTTAATTCCACGTGCTGTTGTAAAAAAAAATGTTATTGCTTTAAACATTTTCTTTAAGGATCAGCTCGAATTGTTTTACATTTTATTTAATCGATTATCAATTAAACATTCGATGATTTGGGAAAATAGGAAAAGATAGAAAACATAAGAAAAGAAAATTCCCGGCAGCTATGCATTTAGATGTATCTTTTGTGTACAATAACTTGAAAATAAAAGTATTTTTTTGTAATTAGATCTCACGTCCAAGGTGAGCAGTAACGACTCTGTGAAACTGTAATAGAATTGATATTTTCGATCAACACCGGTGAGGGTGCAATTTACAAGACATTTACATAGTGAATTGAACCCCCCACCTCGTAAATGCTCCTAAAATAATTATCCAGTCAAAAAATTATTCCATCGTTTATCGGTTTATTTGTTGCTTTGTCGATTGTCGTTAAAAGAAATAAAGATAAATTGTTTTTTTTAAGGTAGTAAACCACCATCGAATTATCACGGTTCGCGTTCGCCGTTCTCAAACCTTGTTTTGTATATATATATATATATATATATATATATATATAACGGTCTATAAAATTCTTTCGAATAATAATTGTTTTTAGACTTAAACTGTTAGACATCTGTGTGTATTTGAACAGAAAGAAAAATCGAGAAAAAATTTTGTTTTAGCCGAGAGAAGTCCCATCTCTTGTGAGTTAAAAAAAATATAGACTTTTATATGTTAGCTAACATATATAAAAATAATACAAATCCCCAAACAATGATTGTACAAAATAGGCTACCCATTAAAATTTACATTATTTTTATATACAATGTGTGTGTATTCATATATATATATATATATATATATATATATATATATATATATATTGCCCAGTCGGCTGGGGCTGTAGAATACACCGACTGCTTCTCTGCAGAGGGGTAAGATCCCCCCAACGAGTGTCCTGATTTATGACACTAAACAATCTGATGGTGAGGTTCCAGCAATGCTGGAGCTTTGGGGAATGCGGAGTACCCCTTCATTACCATCGCTCCCAGGTCCATTCTGGCCCAGAGTGGTAGCACCTGATAGGGCCCTATCTATGGGTTAAATAGAACTAACAGTGTTCTTATGCTAAACTGAATTGTTTGAAATAGAAATGTTTTTGATAATTAAACCATACTTACATTTAAACTGTGTGCTTATGTTTAACTGAATTATTTGAATTAGAACTGTTTTTCGACATTAAAACTGTATTTACACTTAACTGAATTGTTACATATAACTTCTGGAATAGTTTGAAATAAATGTTTATGACAAACTGTCTACTTATGCTAAAGTGAATTGTTTTAAATAGAACAGATTATTTACATAAAAATGGATTTGGCGTTAAATAACCTACAAAGGTTGATATGCCATAAAACCAAACCAAATCTATCTATCTATATATATATATATATATATATTATTTTTGAGACTTGAATGTTCAGTTTAAAGAATTAAGCATATGACTGAAACTTATTCTTATCAGGTTGGTGAATGGAAGTTATATATATATATAACTTCCATTCACTATATGGATGAGCGTAAGTTTCAGTATTTCTTTCATAGAGAACTTATAGAATTTAGGCGGTTGTCCATAGAAATCTTAGTGATTGGGAGAGGGAGAATCTAAATTGATGATCATTTTAACATGTCAAACCCTGAATAATTGTGGAAGTACTACAAAGTTATAGTTATTTATTAAGTTAAGTTTAGTTGTGACACAAGGCCAGGAATATTGATCACCCAGTTGAAAATGAACTCACTAGCAATGGTTAATCTAGCTTGCTAACTATTATACCATGGGAGATACCAAACCATCGGATTATAATTTCAAAATTTGTATATATATATATATATATATATATATATATAATCATGTCGTGCCGCAGGCACGGATATCCTTGACCCTCTCTCGCCACTTCTCCCTATCGTTCATCGCCTCTGGCAGGTCTTCAGGGCTACATCCCATATCCTCACATAGCTGCTGTATGTATGTTCGATCTGGTCGTCTTGCTTTTGACCGGTCATATGTGGGGGTCCATAGGAGTACATCACTTATGAGCTCGTCCCTGCTTCTCCAGCAGTGTCCTGCAGGTCTGGTTTGTCTGACTTGCATAGTTTTTGTGATGGGAGACAGGTGGCCGTATAGGTGGTGCCTTGTCAGGTGTTGCCACCAGGACTTGTTTAATATTGCTTGCAACATTCTTGTGTAATTGCTGTCTAGCTTCTTCTCCAGCCATTTAGTTAGTGTCCAAGTAGTGCATCCATATAGCAGTATCGATACGACCACTGCCTGGAAGAAACTGCGTTTCATTTTATTGGTCAGGTCTGATTTCCATATGATCGATAGCTGTCCATGCCTTAGTTAGCCATGTGTTGATGTCTTTTTCAGTTGATGAGATACTGCTTCCTAGGTAGGTGTTTTTTACCCATTCGTCCTGTCTGACGGTATCAATGTATAACTTATTAAGAATATAAATTGTATGGATTGTTCTTTCAAAATTTCAGGCTTTAAACATTTTCAGCTCTTAAAGAAGACACTCAAGGCATATTGCTTATTGTTGTAGGAAACGGGGGTCAAAGTTCAAAATGAAATGTTGCCAAATTTAAGAGAAGTGAAGGGATTGTAAAAGACCCTCTAAAAAGTTTATTTTTGTACTTCTGTTTATTTTTCTTTTGAATGTTCATAATTTTCATCTGTTTTGTTGGATTTTTCTTTTAGGCTGAAAAGCCAGAGTCGAGATCGGCATCGCCATCGGAGTAGGAGCAAAGACCGTCGTAGAAGTCGAAGTAAGGAACGACACAAGGGTAAAAAACATAAGGAGCTCTCTCATAAGAACAAAGATAAAAAAGATGAGTAAGTATTTCAATATTGATCAGATCTCTAAACAGGAAGGGCTAATTTATTTATTTTTTTATGCCTCCTTGTGCATCTCTCCTTTTTTACTGTATTCTCACATCAACTTTTAATAAAAAAAATAATCTTTGCACAGAATATATACATTATTAATATAATATCTTTATACAAATAAAATTCTGTTAAATAATTACTGATAATTCCCCAAAATGCCTTTTTAAAATTTTTTTAAACATTTTTTTCTGAAATAATCCAATTTAATCTTAAAATTTTTTACACTGTAGCTGTTTTTTCTCTGGTGAAACAATTAGTTTCAGAAATATATTTCTCTATTAGAAAAAAGTCCAGTTGGTTAGTAGATTTAGTTTTTGAAATTTGTCTTCACAATAAATTTTTAGTTTGAGATGAAATGAATTATTTTGAAAGTTTCAATTAGATAACCTTTCATTCTTCTAGGATAGCAGTCAGTCCTAATTTCTCTAATCTCTCCCTGTCACTTTGATCTTTTACTCTTTTTATTATTTTTGTCACTCTTCATATTTCTATCATTCTTAATATTACACTCTGATTTCCATGTTTTGACACTGGAGTTCAGGCCTGAGTACAATCATTGGCCTTGCGGTTAGAGTGTTCACCAAAGGCCTAGGAGACCAGGGTTCAATTCCAGGTTGAGTCATACCAAAGACTCAAAAAAATAGTACTTGATGCTGCCTTGCTTCACACTCAGCATTGTAAGGTATGGATCAAGGGTAAAGTGGAGCAATCCAGGGAAAGGAGTTGTACCCTTTCCTACACCTCGGTGTAGTAGCTAATGAAAAGGGAGCCTTTGAGTCTCCCTTGAGTACAGTCGCCAACTTCACTTCACTTCAGTTTATACACTTCTTAGCTAAATCATCTGAAGATTAGGGGTTCAATCCTGGCTAAAATAACAAGGAACACTTAACACTTCCACCCAGTCATGGTTAATGGAATTAGAACAATTTGCCCTGCAGATAAAATTAAAGGGTTTGGTTCAAAGTTCTGCAAAAGTTCCTGAATTCAACTCTTGAAGAATGCTGAAACCTGTATATATCAATAAAAGTGAGAGCAGTAGTCTAAATAATATAAATAATATAAATGATTTTGCTTGTCTCTTCATTCATTTGTTTGCACATTACACCTACATACTCTCTCTGCAATCAAGTGAAATATCCTTCCACCTTCTTCCTTGACCAAGTGATTGGCTAAGCACCTGGCTTTAAAAGAAAGATCGTGGCAAATATTCAACCACAGTAAACACACAGTCACTCACAAAAATAGAAGCATAGTCAGTTGGGACTGTTGAATATACAAACTGCATCTCTGCAGAGGGGTAAGAACCCCTCCATAACAAGTGTCCTGAATGTGACACTAAACAATCTGATGATGAGGCTCCCGTAATGCTGGAATTTTGGGGAATGCGGAGTACCCCTTCATTGCCATTGCTTCCAGGTCCACTCAGACCCGGAGTGGTAGCACTTGATAGAGTTCTATCTATAGGTCAAATAGAACTGTTTGATACTTAAACTGTGTGCCAATAGATGACTTATGCTAAATCAAATTTTTAAAAATAGAACTGTTTGATCATTTAACTGTGTGTAAACAAATGACTGATGTTTAATTGAATTGTTAGTGATACATAGCGATACTTGGAACAATTTAATTTTGTTGACTTATGTTGAATTGTTGGAAGTAGAACTGTTTGATCATTTAACTGTGTGTAAACAAATGACTGATGTTTAATTGAATTGTTAGTGATATATTGCAATACTTGGAACCATTTAACTTTGTTGACTAATGTTAAATTGAATTGTTGGAAATAGAACTGTTTGAATTTAACTGTGTATATCTGAATATATTTTTACAAATCATATATATTTGATATATATGTAAATACAGGATTTGGCAATAAATAACCAATTATGGTTGATATGCCATAAAACCTAACCAAACAAAACCAAACATAGACTTCACAAAATCACTGATTTTCAAACTGTGTATTTACCGTGATAACAGATTATTGTTTTTAATCGACAACACTTTGAGATGGTTCAATAAAAAAAAGGAAAAGATTTTGTTTTATTTTTATTTTTCGTACTAATGTTATTTATTTATTTATCTTCTTTATCTATTGAAAATAATTGTCTTCATTGTAGAGAGGGACACTTTTTCTTTTTTCTTTGATCGTTTGTTTTCTTTCATTCATTTATTTCCTTGTTTAATGATATTTCAACTTTTGTAGCTTATTTAATGCCAAAGCCATCCTTGTTGAAGAATAGAAGTTGTACTATTTAACACATAGTTGGGGTTGGTATATCAACCTTTGTGGGTTATTTAATGCCAAAGCCATCCTTGTAGAAGAAGAGAAGTTGTACTATTTAACACATAGTTGGGGTTGGTATATCAACCTTTGTGGGTTATTTAATGTCAAAGCCATCCTTGTAGAAGAACAGAAGTTGTACTATTTAACACATAGTTGGGGTTGGTATATCAACCTTTGTGGGTTATTTAATGCCAAAGCCATCCTTGTAGAAGAATAGAAGTTGTACTATTTAACACATAGTTGGGGTTGGTATATCAACCTTTGTGGGTTATTTAATGCCAAAGCCATCCTTGTAGAAGAATAGAAGTTGTACTATTTAACACATAGTTGGGGTTGGTATATCAACCTTTGTGGGTTATTTAATGCCAAAGCCATCCTTGTAGAAGAACAGAAGTTGTACTATTTAACCCATGGCTGTTGTGAGGGGATAAGTGGGTTCATACCTTTTCAAACTCTCTTACTACGCAATCAGAGTTCACTATATTAGCCATTAAACCCAAGGGTCCCCACCATTCATTTCTTTGTCACCTGCTATCTATGTTGTGTCGTGAGTAAGTAATGGTCTACACATGTATGAGATAAGAGATATTTTGTTCTGGAATTAAATATGGTACCCCAACTAATGTAAACAAGATTAGTTGTTTTGTTGTCCAACATTGTCAAGAGCAATCACCGCTCTAAATAGTCCTCAGACCAGTCCATTCTATGTGTTGGGGTTCCAGCCACTTCACAACACTTTATTACTACTATAACTATATATTAAGTATTATATAGACTGTTATTGTATATTTTTGTGTTTTTATTGCAAAGGCAACAATATGATTTCTTCCACTCCGACATTTGCTACGGATGACATCAAAATGATTCGTAGATACAAGAATATCACCCCTCATGGTCCTTATGATGGTTCAGTAGAACTGAAACACTATAGTGTCAACTTCTCATTAAATCTCTCCTTCCACTTGGATTACCTTGTTATCAATTTTTCTACATATTGTCGGATTACAATCCTTTATTTACTTTCATTCAGTCCAATTGACTAACAAGATTCAAATCCATTCTTCCACTCTGACATTTGCTATGGATGACATCTAGATTCATCGATACAAGAATATCACCCCTCATGGTCCTGATGATGGTTCAGTAGAACCGAAACGCAATAGTTTCGACTTCTCATTAAATCTCTCCTTCCACTTGGCTTACCTTGTTATCAATTTTTCTACACATTGTCAGATTACAATCCTTTTTTTACTTTCATTCTGTCCAATTGACTAACAAGATTCAAATCCATTCTTCCACTCCGACATTTGCTATGGATGACATCTAAATGATTCGTTGATACAAGAATATCACCCCTCATGGTCCTGATGATGGTTCAGTAGAACCGAAACGCTATAGTGTCGACTTCTCAATAAATCTCTCCTTCCACTTGGCTTACCTTGTTATCAATTTTTCTAAACATAAATTATATATAATAAAATAGCAAATCATCCTTTCTTACATAAATAGCTCCTCTTGATTTTATTCATTCTATGGAATTTTCATGTGCCCTACTCATAAAAATGAATATGTGGAAGTTTTCATTGTTTAGTCCCAAAAGAGCTGAAAAGCATATCTTAGAATAAAAATAGATTCGACTGGAATGAATGAAAAGAAAACTAAAGCAATTACAATGCTGTTTGATCAACATGAAAATTCACTGCACAATGGAGGAGTGAATGCGAGAAAGAAAGAAGATAATAGGTGGGAGGAAAAAAAGATAGGAGCCATGTTGAAAGAAAGAAGGAAAGAAAGATGGGCATTTAGAAGGAAGGAAAGAAAGAAAGATCTGAGAAAGAAGGAAAGAAAGATATGTCAAAAGAAAAAAGAAAGTTGGGTGTTTAGAAGAAAGGAAAGAAAGAAAGATCTGAGAAAGAAGGAAAGAAAGATATGTCAAAAGAAAAAAGAAAGTTGGGTGTTTAGAAAGAAAGGAAATAAAGAAAGATCTGGGAAAGAAGGAAAGAAAGATATGTCAAAAAAAAAGGAAAGTTGGGTGTTTAGAAGGAAGGAAATAAAGAAAGATCTGGGAAAGAAGGAAAGAAAGAGGAGTGAATGCGAGAAAGAAAGAAGATAAGAGGTGGGAGGAAAAAAAGATAGGAGCCATGTTGAAAGAAAGAAGGAAAGAAAGATGTGGAGAAAGAAAAAAAAAAGATGGGCATTTAGAAGGAAGGAAAGAAAGAAAGATCTGAGAAAGAAGGAAAGAAAGATATGTCAAAAGAAAAAAGAAAGTTGGGTGTTTCAAAGGAAGGAAATATGTGTGGAAAGAAAGAAAGAAAAAGAGAAAGTTATCAAAAGAAAGAAAGGAGATTTTAAAAGAAGAAAAGAGAGCTGTATTTTTCAGATGAGTCAGGTGACTAGAAGTACATTCAATAGGGTGTCTCAAAATAGATGCAACCCATTAACATGATAATGAATTATTAATGAGACAAGTGCAATGGCAGTCGTTTGAAACATGTCCCGTAAAAAATGCATCTTTTGATATCAAAGTTTTTTTAATTGTTATTATATCAGCTTCCAGGACATGCAATCTTGTTTTTAGTTTCTTGTCTCAGCAATAAATTATTATCATATTAATAGGTTGCATGAGTTTTGAGACAGTTTTGAAAAATTTTGTTTCTAAATAAGTAGTGACACAAAATATATTTCCTCTCTTGTCCAAGGCATTGGGAACGAGGATTAATAGTTGTTATGATATACTATTATCAAATCTGAAACGAAAAAGGACACAATGTTATTATTTGTAGAGTTATAGCAGTCACATGGGTTCCATATATATTGAGACACCCTATATATGACATTTTTTTAAATAATATGTTACAGTTGGCAGACTGCGCTTCTAAAATTTCTCTAACTTTGTAATAAAGAGTAAGTTAAAGTAAAGTAAAGTTAGCGACCATAGTCGAGGGTGACCCGAAGGCTCCCTTTTCGATAGCTACTACACCAAGGTGTAGGGGAGGGCGCTACTCCATTCCCAGGATTGCTCCACTTTACCCTTGAACCGTACCTTATAATGCTGAGTGTTAAGCAAGGTGGTATCAAGTTCCATTTTTAAAGTCTTTGGTATGACTCGACCTGGGATTGAACCCAGGTCTCTCGGGCCATTGGCGAACACTCTAACCGCTGGGCCAATGTCCCGGTGTAATAAAGAGTAAACAGGAAATTTTTGAATCAATTTCTTATTTCTCCTTTTACCACCCTGTTTTTGATTTCTCCTTTTACCACCCTGTTGTTTATTTCTCCTTTTACCACCCCGTTCTTTAATTCTCCTTTTACCACCCTATTTAATTCTCTTTTTACCACCCCGTTCTTTAATTCTCCTTTTACCACCCTATTCTTTAATTCTCCTTTTACCACCCCGTTCTTTAATTCTCCTTTTACCACCCTGTTCTTTGATTCTCCTTTTACCACCGCGTTCTTTAATTCTCCTTTTACCACCCTGTTCTTTAATTCTCCTTTTACCACCCCGTTCTTTAATTCTCCTTTTACCACCCCGTTCTTTAATTCTCCTTTTACCACCCCGTTCTTTAATTCTCCTTTTACCACCCCGTTCTTTAATTCTCCTTTTACCACCCCGTTCTTTAATTCTCCTTTTACCACCCCGTTCTTTAATTCTCCTTTTACCACCCCGTTCTTTAATTCTACTTTTACCACCCCGTTCTTTTTTTAACCTTTTACCACCCCGTTCTTTAATTCTCCTTTTACCACCCTGTTCTTTAATTCTCCTTTTACCACCCCGTTCTTTAATTCTCCTTTTACCACCCCGTTCTTTAATTCTCCTTTTACCACCCTGTTCTTTATTTAACCTTTTACCACCCCGTTCTTTAATTCTCCTTTTACCAACCTGTTCTTTAATTCTCCTTTTACCACCCCGTTCTTTAATTCTCCTTTTACCACCCTGTTCTTTAATTTTCCTTTTACCACCCCGTTCTTTATTTAACCTTTTACCACCCCATTCTTTAATTCTCCTTTTACAACCCCGTTCTTTAATTCTCCTTTTACCACCCTGTTCTTTATTTTTCCTTTTACCACCCCATTCTTTACTTCTCTTTTTACCACCCTGTTCTTCATTTCTCCTTTTACCACCAAGTTCTTATTTAATGAACATATTTTGTTCTATTTTCAGAAAAAAGCTTAAATCAGAAAAGAAGTCACCTAAAAAAGTTCCATTATCGTTGGAAGAGTTACTTGCTAAGAAAAAAGCTGAAGAAGAAGCACTAAGCAAGGTGAGAAATTATTTTAACTTGTTTCTTTCTATTTGGACAAAAATTATCTAGTCAGAATAAAATAAATGGATGTTTTGAATTTGTTTGGGTTTTATGGCATATTAACCATTGTAGGTTATTTAATGCCAAATCCTCTTTATAAAAAGTAAAAGGAAAGTTGGCAAACATTGTTGAGGGTGACCTGAAGGTTCCCTTTTTGATAGCTACTACACTGAGGTGTAGGGTAGGGCGCTACTTCTTTCCCTGGATTGCTTCACTTTACCCTTGATCCCTACCTTATATTGCTGAGTGTTAAGCAAGGAGGCATCAAGTACCATTTTTTAAGTATTTGGCATGACTGGGCCATTGACAAACACTCATACAATCATGCCAATGTCTGATATAAATCCTTTTTATACACATATACTAAAGATATTGGATTTGGCTTCGGTTAGGTTTTATGGCATATCAACCATGTAGGTTATTTAATGTCAAATCATCTTTATTCATGTATATTAAATATGTATGATTTGGTTTGGTTGGGTTTTATGGCATATCAACCATTGTAGGTTATTTAATGCCAAATCATCTTTATTCATGTATATTAAATATATATGATTTGGTTTGGTTGGGTTTTATGGCATATCAACCATTGTAGGTTATTTAATGCCAAGTCATCTTTATTCATATATATTAAATATGTATGATTTGGTTTTATGGCATATCAACCCTTGTTGGTTATCTAATACCAAATCCTGTGTATACAAATTAAATATATATGATTTGGTTTTATGGCATTCCAACCATTGTAGGTTATTTAATGCCAAATCTTCTTTATTTGCCCAGTTGGCTACTGCTGTAGAATACGTTGACTGATTCTCTGCAGAGGGGTAAGCCCCCCCCACGAGTGTCTTGGATATGACACTAAACAATCTGATGGTGGGGTTCCTATAATGCTGGAGTTTTGCGAAATGCGGAGTAACCCTTCATTGCCATCGCTCCCAGGTCCAAATACTCGGAGTGGTAGCACCTGATAAGGGTACTATCTATGGGTAAATAGAACTAAACTGTAGTTTCTTGAGAATAATGTTTTTTTGCATTTAAACTGTGTATTTATGCTAAACTGAATTGCTTGAAATAGAACTATATTGACATCTAAACTGTGTACTTTTGCTAAACTGAATTATCTAAAATATAACTGTTTTGACATTAACTCTGTGTATTGCCTAGTGGGCTGGAGCTGTAGAATACACCGACTGCACCTCTGCAAAGGGGTAAGACCCCTCCACCGATGAGTGTCCTAGATTTGATACTAAACAATCTGATGGTGAGGTTCCAGTGATGCTGGGGCTTCGGAGAATGCAGAGCACCCCTTCATTGCCATTGCTCCCAGAATGGAATGGTAGCACCTGATTGGGCCCTATCTATGGGTTAAATAGAACTAAACTGCATACTTATGCTAAACTAAACTGTTTGAATTAGAACTGTTTGACTGAACTGAATAGCTAGAAATAGAAATGTTTTGACAATTAAGCTGTGTACTTACGTTTAAATTGTGTGCTTATGGTAAACTGAATTGTCTGAAATGGAACTGTTTTTGACATTGAAACTGTACTTACACTAAACTGAATTGTTTAAGATAGAACTGTTTTGACATTTAACTGTGTAAAGAAAATTTGTACTTATACTAAACTGAATTGGCTGGAGTAGAACTGTTTGACCAAACTGAATAGCTTGAAATTGGAATGTTTTTGACAATTAAACTGTGTACTCATGCTAAACTGAATTGTTTGAAATAGAACTGATTATTTGTATAAAAATGGATTTGGCATTAAGTAACCTACAAAAGTTGATATGCCATAAACCCCAACCAACCAACATCTTTATACAGATATATTAAATATACATGATTTGGTTTGGTTGGATATTATGGCATATCAACCATTGTAGGTTATATAATGCCAAATCCTCTTCATACACATATATATTAGATATATATGATTTGGAATGGTTGGGTTTTATGCATGGATTTCCCTAGTGTCTTCCTCCATCTGTTCCTCTCAGTCGCTTGATCTTCTAAACTACATCTTGTGTCTGCATAGAGCTGCTGTAGGTAAGTTGTTGCTGTTTGACCAAGACTGATACGTCCATGTGTTGGGGTCCTTAAAAACGTCATGTATGAGTGTTTCTTTACATTTCCATCAATTAGTGTTAATACTTAAGACATTTTAACTGTGTACCAACAATAAGTTAATGATTTATGTCAACTTGAATCAAACCAGATAACCTAATCTGTGTGGGATTGGAGGTGTGTGTGTTGATCTTTAAGCAATGTTTATTTATTTTTTTTATGAAATAAGATCTTTCAGTCTTTTTTGTTGTTGATTTAAAATTCTTGAATTTCATTTTTCTTTTTTTAAATCTAGCCCAAGTTTCTGACAAAGGAAGAACGAGCAGCTGAAGCTTTGCGAAAACGTGCTGAGGCTGTGCAACAACAGCAAGCTGCAATCCAAGTTGAGAGAAAAAAGCAATTGGAATTTTTAAAGACGGCTCGAGGAGACTTTTCTGGTGAGTCGACAATTGACTTTTTTTTTTCTTCTTCAGAAAGAGGAACTTTCAATTCTGTGTGGTGACTTTCTTAATGTCGTTTATCGTTTCTGTGACTTGAATGTTTGGATTTTAAACTATTATTATGAAATAGCTAGACCCATCAAAATTCCATGGAACCAAAAGAAAAATTCAACAGATGCTATTTAAGCAAGAAAGAATGATTTAGATCTGACCAAACACTGTGTTTGAATATGATGGAATTGCTTTTAGTTGTCTAAATTTCTGAGACAAAGCTTGATGATTTTTATCATTAAGGGTTTTCGGACTATTGTCTTCATCAATGACCTGCTGAGTAGACCAAGTATAGCGATGAATACAATATTGGAACCGCTAATTAAAAAGGTTAGATGAAAAAAAAATCTGAATATGAGCACAGGTAAAAAGTCATACATAATAGTTGTAATCCTAGTCAAGTAAGAACATTAAGTTTATAAGTCCCAAAAATTCACTCTGAACTGGCCAGCAGGACACATAGCGTAACGGTTATAGGCGTTGGTTCCCTAAGCTTCTAAGGAGACAATCTGGGGGTTGACGGTTCAATCCTGACTGTAACAATACTTAACACTTGTACCCGGTAATAGCTAACAGAATCAGAACATGTGGATTCAATAAAGGACATAGTTCGAAGTTCCGTGCAGGTTCCCGAGTTCAACAAACACTTGAAGAAGGCCGGAGGACATATCAGCCGAAACGTTATAGAAATGAAAATAAAGATGAAGATAAACTTTGTCTTCACTAATTAACGTCGTAAACATGAATTATTGTATCTTGGTTTGTTGAAGATCTGATGAACTCCAACAATCTGCTGTCAAAGGCTGAAAAATAAGAGATTCCATATGGTGTAGTAGTTAACATGCAATATTGTAGCCGTAGAATACACCGACTGTATCTCTGCAGAGGGGTAAGATCCCATGAGTGTCTTGGATATAACATTAAACAATCTGATGGTAAGACCCCAATAATGCTGGGGAATGTGGAGTACCCCTTCACAGAGATGGGTCCTATCTATGGGTCAAATAGAACTGTTTAACATTTAAACTGAGTGCAAATAAATGACTTATAAAATAGAATTGTTTGATCATTTAACCGTGTGTAAAAAAATGACCCATGTTTAATTGAATTGTTTTTGATACATAGCAATACTTGGAGTTATTGAAATTTGTGGACTTATGTTTACAAATCATATATATTTAATATATATGTATAAAGAGGATTCGGCATTAAATAACATACAATGGTTGATATGCCATAAAACCCAACCAAACGAAATCATATATATTTAGTATATATGTATACAAAGGATTTGGCATTAAATAACCTACAATGGTTGATATGCCATAAAACCCAACCAAACGAAATCATATATATTTAATATATATGTATACAAAGGATTTGGCATTAAATAACCCACAATGGTTGATATGGCATAAAACCCAACCAAATGAAATCATATATATTTAATATATATGTATACAAAGGATTTGGCATTAAATAACCTACAATAGTTGATATGCCATAAAACCAACCAAATCATATTTAATGTAAATGTATAAAGATGAATTGGCATTAAATAACCCACAATGGTTGATATGCCATGAAACCCAACCAAACCAAATTGTATATATTTACTATATATATGTATAAAGAGGATTTGGTATTAACCCACAATGGTTGATATGCCATAAAACCCAACCAAACCAAATCATATATATATATATATATATATATATATATATAAAGAGGATTTGGCAGTAAATAACCCACAATGGTTAATAAGCCATAAAAACCAACCAAACCTCCAATTGTACTATTGTGTTCCCTTGAAGTCTAATACCATTGGAAAGGCATGAACCTCTCATCCCCACAACTATTGGTTAAATAGTATCATGATTGTTCTACTGGGAAGGCTTTGACATTAAATAACCTATGAAAGTTGATATGCCATTAAACAAAGATGAAACGAAAAAAGCTGTGAACATTTTTTGGTACTGGCAAATCTATTATCCACAAAATAGAATATACAACTATATATTGATTTAGTACTTATGGTTGAAGGCTAACAAATGCTGTCTATATTAAGTTTTATATATATTATTATTGCAGAGGCAGCAAAAAGAATATATAAATAATAAAATTAGAAGTAATTCTTTCTTGTTTGTAGTAGTAATGCCATGAACAATTTTACCTCAAAGAAACAGAAGGTGTGCTCTCTCTGCTACCGGCACGCGGAAACCAGAAGAAGAAAAGGATGCAAGAGGTGTGACTTGTTTTATGGAGGAGAATGAGATAAGCCTCCGTGAAGTGGCAAGATTTGATGAATATTAAAGAGACTAAGTTTGAAGTGGAAGGGGGCAGTATTTTGCTGAAAATTTTGGTGAACATCCATCAGTTTATTTTGTGTGTTGAATAATTTGACTACCCCCCAATAGGTTGATTCCACTTCGACTAGACCTCCAAACTTCGAACATTGTTTAAAAAGCTCCTCTTGATTTTTTTCATTTTGTGGAATTTCCGCAGGTCTAGTAAATTAACAATGTTCATTTCTGTCTTGATAAATGTATTTTCAGTTTTGATATTGGAAGAAAAAATGCTCATTTTATTTATTTAAACAAAAATTTTATTGTGTGTCAAGTCTTCGATTAATACTTTCATGTTTGTTTCTTTTTCAGCTAACAAGAAGATACCTGGAAAATTGCCTCCTGTCCTCAGTCGTGTTTTCTCTGAAAAAGAGTTAGACAATTGTAAGTGCTTTTTTCTTTGAAAAATTTTAAATACTTATTTTGGGTCAAACTTTTTTTTTTTAATACATGCGATAAAGATTTTTTTTTTCTTTAGCAAACAGAAGATTAAGCAGAACATGCCTTGTATCTGCAAAGATTTTTTTTGCTTAATTAGTGATTTAAAAAAAAATTTTCATCAAGTTTATAAAACCTTTAGAAGCACTCTGCAGAAGTATTTTTAAAGAAAAAGTAAATTTTTATTTAGAGTGGAGTCAAAAAAGAAAAATGTACCAACAGTGTTATAACCGTTGTTGTCGAGGGCTACCCAAAGGCTCCCTTCTCAGTAGCTACTACACCGAGGTGTAGGGGAGGGCGCTACTCCATTACCTGAATTGCTCCACTTTACCCTTGATCCTTAACTTATAATGCTGAGTGTTAAGCAAAGTGGCATCAGGTACCATTTTTTGAGTCTTTGGTATGACTTGACCTGGGATTGTACCTGGAAACTAACAATCTTAACTCATTTTTTTTTTTGTATGTATATATATACGAGGTGCATCCAATAAGTTTCCAAACTTTTTTTTGTATGGGCGCGTTTATTGATAGAACACACATGAAACTCTTGTCCCCTTCAAAGTAATCTCCTCCGGCTGCAATGCACTTGTTGTACCGTTCCAATAACTTTTGGAAAAGCCCCATGGAAGTCCTCTTGTGTGAGTGAGTCAATGACCTTTGTCACAGCCTCTTTCATCTCCTAAATTGTCTCATAACGACAGCCTCTGAGCTTAGGGAATAACCAAAAGTCACAGGGAGCAAGGTCTGGACTATAGGGATGGTGAGGAACTGTTTTGATGCCTATCTTGGTCAAATAGTCTGTGACAAGGATGGAGTTGTGGACTGGTGTATTGTCCTGGTGGAAATGCCACTGACCCGATTTTAGAGTGCTGGCCTCTTCCGATGGAATCTCTTTCTGAACTCTGTAAGACCTCAACATAGTAACCCTAACCGTAACCTTTTGGCCAATCAACTCTGGTGTATTGACTTCCTTACTCCTTGCACACTTCTCATCATACCTCCCAGATTCCCTGCCTTCCTTGAATCTCTTATGCCACTCAAAAACTGATGCTCAATTCATGCAAGATGGTCGAAAAGCAGTCTGAAGGCTTCCATACGTTTCTGTGGCATTTTTTCCAAGTTTAAAACAGAATTTTATTGCATATCGTTCTTCTAAAGTGTCAGATTGCATTTTTGAAATTCACCAGCTGTGACAATCAGGCTTTAGTAGGGTGTATTCCAATTGTTGCTGTAACTGTTCATTTGAATCTGAAATCATGAAAATTGGTCAGTCATCTCATAAGATGTATAGCAATAAGATACTTTAATTTTCAAGAGTCTACGACAATTTTAAATGCCCATACAAAAAAAGTCTGGAAACTTATAGTATGCACCTCGTATGTGTGTATATATATATATATATATATATATATATATAAGGGTTATTCAAAAAGTTGTAAGATTTTAGATTTGTTGTACACCACTCACCTTTGTATGGTGTCATGAGCCAGGAGGATGTCAGAACATGTGCGTATATAACTTTCACATAAAGTATTCCTTCATTTCCTGTGAGTTCTGCTTGCACACATTAAAAATAAAGGAATGAGGCAAAAATCCTTGAAGTGACAAAATGACAATGACACAGTGAAACCGTGTAACGATATATTTGTCCACAGCGAATGAACATCAAATAACTCAAGAAGATAACACAAAACAAATTGATTAACAGTTTGAGTTGTGGTATGGTGTATTTATTCATGTGTATTTGCATTGGCGATGTACGCAAATAAAACAGTACAGTAGTGGAAACTTATCTCAGTTAAGACGTTTTGCTTATTCAGTTCTTTTATATCTCTTGGGGAAACAAGAGTGTTCATGGCTAAAAGTCTATCTTTTCTTTCTTTGCCTTTTCTGTAGTCCGCAGAAAGGCAGGGTGATATTTTTAAATTCAATCTTCACAAATGTCCCTATCTGTATTCTTTTATTATCGTCATTCTGATAACATGTAGCTCCCACGATAAATCGCTGTGGTTCTTTTCTTTTCATTAGACCTCTTTGTCTTAGGTTGTGTAGCCACTGCACAATTTCTTTTGAGTTGGCTGGTTGCTGTGTGTGTTCCTCTCCAAAGCTTTTAACCAACTGACTTTTTTTTATCATTAAGGGTTTCCGGACTATTGTCTTCATCTTTATTGTTATTTCCACAACGTTTTGGCTGATATGTCCTCCGGCCTTCTTCAGGTGTTTGTTGAACTCGGGAACCCTCACAGAACTTCAAACTACGTCCTTTATTGAAACCACGGGGGTCGCCTGTTCTGATTCTGTTAGCCATAACCGGGTACAAGTGTTAAGTATTCCTGTATTGTTACTCGCCTGTAGTGAGGATTGAACCTGCAACCTCCAGATGATTGTTTCCTTAGAAGCTTAGGGAACCAACACCTATAACTGTTATGCCATGTGTCCTGCTGGAATCAGAACAGACAACCCCCGTGGTTTCAATAAAGGAAGTAGTTCGAAGTTCCGTGAAGGTTCCTGAGTTCGACAAACACCTGAAGAAGGCCGGAGGACATAGCCGAAATGTTGTGGAAATAATAAAGATGAAGACAATAGTCCAAAAAAAAAAAAATCAACAAGCTTCGTCTCAGAAATTTAGACAACTAACTGACTTTTTATCAGATTTGTTTTCTTGGCATAGAAAGTCTGTCTTTGATCTGTGCCATCTTTTAACCAATCAGCCACTTCTATTTTCAAAATGTAGTATCTGCTGATCTCTGCATGCAGCAGACAGGGTTTGGGAGAGGAGGTGTCATTCAGACATTCTATCCTATTTCCTTCTGATATGGGCCATGTCTACTGGTTGAACTTTTTAAGCAGTCTGTTGCTATGACTAGGGAGGCAGGGGTTAGCGATCTGTCACAATGGGCTTCACTTACACTTAAATTAAGACAGAAATCTGAATTAGTTTTTCTAGTTTTATTTGAAGTGGTAGTGTGTTGCCACAAACAAAAGTTTCAGCTATGGCTCTTTTTAAATGAGCCTTGTATATCTCCCAAGAAAATTGGATTGGATTAGATCAATAAGTTTTTTATTAATTATAACCTTATTATACTTAAATTCAATGTTTTGATTTCTAAAAACAGAGATATTATTAGTCGTCTAAATTTCTGAGACGAAGCTTGTTGATTTTTATCATTAAGGGTTTTCAGACTATTGTCTTCACTTTTATAGAGTATTGAGTTGAATACAATGTGGGAACTGATAATTAAGAAGGCTAGATGAGAAAAAAAAAATCTGAATAGGTAAAAAATCATACATAATAGTAATAATTCTAGTCAAGTAAGAACATTGTTTATAAGTCCCAAAAATTCACTCTGAATTGTCCAGCAGGACACATGGCGTAACAGTTATAGGCATTGGTTCCCTAAGCTTCTAAGGAAACAATCATCTGGAGGTTGCAGGTTCAATCCGCTCTACTTAACACTTGTACCCGGTTATGGCTAACGGTATCAGAACAGGCAACCCCCGTGGTTTCAATAAAGGATGTAGTTCAAAGTTCTTTGAAGGTTCCCGAGTTCGACAAACACCTGAAGAAGGCCAGAGGATATATCGTTGAAACGTTGTGGAAATAACAATAAGATGAAGACAATAGTTCGAAAACCCTTAATGATAAAAAGAGATATTTTTATTTTATTTAAAAAAAATTTTTAACACATAAAAATTACTTGGCCTGTCAGCTAGTGTTGTAGAATACACTGACTACTTCTCTGCAGAGAGGTGAGACACCCCCACCGATGAGTGTCCTGGATATGACACTAAACAATCTGATGGTGAGGTTCCAGTAATGGGAAATGCAGAGTACCCCTTCATTGTCATCACTCTCAGGTCCACTCTGGCCTGGAGTGGTAGCACTTGATAGAGTTCTGTATATGGGTGAAATAGAACTGTGTACTTATACTGAACTGAATTGTTTGAAATAAAACTGTTTTTATTTTTCCTCGCTCTTTGAATATTTCAAGCATTCTGAAATATTCACAGAACAATGAAAAATCCTTTTCTAATTCCACAGACTTTAACTCCTTGTATGGCCACCTTTATTGATGACATTTTCTCCTCATCCCACCATTGCGTAAGGTGTTTTACAGTTAGCTCTTCAGCCTAATTGAGTTAAAAAACAATTTTGTTTTTCGTAAATAAAGAGAGTGTATATATTTTTATTAATAAGTATTGTTATCCTTTCATCTCTGCTAGACCAAACTCTGGAATGATGCAGACTGGACTTATAGTCCCAAAAGAAAAAAAACCAAACCTGTATTTATTTGTCTCTTTTTTTCCAGGCCGAGATCGATATGACAAAGATGGTAAGCGGCGAGATCGAAAGGACAAGGAAGAAGAAGATCGCAACAAATTACTAGATATGAAAGACAAAGAGAAAGAAGTTGAGGCTATTAAGGTAAGTGGCTTATATTTGAAATAATTAAGTCTAGACTTTGTAATTTGCCATTGTTTATATATGCCTTTGTTTTCACTGATTGGCTTATTTACTGCTCCTACTGATGGGTTAAATCTATAAATATTTGCTAGCAATTTGTAAATGGCTGATAGCCATGCCCCCCCCCCTCCAACAATCCAGCAAGCACAATGATTATTCTTTTGTGATCATGAAGTATTTAATTGCCCAGTCGACTGTGGCTGTAGAATAAACCAACTACATCTCTGCAGAGGGGTATGCCTTCTCCCCACTGACGAGTGTCCTGGATATGACACTAAACTGTCTGATGGTGAGGTTCCAGTAATGCTGGAGCTTTAGGGAAATGCCGAGCACCCCTTCATTGCCATTGCTCCCAGGTCCACTCTGGCCTGGAGTAGTAGCACCTGATAGGGTCCTATCTATTGGTCAAATAGAACTAAACTGTGTATTTATGCTAAACTGGATTGTTTGAAATAGAACTATGACATTGAAACTGTACTTATATCAAACTGAATTGTTTGAAATAGAACTGTTTTGACATTTAACGGTGTGTAAACTATCATCATCATCTTGTTGTGCCATCAGCATGGATATCCCTGACCCTCTCTCACCACCCTTCCGTATCATTCATCGTTTCCGGCAAGTCTTCAGGGATACACCCTGTATCTACATAAAGCTGCTGTATATTGGTTTGAGCTGGTCGCCCTGCTTTTGCTTGGCCATGTGAAGGGGTCCACAGGAGTACATCACTTATGAGCTCGTTTCTGCTTCTCGAGCAGTGTCCCGCATGTCTGGTTGGTCTAATTTTGATAGTTTTCGTGATGGATGGTAGGTGGCCATACAGCTGGTGCTTTGTGGGGTGTTGCCTCCAGGACTTGTTCAAAATTGCTCGCAGCATTCTTGTGTAGTTGCCGTCAAGCTTTTTTTCCAAAAATTATACTTACGCTAAACTGAATTGTTTTAATTAGAACTGTTTGACTAAACTGAATAACTTGAAATCAAAATGTTTTTGACAATTAAACTGTATACTTTAGCTAAACTGAATTGTATGAACTAGAACTATTTATTTGTATAAAAATGGATTTGGCATTAAATAACCTGCAAGAGTTCATATGCCATAAACCCAAACAAAGTATTTAAATTGCACACAAGAAAAAATGTTTAGGAAACCTTTTTAATAAAAAAAAAACTTTGTTCTTTGTTTATCAAATAATCTCCGAAAATTTTTTAAAACTCTTTTAATTTGTAGATTTTTTGGTAATTTTAGAAATTAGAATGTTTTTTTCACCTAAAAAGTTTTAATGTAAATTTGTTTATATTTGTTATATAGTTTTACGCTTTATTTTCTCTAAATGTTCAATTCACTGCCAACTTTATAAATTGAATTACCATGACCAGAAAATCCGGCAAACACTGCATGCAACATATGGAACCACTGGAACCACTAGTCTAGGAGAAGGACAACTCTGAATTCAAACCTGTTAAACTCCGCTTAAAAACTGACCTTGTGTCATATCCTGCCCGAGTGGAGGGGTTGGGTAAATAGGATATGGAACCACTGGAAAGCTGTTTTGGCCTTATTAGGTCTCATCAGCAGTGTATACTATGATCTCCTCCACTGGAGATCAAACCAGTGAATGCAGACCTGAAACTCTACCACTGAGCCACTGGTCCACCTTGTGCCCAAGCAATGCCAAATTAATTAGTCATGGTAAATGTGTGACCAATTAACTTTATGTGTCTTGTAAGTTACGTCCGTACGCTTACAGAAGATGTGGTCACCTTCAGGCCTACGTCTTCCCAAGAGGATTGGAGATACACATCCGCCTAATCATAATCCCATGGGCAAGGAAATAGATGTAGGTTTTTTTATTTTAAAAAAAATAATGGTAAAAGTAAAGTTGGTGACCATCGTCGAGGTTGACCTGAAGGCTCCCTTTTCGATAGCTACTACACCGAGGTCTAGGGGAAGGTACTACTCCTTTCCCTGGATTGCTCCATTTTACCCTTGATCTTTACCTTATAATGCTGAGTGTTAAGCAAGGTAGCATCAAATACCATTTTTTTGAGTCTTTGGTATGACTCGACCTGGGATTGAACCCAGGTCATCCCTGGGCCATTGGCGAACACTCTAACCATTAGGCCAATGTCTGGTTCTGCCAACTTTGTTTCTACATGTTGCATTTGTTTCCTTAAAGATTATGATTAACCCCGACATTCTACCTGGGGAAGTCTTCATTGTGTAGTGGTAAACACGCTGGACTTCGACATTTTAGTAAGCAAGTTCGAACTGAAATTGTGCTATTATATTCATTTTCAGACTAAAACCCTTGGGAAAGATATGAACTCCCTTATCCCCTTGAGCTATAGAATAAATATTGCCCAGTCGGTTGGGGCTGTAGAATACACGGACAGCACCTCTGCAGAGGGGTAAAACACCTCCAACTTTTGTTTTGGATATGACACTAAACAATCGAATGGTGAGGTTCCAGTGATACTGGAGCACCCCATCCTTGCCATTGCTCCCAGGTCCTCTTTGGCCTGGATGGTAGCACCTGATAGGGCCCTATCTATGGGTTAAATAGAACTAAACTGCATACTTATGCTAAACCAAATTGTTTGAATTAGAACTGTTAGACTAAAATGAATAACTTGAAATAGAAATGTTTTTCACAATTAAACTGTGTACTCATGATTTGTTTGAAAGAGAACTGATTATCTGTATAAAAATGGATTCGGCATTAAATAACCTACAAAGGTTGATATGCCATAAAACCCAACCAACCACCTATATATTGAATAGTGTCCCTCCTGTTCTTCTACTAGGATGGCTTTGGCATTAAATAACCAACAGAGGTTAATATGCCATTAAACAAAGAAAACAAGCCCATATTGAACTTTAAGCCTTTAGTGAGCAGCCTCCTATTACAACTGTCATTTTTAGATATATTTTTTTATTCTTTTTACTCCCTTGTTACCTTGTGCCTTAAATCAGAGGCAAATGCCAGAGATATTCATCCTGAATTTTTCAGTCAATTTTGAAAATGTCTCTTTATATTTGTTTGCAGGAACGTTATCTTGGTATCACTAAAAAACGTCGTCGGGTGCGTCGTCTAAATGACAGAAAATTTGTGTTCGATTGGGATGCAGGAGATGATACTTCCCAGGATTACAACCCTATTTACAAAGACAGACATGCTGTGCAGTTCTTTGGACGAGGACATGTTGCGGGTATTGATCTCAAGGTCATTTTCCTCTTTGATTTTTTCGTATTTTGTCAAAAAAAACCCGAAACATTGAAATGTTAACAAAATTGGATGTTTATTTATTAAATACTGGTTATTGGTAAAATAAGGCAGTACCTCCTCAAGTTGGAAATATAATTCTTGAAAAAAACAATATCTATTACATTTTGGAGTTTTATGTATTTACCCAACCCCTCCACCATACCACCCTGTCAACTGAGGTTGTGGAATATGTCAACTACACCTCTGCAGATGAGTAAAACCCCCTCCCCCAATGAGGCTTCCTGTTTGCTGTGGGTGATGACCTAAAATGCTTTAGGAGAGGGTCCTGATGGCTGGTCAGTCTGTAACTCAGCCACCAAAGTGGTCATATGACCTGCAACACTTTACTTTGGCTCTTACTGGCTTAGATGAAGAGTTGGAGAGGGCTAATTTGATCAGTTGGCTGGTCACATCAAACCCTAACACCTATATGTGACTGTATTCTTCAAATTGCTCTTGTGGCAAACAAGTACCCAACCCTATTTTATCTTAAGGTGCGAGAAGGCAGTAGCTGAGGGTCAATTGTACTGAGATAGCAATAGTTGAAACCATTTAAACTGTCTGCAAACAAGTGATTGATATTAAATAGAATTAATAGTGTTGGATAACAATACTTGAAACCATTTAACTGTGCCTGTAACAAAGTTAACTGATTGTAATGTAACAAGGTTAATTTGTTTTTAAACATATTTTTGTACATTGATAAAGGATAAAAATAGTTGTATTAAAATGTAAATGAATTCGAGAAATCTTGTTTCACAAGTTGATCACGTTTTCAGCTTTGAATTTTTTGTCTTTATTTAAACTTTTTGTAATATTTTGTTTTTAAGGCCCAAAAGAAAGATCAGTCCAAATTTTATGGAGATCTCTTGGAACGTCGTCGAACTGAAGCTGAGAAAGAACAGGAAAGGTGAGATTAGCTTTTATTTTTTTAATTTAAAAAAAATTTTTCTCCTCCCTTTCCATTTTTGTTTCTCTATGAAGTTTTGTATTTCTTCCGAAACAGATTGAAATTTCTTTTTTTTTTATAGAAAGGGACTTAAAATATACTGTGTACATCTCCTGTCAAGTGGTAAGACTTCCCCCTAAAAAATAAGGGATGTCCTAGGCATGACAGTTAACTGCATCTGATGATAAGGCTGGAGATCTGGGAATGTGGAGTACCTCTTCATTGCCATTACTCCCAGGTTCACTTTGACCTGGAGTGGGAGTACCTGTTAGAGTCCCATCTGTGGATCAAATAGAACTGTTTTTACAAGTTATTTGTATTCGATAATACTGTGTGGAAAAAACCTAAAGAAACAACTACACAAAAAATGTAAATATGAATGTACAATGAATGTGATTCCCTAACCTCTTGGCATAAAATAACCCGAGACAAGTTGACATGATATTAAAATCCATGATAGACTTGTTTCTTCTCGGGTCATAAGTCATGTCTTTCTCACAGTTCCAAAGCAGAACTTGCTTTTTATCTCATTTGCTGACTGTATCCCCTGCAAAAGCGTAAGACATCCTCCTCAAAAAAGGCGGGGGTGGGGTCCTGGGGATGACACTAAACTGCATCTGATGGTGAGGTTCCAGTCTTGGAGATCTGGGAACTCTAGAATACCCCTTCATTGCTCATTACTTCCAGTTCCATTCTGATTCAGAATGATAGTAAGTAGAGTAAAGTTGTCTCCCTTTAGTCGAGGGGGACCTGAAGGCTCCCTTTTCAATAGCTACTACACTAAGGTGTAGGGGAGGGTACTACTCCTTTCCCTAGATTGCTCCACTTTACCCTTGATACGTACATTATATTGCTGAGTGTTAAGCAAGGAGGTATCAAGTACCATTTTTAAATTCTTTGGTATGACGTGATCTGGGATTAAACCTAGAATGATAGTACTGGCTTAAAAATTATTTATATTTAATTAGAATACTTGAAACCTTTTAACTAAATTATTTGTATTAAAAATAGTTACTTGAAGCTCTAATTGTTTATTAAGCCTTATTAATTGTTACTTGAAACCATAGACCTGTATGCAAACAAATTGCTATTATTAAATAGAAATAATTCCTTGAGACCATATAATTATTAATATGTGGAGGTGCCAATGGTGTAATGGTTATCGTCATAGGAAATGGATACGGCGACATGAGTTCAAATCCTGGACGAGACTGATTGCATTTCACATAGCACTAATACCCTTGGGAAAGGTATGAATCCAATTATTCTCCCTCCAGCTATGGGTAAATAGTAGGGCAGACTGGGTTCTTCAGCCTTGGTGAGGTAACTAGTCTAGGAGAAGGAAAACTCCGCTTAAAAATTGACTTTGTATCATATCCAGCCTGAGCAGAGGGGTTGGTAAGACAAATTCACTTACCTAGGAAGCAGCGTCTCATCAACCGAAAAAGACATCAACACAAGGCTAACGAAAGCATGGACAGCTATCGATAGGCTCTCGATCATATGGAAATCAGACCCGACTGATAAAATGAAATGCAGTTTCTTTCAGGCAGCGGTTGTATCGATACTGCTATATGGATGCACTACATGGATGCTAAATAAACGGCTGAAGAAGAAGCTAGACGGCAATTACACAAGAATGTTGCAAGCAATATTGAACAAGTCCTGGTGGCAACACCCCACAAGGCACCAACTATACGGCCATCTGCCTCCCGTCACAAAAACTATACAAGTTAGACGAACCAGACACGCAGGACACTGCTGCAGAAGCAAGGACAAACTCATCAGTGATGTACTCCTATGGACCCCCGCATATGGCCAAGCAAAAGCAGGACGACCAACTCGAACATACATACAGCAGCTATGTGAGGATACAAGATGTAGCCTTGAAGACCTGCCAGAAGCGATGAATGATAGGGAGAAGTGGCGAGAGAGTGTCAGGGATATCCATGGAATACATGAAACCCTTCGATTGTGAGAGAATTATTTATATTAGCTTGGAATACTTGTATATATCATTGTGCAAAAAAATTTTTAATCAACTACACAAAAAATGTAAATATGAATAAACATATTTCCCTAACTTCTATGCATAAAATAACACCAAACTCGTGGACGTGCCATGAAAATCTATTGAATAATCTTCCGAAAATTCATCTTGTTTTTGCCACCTCTCTGCAAAGGTTTATAATAAATAGGTTATTAATATTGCAAAATCTTTGAAACCATTTGTCAATTTTGATTTCCCTTGAAAATGCAGCTGCTATACTGACAAAAAGTCTAGTTTAGTTTAGTTTTTTCTTTGTGCTTACATTTTAAAGAATTTCTCTTTCTTTTCTTTCAGGAAACGTTTGAAGAATGTTGCCAAGAAGGAAGCCAAGCAGAAATGGGATGATCGCCATTGGTCGGAGAAGGATCTGGAACAAATGCAGGAGCGTGATTGGCGTATCTTCAAAGAAGATTACAACATCACGTGTAAAGGAGGCAGAATTCCTCATCCAATCCGTTATTGGCACGAATCCATTCTATCCAAAGAAATCCTGGCTATTATTGAAAGTGTCGGATACAAGGTAGGTGCATTTTGAGTTGATTCACTTGAGTTATAATCAAGTTATCAGAATTTATTTTAGACTTTGATTTAGTAATTATATATTCGGTCATTCACGGAGAATATTTTGCTAGTGGAAAATTTTCTGAAAATTTTGACAATTTCTACAATTTTGTTTATTATGGTTGCAATGACACACGTGAAACAAAATGTCCTTTGTCTACACAGGCAATTTGCCAAATTTGAAAAAACCTCTATTTTCTGTGGTTTTTTGAAGGGTTAATAGAATGTTAAAACTCATGTCAACCTGGTACACAGACCTCCTGTTCCTTTCAGTACCTGCTGTTAGGAAGGGGTTACCCATCTAAGTTCTGAACAGGCTGATCTTTATTTAATCTGGCACACAGGGGTCCTGTTCCTTTCAGTACCTGCTGTTAGGAAGTGTGCACCCATCTACGTTCTGAGCAGGCTCAGCTTTGCTCATCATTTGTTTGTTATACCTCCTTTGACATTTCGTCTTTTTCTTATTTTTTCACATCAACCTAATAAAAAAAATATTTCCATAGAATATATCTACTATTAATTTATACAATATCCATGTACAAATCAAATTCTCTTAATTAATTAAAACAACCTTAAATTCTTTTTCTTACCATTTTATTCTGAAATAATCTAATTCAATCTTAAATGTTTTTACACTACCGCTGTTTTTGATACAATTACGAAATTTATTCAAAAACTATGTTACTCTGTTAGCAAAAAAATCCAATTCTTTAGTAGACTTAATTTTTGAAATCTGCCTTGACAGTAAATTTCCTGTTTTTGTAAATTACCCTGTCGGCTGGGGCTGTAGAATACACTGACTGCTTCTCTGCAGAGGGGTAAGACCCCCCCCTCCAACGAGTGTCTTGGATATGACACGAAACAATCTGATAGTGAGGTTCCAGTATTGCTGGAGCTTTGGGGAATGGGTAGTACCACTTCATTGCCATTCCTCCTAGGTGCACTCTGACTTGGAGTGGTAGCACCCGATAGGATCCTATCTATGGGTCAAATAGAACTAAATTGTGTACTTATGCTTAACTGAATTACTTGAAATAGAATTTTTTTGTGGTATTTAAACTGTGTACTTATGCAAAACTGAATTGTTTGAAATAGAACTGTTTGACTAAACTGAATAGTTTGAAATAGAAATGTTTTTGACAATTAAACTGTGTACTCATGCTATTTGAAATAGAACAGATTATTTGTATAAAAATGGATTTGGCATTAAATAACCTACAAAGGTTGATATGCCATAAAACCTAACCAACCAGTTTGAGTAAAAATATTAAAAAAATATCTATCATAATTAAAAATTCTCATTTAAATTCTTTGGAAGCATGCATTGTATTTGAACATGTTCTTTCCTTGCAGGAACCAACCCCAATTCAGCGACAAGCCATTCCTATTGGCTTACAGAATCGTGACATTATTGGTGTTGCTGAAACTGGCAGTGGTAAAACAGCTGCTTTCCTCATCCCGCTATTGGTATGGATCCAATCTTTACCAAAAATTGAAAGGTAATTCTTTCAGAATTTTCTGGCATTTTTTTTTTGTCCACTTTTTTATGATTGGTTGTTCTCGATTTGCTCATTATTGTTGAACAATCAGATGTATACAATTAGTCGAGTCAAATGTTTTGTTTGTTGCCCAGTCAGCTGGGGCTGTTGAATACACTGACTGCACCTCTGCAGAGGGGTAAGACCCCCCCCCAGAATGAGTGTCCTGGATATGACACTAAACAATCTGATGGTGAGGTTCCAGCAGTGCTGAAGCTTTGGGAAAAGTGGAGTACCCATTCATTGCCATCGCTCCCAGGTCTACTCAGGCCCGGAGTAGTAGCGCCTGATAAGGGTCCTATCTATGGGTTAAATAGAACTAACAGCATACTTATGCTAAACTGAATTGAGTAAACTGAATAGTTTGAAATAGAAACGTTTTTGACAATTAAACCGTACTTACACTTGAACTGCGTGCTTATGCTTAACTGAATTATTTCAAATAGAACTGTTTTTCGACATTGAAACTGTACTTACACTAAACTGAATTGTTATATTTAACTGCTTGAATAGTTTGAAATGGAAATGTTTTTGACAATTAAACTGTGTATTTATGCTAAACTGAATTATTTTAAATAGAACAGATTATTTACATAAAGATGGATTTGGTGTTAAATAATCTACAAAGGTTGATATGCCATAAAACCCAACAAACCAATCAAATGTTTTGTAATGTTTTAACAATGTGAGGTACAATTTTTGCCAATGTCGTCAAGGTGAGACCAAATTGGATTGTTAGATGCTGAGCTTGTCTGATACTCTCCAAATGCTATTCATGAGATTTCCTTCTACTTGATTACTCAATCAGCTGGGGATGTAGATTACACTGACTGCTTATCTGCAGAGGGGTAAAACCCCATCCCCACCAATGAGTGTTCTGGATATGATACTAAACAATCGGATGGTGAGGTTCCAGTAATGCTGGAGTTTTGGGGAATGTGGAGTATCCTTTCATTGCCATCGCTCCCAGGTCCACTCTGGCCTGGAGTGGTGGCACCTGACAGGGTCCTATCTATGGGTCAAATAGAACTAAATGGTATATTTATGCTAAACTAAATTGTTTGAAATAGAACTATTTTGACATTTAACTATGTTTAAACAAAAAAACTTTACTTATACTAAAGTGAGTTGTTTAAAATAGAACTGTTTTTTGATATTTAAACTGTGTACTTATGCTAAAGTGTATATTTATGCTAAACTAAATTGTTTGAAATAGAACTATTTTGACATTTAACTGTGTGTAAACAAAACACTTTACTTATACTAAAGTGAATTGTTTGAAAGAGAACTGCTTATATATATAAAAATGGATTTGGCATTAAATAACCTACAATGGTTGGTGTGCTACCAAACCAGACCAAACTAAACCGTCCTTCTACTGATCCTTGAAGTTCTTGCAACTCCAGCAAAATTTCTTGTATCATCTGCTTACTGTATTGTGATCATCTGTACCTTCACATTTTCAACAGCGAACGTTTTTTGCTTGTTTTGGTGGAATTATGGCCCTGTTCAAACTTTTAAAGCATAAGTTCCCAAATTAGATTATGTTGCATTTTCATTTATGTGGCTTTCATATCACATATTGCGTGAGGCATGACACAGGGTCTTTATGCAACCACTCCCATGATACTATCAACCATGGCAGGTACCTATGTAACATATTGACCTCCGACCCAGCCAAGCTGTCAAATAAGAAATGCACCTGTATAAATAACAGGTGCATCTGGTTGAAGATATCAGAGGATAACCTTGACTGTGGACGGGTTGAATTGAGTGCAGATGCGATGCTCACTGAAGCAGGTGGGTGTCAAACAATTATATAACCTGGTGCTACACGAAGTTTGAGTTAGTTAGAGTTTGGAGTCAGCTGTTGCAGTTCAAAGCAGTGAGAACCAGACCCAGCTGAGTGCTGGGCCCTCAGGGCCCCCAGTTGAGCAGCCCTGCAGGATGAGAAAGAAGTGCTGCTATAGCCAGAAGAGCTGGGGGTCAATATGTTGTTCAGTCTCCAACTCACCTCTCACACATAACCCTTTCGTACCATTTCAAAAAAAGTGTGAGAGGTACATTTTTCTAAAGAACTGTGTTTCGTTCGTCATTATAGTGTTGACTATGTTTCTGCATGTATATGTGTATAGTTGGTTGTGACTATGCTACACCTATTGTAGCTTTAACTGTTTTGGTTATGTGATATAAACCACTGCTAAAATATTGCGAAATTTTTGACTCGCTCTACGATTTCCAACACCTTTTTTTTTTAATTTTTTTTTTTACATGCATCATTTTTGATGATATATTCTTTATTTGCCTAAACTTTTTTAGATGATGCATTATCAATTGTTTTTTTATTTGCTATGGATTTTTCTTTTCTTTTATTTTTAGTTCTGATTAGTTTTAAACAATAAAGACTTAATACAAGACTGAATTCTTGCACAAACTATGACTATGTAGCACTATGTGGGTAGGCCGCCAAAGCAGACGAGTCTGCTTTGGCGCGAAACCAGACAAAGGATTCTTGGACATGAAATCTCGCCGTATCCGGAAGTGGTAAGGGGACGCGAATGAGAGTTGATGACGCGAACAGCAGAGAAGGCAGTTGGCGGCTGGAGAGCAGAGAGGGGCAGTCAACACCGGACACCGGAGCAGAGAGGCGAGGCAGCATGGGATAGGGTCCAGCGAGAGTGAGTCAAGATGAGTCTGATTCCAGTAGCATTGTGGAATTTTCGCTAGTAAACCACGCTAGCGATAGTCCGCACATGCATATAGTGTTGCAATACCTCTTTTCTGCTCTTGGTTAACCCCAAGCTTTGTTTGTTCGTTGTCCTTCTATTCTCTCCGTTCCCTCGATCGTATTCTTGTGTGGTGGCAAGAAATGTGCGTTACCCCCTCGAACCACTAGTTGATCACCGGCCGGCTATGAAGTGGAATGGTTAGAAGACAGAGATAATGTGGTGGGGGTGAGGGGTAACGTTTACAACTAAATGGTCACCCATTTAAGTTCACAGCCGGTTCATTGAGCTTAACTTCAGATGTGTCTATTATAGTTGTTATTTATTCATCTTTGCTTGGTTTGGCACACAGGCCTCCTGTTCCTTTCAGTACCTGCTGTCAGGAAGTGGACACCCATCTACGAGGTGCATACGATAAGTTTCCAGACTTTTTTCGTATGGGCATTTAAAATTGTTGTAGACTCTTGAAAATTCACTATGTTATCGCTATACGTCTTATGAGATGACTGACCAATTTTTATGATTTCACGTTCAAATAAACAGCTACAGCAACAATTGGAATACACCCTACTAAAGCCTAATTGTCACAGCTGGTGAATTTCGAAAATGCAATCTGACACTTTAGAAAAACGATATGCAATAAAATTCTGTTTTAAACTTGGAAAAAATGCCACAGAAACGTATGGAAGGCTTCAGACTGCTTTTTGGCCATCTTGCATGAATTGAGCATCAATTTTTGAGTGGCATAAGAGATTCAAGGAAGGCAGGGAGTCTGTGAGGGATGATGAGAGGTGTGGGAGTAGTAAGGAAGTTAATACACCAGAGTTGATTGGCCAAAGGGTTAGGATTAGGGCTACTATGTTGAGGTTTGACGGGAGTTCAGCAAGAGATTCCTTGGGAAGAGGCCAGCACTCTTCAAATCGGGTCAGTGGCATTTCCTCCAGGATAATACACCAGTCCACAACTCCATCCTTGTCACAGACTATTTGACCAAGATGGGGATCAAGATAGTTCCTCAGCCTCCCTATAGTCGAGACCTTGCTCCCTGTGACTTTTGGTTATTCCCTAAGCTCAGAGGCTGTCGTTATGAGAGAATTGAGGAGATGAAAGAGGCTGTGACGAAGGTCATTGACACGCTCACACAAGAGGACTTCCATGGGGCCTTCAAGAAGTTGTTGGAACGGTAGAACAAGCTTAGTCTGGCACATAGGCCTCCTGTTCCTTACAGTACCTACTGTGGTCACCCATATAAGTTCTGAACAGGCTCATTTTTCCTAGTCTTACAGTATCTGCTATTCGTAAGTGGTACTGAAGTTATATGACTATAATAAGTAAAAGTAAGTAAGTAAAGTTGTCTCACTTAGTCGAGGGTGACCCGAAGGCTCCCTTTTCGATAGCTACTACACCAAGGTGTAGGGATGGGCGCTACTCCTTTCCCAGGATTGCTCCACTTTACCCTTGATCCGTATCTTATAATGCTGAGTGTTAAGCAAGGAGGCATCAAGTACCATTTTTTGAGTCTTTGGTATGACTTGACCTGGGATTGAACCCAGGTCTCCCGGGCCATTGGCGAGCCAATGTCCGGTCCTATGCTTCTTTTCCATGTAAAAATGAATTATTGTTGTTATTGTGTTTGTTTTTTTATTAATTTCAGAATGGAAGATGCTGACCAAGGTCCATATGCCATTATTTTAGCCCCAACTCGAGAGTTAGCACAACAGATTGAAGAAGAAACTATTAAATTTGGAACCATGTTGGGGATTCGTACAGTGGCTGTTATTGGTGGTATCTCTCGAGAAGAACAGGGATTTAAATTACGTCAGGGTTGTGAGGTAAGGATTTTTTTCTGTTTTGTATTCTTGGTGGTGGGGGGGATATATATATATTGATGGTTTTTCTGCTGTTACGTTTGTCTTTTTAGAAACCTCATTCAAACATGCTTTGTGGCTTTTTTATTTTTTTTTTTATTGTTGCTTTGTAGCAGAATGGCACAAATCAAGTAATGGTTCTCATGACTAGCTTGTTGACCATTACTCTATGACCAGGTGGCCTTTGACTTATAACAGATTTTCAGATAATTGATTAATTTAGAAATTATAAAAGCTCCTTAGCAACCATTGCTCAGTATCTGCTCAGAATCTCGGAAGATTTACGTCAAGTAATTCAATCATCATTTTTAAAAACAATTTTGTAGTATCTGGTTAAATCATCTTTGCAAATCTTGTCAGTGCACAAATTGTTAATTTTAACAATTTTGTTTTAATTTTTTAGCCATAAAATAAATTAGTAGAAAATAAATTAAACAAATAAATAAAAAAGTTAAATTACCGTAATTATAACTGACAGAAGAAATTTGAAAATTAAAATAAAACGGAAATTCAATAAAATGAGGAGGTAACTCCTTAATCTCTTCCCCCTCCCACTCCACCCCACGTGTCTATTCTGTTTTTAATTAATTATCCATTGGATCTGAAGAAGTCCTGTATAAATTTTTTTTCTTTGTGTTTTTGGTTCACACCAGAAACTGAAAAACAGGATGGAAATAAATTTATAATCCTCAATTAACCGGTCTTTGGTTTTTTCTTAAAGATATATATATATATATACACACTAAAAGACTACCTCACTCTTTTTTTGTTACTTAAAGTTTCATGTGTTCTTTTTCAGACGGGATATTTATCTATTTAGCGTTTGTTTTTAAAACAAAAGCAAAACTTTTCCTTAAAAGAATAAAATTTAGTTTCGTTTATATATATGTGTAAAAGTAAAGTTGGTGAATGTAGTCGAGAGTGACTCGAAGGCTCCCTTTTCAATAGCTACTACACCTGGGTGCAACTCCTTTCCTTGGATTGCTCTACTTTACTCTTGATCCATACCTTATAATGCTGAGTGTTAAGCAAGGTGGCATCAAGTACCATTTTTTGAGTCTTTAGTATGACTCGACCTGGGATTGAACTCTCTACTCATTAGCCCAATATATAAAGCTAAATTTTATTCTTTTAAGGAAAAGTTTTGTTTTAAGCATTTTTATTGTCTCCTAAGATTAATGAGAGTTCATATTGCAAAGTACCTGGCTTCGGATTCCAACCAATTTTTGTATGTGGGAGGGGTTGATTGAGTAAATTTCTAAACCTTTCTTCTTACCCTTCTCTACGCATAGGTTGTAATTGCCACACCAGGACGTTTAATTGATGTTTTGGAGAATCGTTATCTTGTACTCAACCAGTGTACATATGTTGTGATGGATGAAGCTGATCGAATGATAGACATGGGATTTGAAGCCGAAGTTCAGAAGATTCTTGAATTTTTGCCCGTCAGTAATCAAAAACCTGATACAGAAGAAGCTGAAGATGATGCAAAGATGATGCAAAACTTTACTTCAAAGAAGAAATACCGACAGGTTCGTTATTGACCTTTTTTTTAAAATTTTGTAGTTTCTGGTTAAACAGGTTTGTTTTAAAATTGTTTTTATTAGAAAGGAATACTTGATACCATACAGCTGTAAATGATTTGTATAAAGAACAGTTACCATAAACTGTAATTGTTTACTAAGAATTATTATTATTAGTTTCTCGTAGTGAGGCTTCATTCCTGGAGAATTTGGAGTACCTTTTCATTGCCTTTACTCCCCAGTCCACTCTGACCTGGGATGTTAGGGTTCTATCTATGCATCAAAAAGAGCTGATCAATCATTTTGAAGATTTTTATTTTTAGTTATATAACTGGGCCATTGGCCTTATCAGTAGTGTGTTCACCTATGGTCTGGGAGATTGGGGTTCAATCCTAGGTCGAGTTATGTCAAGTGACATCGTAGTAAGCAAATTTGATCACCAGTTGCATTATCATGTTCACTTTCGGACTAATATTCTGGGGAAAGGTATGAACCCCCTTATCCCCCCTAGCTATGGGTTAAATAATATCACTTCTGTTCTTCTACAAGGATGGTTTTGGCATTAAATAAGCCATGAAGGTTGATATGCCATTAAACAAAGAAACCAAATCAAAAATTAGGATTTTGCTTCTATTTTAGTTTCATTCTTAATATTTTTTTTATCTCAGAATAAAACATTTGAACATTTAAGGCGAGTGGAGTATTTGTTAAATCAAACATTCATTACTTTATCTTTCAGTCTGATATTTATGTAAACAATTTTCCTGTATTTTTTTTTCTTTATATTAACAAATCCCTTTATCTCCTGCAGCAACTGTCTTTCTTCTACAAGGATGGCTTTGGCATTAAATAACCCACAAAGGTTGATATATCATTAAACAAACCAAAGCAAAAAGTATTATTATTTTAAAAAGATTTTTTTCTTTTTCAGACTGTCATGTTTACGGCCACCATGCCCCCTGCCGTAGAGCGACTGGCACGCACGTATCTGCGCCGACCTGCTGTTGTCTATATTGGCTCTGCTGGCAAACCAACGGAAAGAGTTGAACAGATCATCTACATGGTGTCCGAATCCGAGAAGAGAAAGAAATTGCTTAGCATTCTTGAAGCTGGTACTGAACCGCCAATCATTATCTTTGTTAACCAGAAGAAAGGAGCTGATGTCTTGGCAAAATCTTTGGAGAAGATGAACGTAAGTGTTTTGAATCAAGGAGTCTTTATCATTTGATGTTGCATGGTAGGAGAAAAGAATATTATTACTCTATTCTTTAGGGTTAAAGAATGGTTATCCGTCGGGGTTAAGAGTCATGTCAAAGACTGTATTCACTTAGCGGTCTGTCCAAATGGGTAAAATAGTCCCCACTCCCTAAACCAAACAAAAAATCTGACCTTTCTGTCTTGTAGCATAACAGTTATCTTAGGAAGTGAACTTGGCTACTTTAGGATTAGAGTGTAGTATCTGTGCACACTTCTAAGAATTAAAATTGCTCTTTAACTCTCTGTTTAGGCAAGGGCTTCTTAAAATGGCCTATGTAGACCCCTAGGGGGTGAATAGAATTTTGGAAGAGTAAATAAACGTATAGGAGTCAACAGGGGCTGAATTTACTTTATGTATTCATAGATCTTCTTTGTAACAGAAGAAAAAATATTGAATCATGTAGAACCCTGGGGGTGAATGAAATTTTTTGCAGGGTGAATAAAAACATAGGGGTCCACAGAGGGTTTGAATTGACTTGTTTGCATTGATAAATGAACTAGAATCGCTGGATTATCTAGACTTGTTGCCAGGAATGGTATAGCTATCAGAAGGCTTCTCAAAATGGTCCATATAGACCCTTAGAGGTGAATAAAATTTTGGCAGGGTGAATAAAAGCATAGGGGTCCACAGAGGATGAATTGACTTGTTTGCATTTATAAATCCTTTTGTAACAGAACAACAAAAATCACTTTGCCCAGTCGGCTGGGGCTGTAGAATACACCGACTGCACCTCTGCAGAGGGATAAAAAAACCCTCCCCCAATTACAGGCCTGGATATGACACTAAACAATCTAATGGTGAGGTTCCAGTGATGCTGGAGATTTGGGGAATGTGGAGCACCCCTTCATAGCCATTGCTCCCAGGTCCACTCTGGTCTGGAATGGTAGCATCTGATAGGGCCCTATCTATGGGTTAAATAGAACTAACTGCCTACTTTTGCTAAACTGTATTGTTGGAATTAGAACTGTTTGACTAAGCTGAATAGCTTGAAATAGAAATGTTTTTGACAAATAAACAGTGTACTTACATGTAAATTGCGTGCTTATGCTAAAATGAATTGTTTGAAATGGAACTGTTTTCGACATTGAAACTCTACTTACACTAAACTGAATTGTTTAATATAGAACTGTTTTGACTTTTAACTGTGTGTAAACAAGATCTGTACTTATACTAAACTGAATGAGTTGAATTAGAACTGTTTGAATAAACTGAATAGCTTGAAATAGAAATGTTTTTGACAATTAAACTGTACTTACGTTTAGACTGCGTACTTATGCTAAACTAAATTGTTTAATATAAAACTGTTTTGACATTTAACTGTGTGTAAATAAGATCTGTTCTTATACTAAACTGCATTAGCTGAATTAGATCTGTTTGAATAAACTGAATAACTTGAAATAGAAATGTTTTTCACAATTAAACTGTACTTACATTTAAACTGTGTACTTATCCTAAAGTGAATTGTTTGAAATAGAACTGATTATTTGTATAAAAATGGATTTGGCGTTAAATAACCTACAAAGGTTGATGTGCCATAAAACCCAACCAACCAAAAATCACTGGATGATGTATGTAGATTAGTTGCCAGACATCATACACCTAACACTGGGCATCTCAAACTGTCTGATATAGATTGTCCCCTGGGGGTCAATGAATATTTGGCTATGAATAAAAGCATATGGATCCACAGTGGTGTGCGGATTGAGTAGTTTGTAATTATAAATCTGTTATAACAGGAGAAAAAAAATTGCTAGTCGTGAGGTATAATAAAAAAAATAGTTTTCGTGATTGGTGGTAAGTGGCTGAACAGCTGCTGCTTTGTGGGGTGCTGCCTACAGGACTTGTTTAATATTGCCTGCAGCATTCTTATGTAGTTGCTTTCAAGCTTTTTCTCCATACATTTATTTAGTGTCCATGTAGTGCATCCATACAGCAGTATCGACATGACCGCTCTTGGAAGAAATCAACCCAGGGTTTCTCAAAGTAGTCTATGTAGACCCCCCCACCTGGAGAGTGGGTGTGTGAATAAAAGCATAATGGGCCACTGTAGGAAGTAAATTTAATTTATAGATCCCTTTGTAACAAGAGAACGAACATTGCTGGATCATGTAGACTAGTTGCTAGAATGCTTAATCGCGTGTGATGGCCATTTCTCCCCCTCTTCCTCTCCCCACTCCCCTTTTCTCTCTCTACTTTCCTCTCTTCCTCTTCCCACTTTCTTTCCTTCCTCACTCTTCTCCTCTTCCCACTCCTCTCTTTCTCTGTCTGCTTTTTTTTTCCTTTCTCACTCTCTTCTCATCTCTACTCCCTCTCTTCTCTTCTTTTCCTCTCCCTACTTTCTTTTCTTACTCTCTTCTTTCTATTCCTGCTCCCCCACTCTCCCTATTCTCTTTTCCTTCCTCACTCTCCACTTCTCTCCCTATTTGTACTCACTCTCTCCTCATACTCCCTTCCTTTCCCCATTTCTCTCTCTCCCTCTGTTCTCTTTCTCTCCCCACTTTCCTTCCTTTCCCACTCTCCTCTTCTCTTCCTATTTCTACTCTCTCCCCTCCATTTTCCTCTCCCTTCTCCCTTTTCTCTCCCTTGTTACACTTCCTTGTTACCAAAATTTTTCTTCCTTTTCCCATGTGGATTTACTAAAGATTTGATTTTCTCTTCCCTTTTTTTCTTTTTATTCTTCTTATAGTACAATGCAACAACATTGCATGGTGGAAAAGGTCAAGAACAGAGAGAATTTGCTTTGGCCAGTCTTAAAGGAGGCACCAAGGACATTTTGGTGGCCACTGATGTCGCTGGACGAGGTATTGATATCAAGGACGTCTCATTGGTCATTAATTATGATATGGCCAAAAATGTTGAAGGTAAATCTTTTCTTTTTATTTGGATGGGCTCATTTTTTTCTATTTCTTCACGACATTTTTCAAAATTTTTTTTTAGGCCATTTGAAACTATGTAAAAATACCCTCTCAAAAATTCTTGTACATAATTTTGAAGAACAAACCAGAAATTGATGAAGGGATGTGATGGCATGTCTCAGCCCTGCAGCAGATCTCACTGCATTGTGTAACCCCAGGCTGTGTTTATTGTACAGAGCCTGAGACTATGTCTCAAATGACAAAGAAAAAAGAAAAGTCACATGCAAGATTTAAAGAACTGCACTCGTTCACAGATGGTGTGTCGCCTCGGACTTTTCTTCAGCATTCTTCCCCTCACCAATGCATCCAGTGTAACTTCCCTATGGCCAGATCCTAGCAGATCACCCTAGCTCTGGTGGCATCAGCAAATACTGAGCACATCTCTGATTCTGGTTGCTTTTTCTGACCAACTTTTACTCTGGGCTCCCACTACATATGAGAAAACCAAAAGTGCTTGCTCATTTCTTGTTTCTTTGTTCCCTTTTTCGACATTTTACGTTGTTTAACCCCATGCTTATTCAAAGTTGTGAGGTCACTTTGTTCAAACCCACAGTTGACCTACTGGCCTGCCTGCTAGGCTGGTGGTGAGTGGGTGAATTACTTACTCCTTCCTCGTTTTGCCACATAATTCATAGATACACACCGATACATATATACATACACCTTCTCATATGTTCACAAGGGGTCCGCTTGGTGTAATGGTTAAAGTGATGGACTGTGGAATCGTAGTAAGCGAGTTCGTACTTCAGTTGTGCTATTACGTTCACTTTCGGGCAAATACCTTTGGGAAAGGTATGAACCCCCTTATCCTCCCAGCTATGGGTTAAATAGTACCACTACTGTTCTTCTAGGAGAATGGCTTTGGCATTAAATAACCAACAAAGGTTGATATGCCATTAAACAAAGAAAAATCATATGTTCACTGTGATATCCGTATACACATACATATTCATACATGTTTAACTTTGTACTACCATGCCAAAGGTCCATCGTGTCATACGGATTCCCATAGCTAATTTCCTGGACTCCAATATTTATTTAAACAAATTTAAACTCAACTCTCGTTATATTTATTTTTAGACTAATGCCCCTTGAGAAAAGTATGAACCCCTAATTCCCTGAGCTAAAGGTTAAATACTATTACAAGAATGGCTTTGACATTAAATAATCCATGAAGGTTTACATGCCATTAAACAAAGAAACCAAACCAAACAGTTTCAATATTTTTTTTATTTGGGAATAAAAATTTGAATATTCAAATTTTAAATGAGATATTAAATGCTTAATCTTTCAATCTGATATTTATGTAAACAATTTTTCTAGGTATTTTTTTTTCTTTATTTTAAAGATTTCATGAGATTCTTAATAAGTAATTTTGATGTACATATTTTATTTTTTAAGTCGAGGAATTAATATTGTGAATTGAATTATGCCAAATGACCTAAATAATGCAGCGCAATTACCATGACTAGTTGGTTTGGTGTCACTTGTGTGCAATATGAACTGGTGGCTCAGTTGTAGAGTTTTGGCACTGCTATCTGTGGTCGCTGGTTCGATCTTAAGTGGTGGAGATGACAGTATACACTGCTGATGAGACCTAATAAGGTCGAAACAGCTGTCCAGTGTTTCCGTATATCGTGTGTAGGTGTTTGGCAGATTTTCTCGTCGTGGTAATTTAATTCAGTAATTTTGATGTCTTTTAAAACACCAATGTTAGTTTGTTTTTTTTTTTTTACATGTGGTAATTTACTAAGCTTTTTGCGTAGATGTGGCACAAGGCCATATGAATGGGGCACCCAATGAGACTCAAACTCACTTGTGTAGGCCTGCTAGTCCAGCTTGCTAACCATTACACCACCAGAGGTTTTTTTTTACATGTGAGGCAAAAATTACCCCAGTTATGTTATTAAGAAACAATTGGATTTATTGACAGAAATTAATACTTGATGTTAAATAACATATTTTCTTGGGATGTATGAATGTTTGGTGATTAACGTACAGAAGGTATTTTGGCAAAAGGCAGAAAGGAAAATATAAATTGTGTAGTTAGATCTTTTTTTTAATCCTTTCAATTCAAATTTTGCATATTTTTTTGTGGTAAATGTTTTTTTTTTTTTTTTTTTTTTTTAATATGAATCAATTTAAGTCGTTTAATAAGGCCTAATCTAAATTTATTTTGTTTTTAAAACACAGATTTTTGGTCTGGAAATAAACATTTAGAGATTAAAATCAAGTAGATTATTCTAAAAAAATTAAATATTGATCATTTAATCTTTTAATCTGATGTTTATTTAAATATTTTTTAGTGGGAAAATTTTTTTTTTATAATAATGAGTACATGAAAAAAAATTTTGATTCAATGTTTTTTTTTTTCAAGTTCAAGACAAATTATCCTAGCAATATCATTAATTAAATAAACAAATGGAGTTATTGATAGAAATTAATATCTGATATTTTAACATATTTTCTGGGATTTATGAATGTTGGGTAAAAATTTCACAAGCTTAGAGAAGGTTTATTGAGAGACAAAATATACTAGCATATTAAATATGAAATAGAGATTGTTAGATGGTCATTATTTAAGATAAAGGACATAGTTTTTAAAGATTTTAATAATTATTCTTATTTAAGAGTTGAACTAGCAGTATGTATCCATATTACATATGGGTGGAAAGATGGTCATTATTTAAAATAACGGATGTAGAGTCAGTTTTATTAAAGTTTAGGATAATTATTTGTAAGCAGTACTTAGGCATATTAAATACAGGTTGTAAGATGGTCATTATTTAAAATAACGGATGTAGAGTCACTTTTATTGAAGTTTAGGATAATTATTTGTAAACAATACTTGGGCATATTAAATACAGGTTGTAAGATGGTCATTTTTTTTTTTTTTTTTTTTGTGAACATATTTTTATGGGTTCAATAAGCACTTCCGTTTATAAAAGTAAGTAAATTTTTGAAGCCCTTAATTTTCAAACAAACTAGTACAATTTGCCTAAATAAACATCTGCTATGATTTACTGATATTTTCCACAGTTGCATTAGAATTAAAAGGGTTATGGTTTTGGAGTGCTTCACTGTGGAAGTAATTGTTACCTAATTTTTCTTGCAGACTATTTTGCAGCAGGTTCTCATACGTTTGGTTTTGTACCAGACTTAGTAGATAAAAAAGTGTGATTTTTTCCCCCATCCTTTCAAAGAACACTCCAATAATTTTAACAATCTGTCAAATAGACCTTTTTTTAATAAATATTTCATAATTACCTCCCTTGGAAAGTTTTTATCTTATTTATCTCCCTTTTTCAGATTATACTCATCGTATTGGTCGAACAGGCCGAGCTGGTAAAACGGGTACCGCGATTTCGTTCCTCACAAAAGACGACAGCAACATATTTTATGATTTGAAACAAGTTATCAGCAGCAGCCCCGTATCGACCTGCCCCCCTGAATTGGCTAATCACCCCGAAGCTCAGCACAAACCAGGCAGCATGATGCACAAAAAGAGAAAAGATGAGACAGTCTATGTCAACTGAAGACACGTCTTCATTAGGGTTCATAACCCACACCATGAGCAACACTATAATCATCATTTTTTTTTTTTTTTTTTAAATCCCTCCACTTGATTTCATTTTAGTGGATCTCTCATTAATTCATAGATTAAAAGAGACTTTAACTTTCTCAAATCTTTTTTATTTTTGTTTATTTTTATTGTATTTGAAACCTTTGGAATTTCTAATATCAAATACCAATATTTGAAAACATTCAACTGTGTGCAAGCAAATAATTAATATTGAATAGAATTATTAGTATGAGATATCTATATTTGAATCTATAAGTAGTATCTCATCTACTGAGATGGACATCAATATACGACTAGCGAAGGCATGAACTGTTATTGATAGGTTATCGATCATATGGAAGTCTAACTTATCCAATAAAATAAAACGCAATTTTTTCTAAGCAGTGGTCATATCTGTTCCATTTTATCATATTTACCAACCCCTCCGCTTGGGCAGGATATGACACAAGGTCAATTTTTAAGTGGAGTTGAACAGGTTTGAATTCAGAGTTTTCCTTCTCCTAGACTAGTTGCCTCACCAAGGCTGAAGAACCCAGTCTGCCCTTCTATTTACCCATAGCTGGAGGGAGAGTAATTGGATTCATACCTTTCCCAAAGTTATTAGTGCTATGTGAAATGCAATCAGTCTCGTCCAGAATTTGAACTCATGTCGCCGTGTCCATTTCCTACAACGATAACCATTACACCACGGTCACCTCCATCTATTCCATTTTATGGATGCTGACTAAGTGTACAGAGAAAAAACTAGACAAGAACTTCACAAGAATGCTACGAGTCATATTCAACAAATCCTGGATGTAACATCTCACTAAGCAGCAGCTGTATGGCCACCTACCTCCCATCTCTGAAACCATCCAAATAAGATGGGCAAAACATGTAGGACAGTGCTAGAGAAATAAGAACAAACTCATTATCGGCATTTTCCTATGGACCCCTTCATATGGATGTGCAAGTGTTGGATGATCAGCTAAAACTTATCTACAATAGCTCTGTACGGACACAGGATGTAATCTAGAAGACGTTCAGGAAGCAATTGATGATTGGGATGAATGGTAAAAGATTCAGGGAAATTCATGCTAGCAGCACGACTTGAAGATGAGATAAAAATACTTGAAACCGTTTAACTGTGTGCAAACAAATGATTAATATTAAATAGAACTATTAGTGTTTGATAGGAATACTTGAAACCATATAACTGTGTGCAAACAAATGATTACTATTAAATAGAACTATTAGCGTTTGATAGGAATACTTGAAACCATATAACTGTGTGCAAACAAATGATTAATATTAAATAGAATTATTAGCGTCAGATAGGAGTACTTAAAACGATTTAACTGTGTGCAAACAAATAATTAATAATAGAATTATTAGCGTTAGATAGGAATAATTGAAACCATTTAACTGTGTGCAAACAAATGATTAATATTAAATAGAATTATTAGTGTTAGATAGAAATACTTGAAACCATTTAACTGTGTGCAAATGAATGAATCATGTTGAATAGAATTCTTAAAGTTAGATTGCAATACTTAAAATCATTTACTTCGGCAAAGAAATGAGGTCTGGCTCATTTAAAAATGATGCCTAAAAACTCTGCGTTTACAAATCAGTTATTGGATGTCTCTCTCTCTCTCTATCTCTCTCTATATATATATATATATATATATATAGAGAGAGAGAGAGAGGATTTGGCGAGATAACATACAAGGGTTGATATGCCATAAAACAGAATCAACTATTATTGGCAAGTCTGACATAGAACTCAGCTGCTGGCTGCTGTATCTTGTATCTCTGTGGCAGTTTTGGCTGAAATAAAATCCCACGGGCTCCCTTTGTTGAGCTGAAGGAACCATTACTATTCGGTTCGTGAATATCGGTGCTCTGTTCCCTCAGAATGGTCCAATTTTGGGAGTTGATTAGGCTGGGTTCCATGCCGAAAGGAATTGCTATTTATGAAGAAAATAGTTCCTGTCGCAACCACAAAGACACAAAAAGAAACTAGCAACACTTTCGATTCCTGTAAAATAAAAACCTTTTTAAGGCTATTGTCTTTATCTCGCCACAAAAGAAATTACACAATTGCAAAGAGTACAAAAAAGTCACTCGAGATTCACTCGTTTGATCAGGACTCACACAGAGAGAAAGGCGGAATCTGTGTGATCTATTCAGACGATATAAGGGAGACAACTACGGATCTTCGTTACAGACACATTGACTGCAGTTTGCTTTCTTGGCTTTGTTGACAAAATTATCTGGATTCGCAAAGATTCTATTTCCATTTCTTGGTTCTGCTCGGATCAGCAAGATTCCACGAGTCGTTTTCGCAGCGTTCGGTGTCTCTGTCTAACCGTCGAAAAATGTCTGTCTTCCCTGTTGACTGCCCCTGGTCTCCTCTGTCGACTGTTTATATGGAGTAAGGCAGAGTAGAGACATTTTTTTGGTCCCACCCATGAATTATAATATGTAAATCGCTTTGACCACCATGCATTTTCGCATAATCTTTGAAACTCTGCAGGTGACTGTTTTTGAAGTGGTATTAAACATGAATTTGGATTCCCTGTTGAGTTTTCTGCAGACATCGTCCACTTAAGTCTACTAAACCTACTTATCTTGTCTCGGATCTTGGGTCTGGATTTCGTCCTTCGGACCACCCAAAATCCCATTCACCATTTATCATAAGCTTTAATTAATGAACCCATCCATCAACTACCCCGAACCATCACCTCACTTAACTAACAAACTCAACCCGAGAAACAAAATTCTCTGTATTAAAAAAAAAAACAAACTTATTTCTAGAATTACCCTTCTATCCATTTAATTAGTAAATTTATTCCAATCCCTTAGAACCGTTAATTAATAAACCCACCTTGGTGGTGGAGGGCTCTCTCTCTGTTACACAAGAAGTATGAATTATTTTCAAATGGTGTAGAAAAAACTTGGATTTGAGTGATATGTGGTGACCCTGAGATCAAATGAAAGCCAAAAGCTTTCATTTGGTATGCGTAATTACATAATCCTCGAGAGTTTCGATGTTTGAAACTTCAGTTTGTGTGAAGCATGCAATTCACGAATTCGCCAAAAGGCTGCAACAACTGATAAAGTGTCATTGATAAAATGGGCATTGTAATGTAATGGCCGTGGGATTTCGGTTCATGCCTTTGAGTTTAGTAAGGCTGAGAACCTTTCGGCTCAGCACATGGGTTAGTTAGGTGCAAACATTAATGCAGGCGTTAACGTGGGCGCGCGCGGGCGGACGAAGGTGTCACTCAAATGTCACAATTGTCCAAGACGAAACGGGTGACAGAGTGCAAGTGACGTCACGCACCGGAAGCGTGCAGAGGTTTGTGGAGAATTGAAAGAAAGTTAGTGAGTTGAAAACGAGGAGGATCGACTTTTGGAGTTCGCAGACGCGAGGCGAATTTGCGCCCTGTGGGGGCTGCTCGAGATGGGGGCCAAATGAATAAGATAGCATAGAAGATTGTGTCTCTCCTCCTTATGTCGAAACTTTTCGTGCCTGAACGAGAAGTCGTTACGTGTTTTCGAATTTCGAGATTCCTATGTTCTTTATGTGTTCTACGTTTTGTATATATGTTACCTACATTATATGTCCATTTGCACATGGCCATATTCGTGTATATGGCGATGTAACGGGCATGTGGAAATTCTATCCAACTTGCTTATTCTAGTACCGAAGAACTTAGAACAATTGAGGGTTATAGAAACGACAAGATGGTGGATGACAAGAATATAGTCAGAGTGACACGATGAAAGATTAAGGTAAGAAGATGAGCGTTCACAGACTAGATGATCAAGATAAAAATAAAAACGTAACGTATACCCCCGAAATTATTATCTAACAATCTCTTCATGCAAAGAGAATTAACAGCGAGGTTTCTGAGGTGAAATGTTTTTCCTGTGCAATTTTTCGAAGCCAGGGTTTTCTAGTCTTTTTGCTTTGGATTTTTAATTTGAGGATCTTTCTTTAAAGATAAACAGAAAAAATTGAGAGTGTGTGAGTTGAATTGTGTGGTTTTGTTATATTCTCATTTGCTGCATCACAACGACATAATAATCAAGACGCAGTAATAAACGACGCAGGAAGACTTCTTTACAAATATATTTACCTTGTAGGATATAAATTACACAGAGTTAGGAAGCCAGACACACAAGACATAAGCTTACACACAAACGAAGACACAGACGAACACAAGCCACTAAGCCAGTAGCCGATACTATGTCCAACCAATTCCTTTCCTTCCTCAACTAAAGTTCATGACCTCTTTTCAAATGGCCGAGAATTATATTCAAAAGGAAAACCCGACAAACTTTCTTTCATCCACGAGACACGATGTCGCCACAATCATAAAACCCGCTATAAACTTAATGTAAGTAAGAACGACTTATTTACGGACTCTGATAACATGAACATACACACATCTTTCAACAAATTTATTCTCTTCTTCAAACTTTATTTTCCAAAAGGCCATTTATACATCATATATTTTGTTTGTTTTCATATTCTGTTATATGCATATTAAATTGTTTGTTATTTAATGTTCGTTGTGTTCTATTCCATTTCTTTTGCGCGATTGTAAAGTTTTGTGTTGTATTTGTGGTGGGAATAATTTAGAGAGCAATCTACTGAAATAACCAAATTACATACTCCCCCCACAACCTCTCACTTTATTTGCAAGGGATTCGAAAGGGTTGTGTGGGGTTTTACTGTGAGAGGGAGCTGGAGATCGAACATAAACTGTAATATTTTGACCCTACTGTCATGACCGTCACGTTGTGTCTTTCTCGTTCTTTAGTGCTGCTCAACCGGAGGCCTAGGGGCTCACTCTGCTGTGTGATGGCTTTCTTTATTGCATCTCATCAGTGTCTTCTCTGGACCCCAAACTCCATCGGGGTATCCGAGGGCCCCCTCTGTCGGGTGTGGCTTTCCTTACCACATCTCGTCTCTAGCTGTCTGGAACTCTACTGGCAACTACACTGACTCGTCGAACTCAGCTGAATTATATAACCGTTCGACGCCCACTCGATCTTTGAAATCGAATGTTTAATCGTCATCAAGCGGAAATAACTGTCATGCAGTTCAGAGGTCACTCTCTTCCGGTGCATCACTCTGTAGTGTACCATGGAAATTTTTTTTAGCTCGTCCCATTTCATCAGCCAATTTCCGCCCACGCGATTTCCTCTCATAACTGCCATTAGAATGTGTCACTTCCTTCCGGTGCATCACCTTGAATGGCATTTTTGGGCCGGGTCAAAAGGTCAAAACATAACAGTTTGCTTATTTTCTTTCTATGGAATTTCAATCTTGGTTTGTTTGGGGTTTATGGCATATCAACCTTTGTTGGTTATTTAATGCCAAATCCATTTTTATACAATCAAAAAGTTCCTTTTCAAACTATTCGGTTTAGCAGAAATACAGTTTTTTGTTTACATACTGTTAAATGTTAAAACAGTTCTATTTAAACAATTCAGTTTAACATAATTACAATGTTTGAATGCCAAAACAGTTCTATTTCAAACAATTCAGTTTAGTATAAGTATACTGTTTAATTGTCAAAAACATTTCTATTTCAAACAATTCAGTTTAGTATAAGTATAGTTTTTGTTTACCCGAGGTTAAATGACAAAACAATTTTATTTTAAACTATTCACTTTAGCATAAGTATAATTTCAATATCAAAAACAGTTCTATTTCAAACAACTTAGTTTAACATAAGTACACAGTTTAGTTCTATTTGACCCATAGATAGGACCCTATCAGATGCTATCACTCCGGGCCAGTGTGGACCTGGGAACGATGGCGATGAAGGGGTACTCCGCATTCCCCAAAGTTTCAGCATCACTGGAACCTCACCATCAGATGGTTTAGTGTCATATCCAGGACACTCGTTGGGTGGGGTGGAGGTGGGGTCTTACTCCTCTGCAAAGAAGCAGTTGGTATATTCTACAGACCCAGCTGACTGGGTAATTCAATCTTTCTCGGTTATTTAATGCCAAATCCATCCTTGTAGAAGAATGTCAGCGATACTATTTAACCTATAAGTTGAGAGATAAAGTGGGGTTTATACTTCTTGCAAGGGCATTGGTCCGAAAGTGAACGACTGAAGTTCAAACTCATTATGATGTCGCAATCTAGCCCTCTACCCTGGTGTGGATAATAAATGAGAAATAAGTTTCTGATTAGAGTCGAACTCTAGAATTTGTTCCGATTTATTCAATTTCTCGTTGTCGTAGATTGATGTACTGAGTCAGTTGTGATTTAAAAAAAGAGAAAAAACAACTAAAAATTATTTAAAAATATGATATATCCTGAGGTGGCAATAATATAAGGATAATCAAGAGATTGTATTCCGTGAAAGGAAATAAAAAAAGATAATAGGTACTATATGTTTGGCTAAATGAAGAAGAAGTTTATTGTAATATTTACAGAGAGTGTGTAGTTCTTCACGTGTTCTGTCCAGGGTGTCTCTCCGTGTTTCTCTGTCCGGTGACCGGTGACATGGTTCCTTATTTAAACTGTTCCGGTGGTGATTCCATATCTCACCTTAACAAAATATTTGAAAATAAGGCTGAAAAAATCTTCTTTTTTTTCCTTCGTTAACACCGTGTGAAGAATAAGTAAAAACTTGATTCAGAAAAAAACAATTTTCTAGGTGTACAATCCAATTAAAGAACAATGAAAATATTTTTCAACCAATGGAGATTTTTTACAAGGTCAATACATAGCCTGGACCACAGCAACTTGGGTCCATTAGGTTATAGAACTTTCTACTAAAAGAGGGTCGAGTAAGCCTCTTCCCGCGAAAAATAAGACAATATTTTACGGCCAATCAAAAAATACTTAAAATGTATTTTCGGAGACAGATTCAGAGGTGTTTACCTTGATCCATTAAAGGCCATAAATATGAGACAAAAAGACATCTATGAGACATCTGGCCGGCAACGGTAAGTGAAAACGCTCGACTAGTCAGCAGTACCAGAAGACCATGCAGCAGCTAAAGTCCTAGAATTTTAGTCCGAGTTTGCCACCAACAAGATACTGGGGAACAGCACGTACAGTATCTAAAATCTTCGAATTTTTGGGCCGTGTTCGATACAAACTAAACGCTGTATGTAACACTATGGATCCTTGACATCGTATAAAGTTAGACGTACGTATCACGGTGGACGGATAAGCACGTGCGGATACATGTATGCATGTGTATATGTGTGTTGTTTTATCCATGTGATAAAAAAAAAAACGGAAGGAGGAAGCACTTTACACACCCAACACAGCCTGACAGGCTAGTAGGTCAACCGAAGGTTTGAACGAAGCGACCTCACGAACCAGAATAAATGTGGGGCTTAAAAATGTGTGTGGAGAAGAAACAAAAAAAAAAAAACAGAAAATGACCAGGCACTTCTTGTTTTCTTAAAGGGAGACCGGGGTTATGGTGAATTAGCCCGCAAAATATGGTGGTTATTGCGATAAAAGATTTTAGCGAAAGACGAAATGAGTTACCTCGTGATCCTAAGCGATCCCGTACGTGTCTTGCCTTCAGATGTCCAATAAGTAAACGTTTATTCCCTTTATAGAAATTATTTACAAAATTTACAAAGGGGAACATGAAGGCCCAAGTTTTTTTGTGGTGAAGAGAAACCTATTTGGATTATGTCTTTTCTGCTACCTTCATTATGTCGGATTTTATCCATATTTACTTTCATACAGTTATATATATATATATATATATATATATATATATATATATATATATAAAATAGAGTTTGTATCAATAATTTCACAAGCAAACAAATTGTTCTGTTTGTGGCTGTATATAAAAATAAAACATAAATTAGTCCACTTAACTGAAGTCCTAAGTGAAGTAGATGAATATGTTATTGTTTTTTGTACTTTTATACAACTTTCCATGTTTTCAATGCTAGTATTGTAGCAGATACAACTTTAACTCGCGCTTCCTTACAGATATAGGTTGAAAGAGGGATATTTACCTCATCTGGCGCCAACAAATGCAGGCCAGTGGTTGGTTGGTTTGAAAGATATATCGACCAGTTAAATGTTATACGTGTCCTTTAGAGAGTGGAATCGACCAAGAGAGACTACCCACCTATCTCAGATATATTTTCATAGAGTGAAGAGAGTTAATTAGAGGACCCTGTTGGAGTATAGGATTTGCACTACAATATTTTTAAACGGTCGTATCTCCTATTCTGCTGTCTGAATTTCTGAGACGAAGCTTGATGATTTTTATCATTAAAAGTTTTCGGACCAAGAGAGACTACTCACCTACCTTAGATATCTTTTTATAGAGTGAAGAGAGTTAATTAGAGGACCCTGTTGGAGTATAGGATTTACACTACAATATTTTTAAACGTTCGGCGAGAAGCACGTAGAGCAGAAAATTCTGAAAAATAGGATCCAAGACTCACTTGTTCTCGAAATCCAAATAGTAAGGCATCAATAAATTAGATATTTTCGGGAACCTGATTGGACGGAACAATCACGTGCCTGTGCTTGCAATGAACACAGCAGAACTGAGGCTTGCGATCTTAGTATTTTACGATGTTTTAACTAGGAACTAGACGCTGTAGAACCAACACACAGTATACAAATTCTTTGAATTATAGGTTGTGTTCACTATCAACCCTCATCCGATAAAGTCTAAGGACAATGAAATTAAAAAATCAACCAGAGATGTCATGTACGGTTCTTCATCTCCTGGATTTCACCGTCATCACGAATGATAAAGGCTTGCCGCGACCGGCCGACAAACCCTTGCCGCGACCTGCCGATAAACCTAAAACATATCAAATTACACGCCCGAGTTAGGACGATTATATCCGAGTACGACCGGAACTGACTAAGCCCTTTTTTCTTGCTAACGACCTTGACATCTAGTTATAGCTAAAAGAAAAGGGAGAATTAAAATTAATAACATTCACAAAACACTTCGGCCAAAAATTACCTGATAAGACTTGAACTAATAGTCGTCGCCAGCCTATAGCAGGTTAGGAAAATACTTTACGGCTACACTCATTTTTTATCAAAGAATTTTATATCCACGCGGCTGGAGCTGTGTGTCACAGCACCTTCGTAATATCAGCAAGCCCTTTTCAACCCTCGTTGGCACGCCCCCGGCTTTTTAGCTGGGCCGTCTGGCATTCGTGCCGGATGGGTGCTCGAAACCAAGAGCAGACTCGGGGCCGAATAGGCCCCCAGCTTCGGCTGGGCAACCTTCGGGTGGGCGAGCTGCACTTTTGTCCCCTTTGTACGGCACTAGACCAAGCGTCTAGTTTAAGCCGTAAACTGGCATACGTGCCCGGACCCACATTTGGGTTCGTGAAACTGCTTGCCTCATCAGGCTCACATTGCACTAAGTGAGCCGATGAGCAGCACTGACAAGCAGGGTTCGAGTCTCGGCTCGTTCCCGACTTTCCCCTCCCCTTTATCCCCACTTTAATTGGCCTTCGGGCTTTTGACCTTGTGTCAAGTCGTGTCTGGTGGGAGGCAGCGACAAATATATATATGGCACGCCCCCGGCTTTTTAGCTGGGCCGTCTGGCATTCGTGCCGGATGGGTGCTCGAAACCAAGAGCAGACTCGGGGCCGAATAGGCCCCCAGCTTCGGCTGGGCAACCTTCGGGTGGGCGAGCTGCACTTTTGTCCCCCTTGTACGGCACTAGACCAAGCGTCTAGTTTAAGCTGTAAACTGGCATACGTGCCCGGACCCACATTTGGGTTCGTGAAACTGCTTGCCTCATCAGGTTCACATTGCACTAAGTGAGCCGATGAGCAGCACTGACAAGCAGGGTTCGAGTCTCGGCTCCTTCCCGACCTTCCCCTCCCCTTTATCCCCACTTTAATTGGCCTTCGGGCTTTTGACCTTGTGTCAAGTCGTGTCTGGTGGGAGGCAGCGACAAATATTGAGCTGCACTTTTGTCCCCTTGTACGGCACTAGACCAAGCGTCTAGTTTAAGCCGTAAACTGGCATACGTGCCCGGACTCATATTTGGGTTCGTGAAACTGCTTGCCTCATCAGGCTCACATTGCACTAAGTGAGCCGATGAGCAGCACTGACAAGCAGGGTTCGAGTCTCGGCTCGTTCCCGACCTTCCCCTCCCCTTTATCCCCACTTTAATCGGCCTTCGGGCTTTTGACCTTGTGTCAAGTCGTGTCTGGTGGGAGGCAGCGACAAATATATGGCACGCTCCTAGCGAAGCTCATTAAGGAGGAATCCTGCATTCTGTGCGGTCGCATTCACCTTAACTTCCGACGTTGATCCCACTTCTCGTGGTAGATCCCCCCCTTTTTTTTCCCACCTACATAGGTATGCACAAAGGTCCTTTTTAGGACCATAAGAGGTCTCTGTCTGCGGGTCAGAGCATCTCTGACTGGTCAGTAATGATCAGTCGAAGTAGACGGCCAGGCGGCAAACACGAAGACGGATTCTAAGACCAACCGGTCTTAACTCTCAGTCGGTTCCGATAGTCCGATAAGCTGCGCAGCGCTAATGGCACGGTCCAGCCTTTAGCTACTCCTTCGCTATCTGCGCAGCGCTAAGATAACGCCCATCTTAGCCTCGGCCTTCTGGCCTGTCCGCTCGACTGCTCGGCTTTGACCCGACAAAGCCTTCGCTGCTGTCCGCTCGTCCGCACGGCTTTGACCCGACAAAGCCTTCGTTCCCGTCAGCTCGCCCGCACGGCTTTGACCCGACAAAGCTTTCGCTCTCGTCCGCTCGTTCGCACGGCTTTGACCCGACAAAGCCTTCGCTCTCGTCCGCTCGTTCGCACGGCTTTAACCCGACAAAGCCTTCGCTCTCGTCCGCTCGTTCGCACGGCTTTGCCCCGACAAAGCCTTCGTTCCCGTCCGCTTGTCCGCACGGCTTTGACCCGACAAAGCCTTCGCTCTCGTCCGCTCGTTCGCACGGCTTTGACGCGGCAAAGCTTTCGTTCCCGTCCGATACGTCCGCACGGCTAGGGGGCCCAGCAAGGCCCTAGCCTTTCCTCGACCTCGACGCTCTTGCAAGGTACAACGCAGTCCACGTAACGACTCGCTGTTACGGACTGTTCTACCACTGCAACACCTGACTCACGTACGACCCGTCGTACGAGTCAACAACCCGATCGACACACCCTTGGTTAACCACAACATACCGTCACAACCAGGGATATCGATCTACCAACCTCGATCGACCATCTAGCTGTACCCAACGACCAGCCTACGCCAGCGACCCTCGTCGAACGCCCAACTGCGAACACATACAACCGCCACGGACATTTACATTCACGCTTGTAAATACGACGAAATAAATTGTCATTTGTAATTATCATTATCTCACCTTTGTTCGTTCATATTGCTTTGGCTGTTCTCATTCACATAAATTCATTTGCGGGGTCGACATACTTATAGGCCCCGCAACAGGCTTAAATATCTCCTATCCCATGTTGTATGATTAAAGTTTAAGGTTGAAAGGTGTATTGACCAGTTAAATTTTAGACGTGTCCTTTAGAGAGTGGAATCGACCAAGAGAGACTACCCACCTACCTCAGATATATTTTTATAGAGTGAAAAGAATTAATTTAAGGACCCTGTTGGAGTATAGGATTTACACTACAATATTTTCAAACGGTCGTATCTCCTACTCTGCTGTCTGAATTTCTGAGACGAAGCTTGCTGATTTTTATCATTAAGGGTTTTCGGACCTTTGTCTTCATCTTTATTGTTATTTCCACAACGTTTCGGCCGATATGTTCTCCGGCCTTCTTCAGGTGTTTGTCGAACTCGGGAACCTACACAGAACTTCGAACTACGTCCTTTATTAAATCAACGGGTGTCGCCTGTTCTGATTCCGTTAGCCAAAACCGGGTACAGGTGTTAAGTATTCCTGTATAGTTACTCGCCTGCGGTCAGGATTGAACCTGCAGCCTCCTGATGATTGTCTCCTTAGAAGCTTAGGGAACCAACGCCTATAACCGTTACGCTATGTGTCCTGCTGGAGGTTGCAGGTTCAATCCTGACTGCAGGCGAGTAACAATACAGGAATACTTAATACTTGTACCCGGTTATGGCTAACGGAATCAGAACAGGCGAGCCCCGTGGATTCGATAAAGGACGTGGTTCGAAGTTCCGTCTAGGTTCCCGAGTTCGACCAACACCTGAAGAAGGCCGTCGGACATATCGGCCGAAACGTTGTGGAAATAACAATAAAGATGAAAACAATGGTCCGAAAACCCTTAATGATAAAACTCCTACTCCGCATTGTATAATGAGGGCTTAGATATCTCCAACTCAACATTGTGTGATGAAGGTTTAAGTATAATCTTTTTCGCATTGTATGAGAAAGGCTTAAATACCTTCTATCCCATATTCTATGATTAAGATTTAAATATCTCCTACCCTACATTGCTTGATGAAGGCTTTAATATCACCTTCATCGCATTGTATGAGGAAGGCTTTAATATCATCTGCACAAAATTGTATAAAGAAGGCTTAAATATCTCCTCCAAATTGTACGATGAAAGCTTAAATATATTTTACTCAACATTGTACGATGAAAGCTTGAACATCTCCTGTTTCACATCACATGATGAAGGCTTGAATATCTCCTAGTCAACGTTGTACGATGAAGGTTTTAATATTTCCTATTCAGCATTGTAAAATTCTCTATAAAATTACTAAAATCAGTAACAATCAAAAAAGCAAAAAAAAAAAACAAACAAAAAACAGGGGAAGTAACTCATGTATTTTAATCTTTGAATTATTTCCCTTTAAATTACAATATTCTTTATTGAAATTTCAAGCAGCGAAATGCTAGTCAATGGCGGTCGCGCATGGTATAAGGGTAAGCAAAATGGTCCAGAATTCTATTGTAAGTTTGATTCTCACTGGGTGCCTCATACATTCAGCCTTGTGTTAATCTCAGCCTATTTTAGTTGAAAAGAACGGAATATAACGCTTCCTCATATTTATGTAATTATATTTTTGGCTGTAGACTTTCAATGTCGTGGAATTTGGTAGTAAATAATACCAAATAATATCCGTTTTGGTAGTACTAGAAATAATGAGAATCATGGTATCTTTTCAGAAAAGAATTAATCTTTTATAAGAAATTTTTTGCGTGCTACTCATTTATGGACCGTTCAATTGGCATAATCGTTAGATTGTTCGCTAATGGTTCGAGAAACCGGGGTTCAATCCCAGGTAGAGTTATACCAAAGACTCAAAAAATGGTACTTGATGCCTCCTTGCTTAACACTCAGAAAAATAAGGTACGGATTAAGGGTAAGTGGAGCAATACAGTGACAGGAATAGTGCCCTCCCTACAACTTGGTGTAGTAGCTATTGAAAAAGGGAGCCTTCGGGTCTCCCTCGACTACTGTCGACCAACTTATTTAATAATGAGTGGGGCGCCTCGGGTTGTTTAATGGTTTGCAAGCTTGACTAGCAAATTTGCAAGAGTGAGTTCGAGTCTCACTGGGTGCCCTATTCATTCAGCCTTGTGACACATTTAAGCAAAAAAAAGCTTAGTAAAATATGATTGACGTTGTAAGTTGCTCAGATATAAACTATTTTTTCTTAAAAAACCAGAATTAGATGCACATGAATTATAAAGTCTAGAAGCAAGTCCGAATTAATTAATTTCATTATGAACTTTAATTCGGTCCAAGGTCAGAATTATAGGGCACCCAGTGAGAATCGAACCCAGCTACGCATGGTCTGCTAGCCAAGCTCGCTAAGCATAATATACCGATCGTAATTTTGATTTGGTACTAGGTCAGACGTATGCAGCACCAAGTAAGGATCGAACTCAGTGGTCGATCTGCTAGCCTACCTCGTTAACCATTACACCGTAACAAGGCGCTCCCAAAATAAAAATAACCCAAGCGTAATTTAGATTAAGAAAAAAAGCTAAAATTTTAGGACACTAACTAGCCAGAAGTATGGGGCGCCCAGTGAGAATCGAACTCAGTAACACATGATCTGTTAGCCTACCTCGCTAAGCATTATATTAAGCATCTTAAAACTAAGCATAATTGAAGTTTGGCACAAGGTCAGAAGTACGGGGCACCTAGTGTGGATCGAACTCATTGCTCAGTTAATAATCTGAAAAATCACCTTTTTAACCATTACACAACAACAAAGCTCCTGCAAAATAAGTATAATCAAGCATAATTTAGATTTAGCACATGGCCAGAAGTATGGGGCACTCAGTGAGAATCGAATTCATTAACACGATGTCTGATTGCCAAGCTTGTTAAGCATTATACCACGAGGTACCCTAGAACTAAGCGTAATTTAAATTCAGCTCCAGGCGAGAAGTATGGGGTACCCTGTAACATGGTCTGCTAGTCTAGCCCGAAAAACATTATACGATAAGGCGCCTACAAAATGGGAGTAATTTAAATTTCACACAAGGCACCTAGTGAGAATCGAATTCAAAAAGAATTATCTGCTAGACTAGCCTGCTCAGCATTAAAACATGACCGTGTAACCTAAAATAATCTTGACCAGTCGGTTGGGGCTGTAGAATACACCGATTGCTTCTCTGCAGAGGGGAAAGACCCCCCCATGAGAGTGTCCTGGATATGACACTAAACAATCGGATGTAATACTGGAGCTTTGGGGAATGCAGAGTATCCCTTCATCACTCCCAGGTCTACTCTGGCCCGGAGTGGTAGCACCTGATAGTGTCCTATCTATGGGTCAAATAGAACTAAACTGTGTGCTTATGCTAAACTGAATTGTTTGAAGTGGAACTGTTTTTGTATGCTAAACTGAATTGTTTGAAATAGAACTGTTTTTACTTTGAAACTATACATACGCTAAACTGGATTGTTTGAAATTGAACTGTTTTGGCATTTTGGCATTTAACTGCGTGTAAAAAAAACTATACCTATACTAAACTGAATTGGTTGTATTAGAACTGTTTCATTAAATTGAATAGCTTGAAATAGAAATGTTTTTGACAATTAAACTTTGTACTCATGCTAAACTGAATTGTTTAAAATAGAGCTGATTATTTATATAAAAATGGATTTTGCATTAAATAACCTACAAAGGTTGATATGCCATAAAACCCAACCAACAAACCTATCAAAATAATAATTGCTTAGATTTAGTAGTTCAGGGCACCCAGTGCAAATCGAACTCAGTATTTTCTGATCTACTAGCCTAGCTTGTTGAAGGAGAGTTCTCGTTGCGTAGTTGTTTGATTTCTTTGTTTAATGACATATCAACCTTCGTGGGTTATTTAATGCCAAATATAGAAGAACGGTAATGGTTCTATTTAAACAATAGCTGGGAGGATAAGAGGGTTCATGCCTTTCCCAAGAGTATTTCTCCGAAAGTGAACGCAACAGCGCAACTGGAGTTCGAACTCGCTTACTACGATTCCAGCTCTTTAACCATTACACCACGAGGACCCCCCCCCTCGGTGTAGTAGCAAACGTTGTAAGCGAGTTCAAACTCCAATCATGCTATTACGTTCAGTTTCAGACTTATATCCTTGGGAAAGGCATGAACCCTTGAATACTCCAGCTATATGTTAAATAGTATTACAGCTGTTCTTCTCCAAAGATAGCTCTGGCATTAGATAACCCACAAAGGTTGATATGACATTAAAACAAATATAACAAACCAGGCCTCACCAGCTAAGCATTATACCACAAACGTCGTAAAACTATGCATAATTAAGATTTTGTAGAAAGCCAGATATATTCGACACTCAGTGAGAATCGATTTCATCCAGAATGGTTAGCTTGCCGAATTAAACCAGAACGGACCTTTCCAAAATAAGTATTATTTAAATTTAGAAGTTCAGGGCATCTAGCGGGGCACGAACTCATTACTCAGTAGTAACGTACAGATGTGGTACAAGGCTGTATGAATGGGGCATCTAGTGAGACTCGAACTCACTCGTGAATGTTTGCAAATCAAGCTTGCTAACATTTATACCATCAGAGGCGCTAAATTTATAGGGTTTCAAGTTGTAATTTACTCAGCCTTTTGCTTCGATGTGGCACAAGACTGTATGAATAGGTCACCCAATGAGATTCGAACTCACTCGTGAAGGTTTGCCAATCTAGTTTGCTAACCATTACACCATCCGAGGTGCCTCGAACTTACTACTCACTTGCAACGTATCTGAAAGATGGGATAGCTCATTTTTGCAGTAGAAGGAGGAGGTGGAAGCCTGATAAAGAAATCCGGTTTGTCTTATTGGACAAAACTTGTATAAAACCATTTTGTGATATCGCGTCTTAATCTTTTCCACAATGACTGCCTCAACTCTGATCGAAAGTTCAACCCAATGGGATTTTCAACAGGAACATGTTTATCTAGTGACAATTTTTGGAGCTGCCGTTCTTGTATCGGGTGTTACTATTCTTTGTTCCTGGTTCTTCTGCCGTCGCCAGAAATTGCCTGAAAGTCTTCCTTTATACGAAATGGCCACAACTCCTATATTTAAGCGAAAACTCGACAAAAAATAGCTTTGGGTAAAAAAACAAAAAAAAAAAACCCAAAGAAAACTGTCTATTTTAGCCAGGGGATTGTGACCTTCTTGTATCCCATTTCAAAAACTTAAAACTGAATCACCTGAGTCCCACGTTGAGTATTTCATCTTCAGTGGTAACTCTTCAGGCAATGGAAGTAACTCTGCAGTACTCTTCCTCTCCAATGGCCTAGTTGATCGTCGCAGTATCATTATGGTTCAGGCGCAATGGTTGAGTTATTGGGCAGCGCCCACTTCCTTTCTAAGTAACCTGTGACAGATTGTACGAGGTTACGTGATGCCATCAACAAGGAACGATATCTGACTGGACTTAGCTCAAGATGGACATTAATCCCCCTTCAAACTGTTTTTTTTTTTTTTATTTTGTCTTTTATCTTATTCATCCCTCCCCCAGTCAGGAGGGGGTTAATACCTCTCCCGAAGATATTGGTTCAGAGTGAACACTGACCCTCCTACACAGGGTTCGTGGAATGTTTCAAATGTCTGAGGTTATGACAACGTAATTAGGAACTTGGTTAGTCGGCTGGGGTTGTAGAATACACCAACTGCTTCTCTGCAGAGGGGGTGAGATTCCCCCACCTCACAACAAGCGTTCAAGATATGACAAACAATCTACTGAGTTTCCGAGAATGCCGCGTATCCCTCCATTGCTCGCTCTCCAAGGTCCTCTCTGAGTCAAATAGAACTCGAGTGTACCTATGCTAAACTGAACTGTTTTAAATAGAAGTATTTGTTTGTAAACAAATTATACTAAACTGAATTGTTTGAAAGGGTTGATACGCCGTAAAATAAAATCAACCGACGTTATTCGGAACGCCGGTCGTGTTGAAAATCTAAAGATCCGTTTATTCCTTTAAATCGTCTCTCTGTCGCCAAGGCATTGAATCTGCCGGCTGCATCTTCTGTAGCGGGGTAACGCCACCCAGTGCATCAGGAGTATAACTCCAACCTGCATTCAGTGGTGGGAAGGGCTCTATTTTTGGAACTGAAGGTGTGTTGCTCCTTCACGGCTCTTACTCTAAGGTCCACTTTTACTTGGGGTGAGGATTAGGGTCCTATATACAGATCAGATTGAAATACTTGAAACTAAATCAGCCCAGTCGGCTGTAAAATATGCCGACTGCATCTTTGCGGAGCGGTAAGCCCCCCCCCCCACCACCAACAAGTGTTCTTGATATGAGACTAAACAATCTGATGGAAGCTTCAGTGATGCTGGAGCTTTGGGGAATGCAGAGTACCCCTTCGGTGTCATCGCTTCTCGCTCCACTCTGGCTCAAAGTGGTAGCACTTGAAAGGGTCCCAAATAGAACTGATTGACATTTAAACTAAATGTTAAATGATTTTGTGCTAAATTTAATTGTTTGAAAGATTTGCTTGGTCCTTTGTGTACACATGAATTGTGTTCAACAGAATTATTAGTGTTAAATCGCAACCCTTTTAACCACTTAGTGTGCCAACAAACAGTTAATAGTAAATAGAATTATTCGTGTTAGAAGTGTTGCAAACAATTTAACTGTATTATTATTATTATAATTATTATTATTATTATTATTAAAGGTTTGGCACCTACAATGGCTGATATGTCACAAAATCCAACCACACCATTTAACTGAAGAAACAATTGCAATACTTGACTGTCGATAAAATTAGTTTTAACTTGTTTAAAAATGAAATTACCGACCAAACTGCAAACAAATGATTGATGTTAAATTGACTGTAGAATAGCAATATTTGAAGCCATTTAACTGTGCTAAAGAACTGTTTCTTTTTAAAAATGTTATCTACGAAATGTATTTACAAATATAAATCTCGTGTGTGTTTGAAGAGGATTTGGCATTAAATAACCTACAATAGTTGATATGCCATAAAAACGAACTGTTCGAATAAATGACTACTAAATCTTTATCAACACAAGAGAAACTTTAACGATAAGCAAATTTTGCCCAGTCGGTTGGGGCTGTAGAATACACCGATTGTATATCTGCAGAGGGGGTAAGACACCCTCGATGAGTGTCTAGGATATGTCACTTAACAATTTATTGGTGAGGCTCCTGTAATCCTGGAGATTTGGTGGATACGGAGTACCCCTTCCCTGCCATCACACCTTGGCCCACTCTGACCCGGTTTGGTAGGACCATATCTAGGTGTCAAATAGAACCGTTTGACATTTAACTTTATTTCTGCTAAACTGGTTTAAAATTAAGTGAAACCATTTAACTGTTTTAGAACTCGGGCTTGTTAAAGAAAGTTATCTAAATGTATCTAGAAATCATTTGAGATATATATATAGGATTTAGCATTAAATGACCAATAATGGAAATTTACTAAGCTTTTGCTTAGATGTGGCACGAGGCCATATGAAAGGGGCATCCAATGAGATTCGAACTCACACGTGTAGGTTTGCTAGTCGAGCTTGTTAATTAAATGACCAATAATGGTTGATATGCCATAGAACCCTACCAAACCTATAAGAGAATTACTTGTATAAAGAATAGTTACCAATAGATATGAAAACTATGCATAATTATTGCCCAGTCGGCTGGGGCTGTAGAATACACCGACTGCTTCTTTGCAAAGGGGTTAGACCCCCCCCACCCAACGGGTGTCCTGGATATGACACTAAACAATCTGATGGTGAGGTTCCAGCAGTGCTGGAGCTTTGGGGAATGTGGAGTACCCCTTCATTGCCATCGCTCCCAGGTCCACTCTGGCCCGGGAGTGGTAGCACCTGATAAGGGTCCTATCTATGGGTTAAATAGAACTAACAACATACTTATGCTAAAATGAATTGTTTGAGTAAACTGAATAGCTGGAAATAGAAATGTTTTTGACAATTAAACCGTAGTTACATTTAAACTGCGTGCTTATGCTTAACTGAATTATTTCAAATAGAACTGTTTTTCGACATTAAAACTGAATTTACACTTAACTGAATTGTTACATATAACTGCTTGAATAGTTTGAAATGGAAATGTTTTTGGCAATTAAATTGTCTACTTATGCTAAAGTGAATTGTTTTAAATAGTACAGATAATTTACATAAAAATGGATTTGGCGTTAAATAACCTACAAAGGTTGATATGCCATAAAACCCAACCAACCAACCAACCAAACCAAACCCCACTTGTTCCATTATGTTCACTTTTGGATTAATTGGGAAAAGTATGAATCCTCCTTATCCCCCCCCAGCTATGGGCTAAATAGTACAACTATTGTTCTTCTACAAGGATGGTTTTGGCATTAAATAACCCACAAAGGTTGATATGCCATAAAACCCAACTCACCAAACTATGTATAATTACTTATTAATTATTTGTTAGATCCTATTTACCCAACCTCTCCGCTCAGGATATGACACAAGGTCAATTTTTAAGCGGAGTTTAACAGGTTTGAATTCAGAGTTTTCCTTCTCCTAGACTAGTTACCTCACCAAGGCTGAAGAACCTAGTCTGCCCTACTATTTACCCATAGCTGGAGGGAGAATAATTGGATTCATACGTTTCCAAAGGGTATTAGTGCTATGTGAAATGCAATCAGTCTCGTCCAGGATTTGAACTCGTGTCGCCGTGTTCATTTCCTACGACGATAATAATTACACCACGGGCACCTCCTCAAATTAATTATTTGTTAGATAGGAATACTGAAACCATATCACTGAACAAAGGGCACCTCTGGTGGTGTAACGGTTAGCAAGCTAGACTAGCAAACCTACACGAGTGAGTTCGAGTCTCATTGGGCGCCCCATTCATTCGGCCTTGTGCCACATCGAAGCAAAGAGCTTTGTAAATTTCCATATCACTGAACAAATGATTAGACAGAAAGGGCTGTTAGAAATAAAATTCTATTCATTTACGAATGATTGCCCAGTCGGCTGGGGCTGTAAAATACACCGACTGCTTCTCTGCAGAGAGGTAAGATCCCCCCACCAACGAGTGTCCCGATTATGACGCTAAACAATCTGATGGTGAGGTTCCAGTGATACTGGTTGCTTTGGAGAATGCGGAACATCCCTTCATTACCATTGCTCCCAGGTCCACTCTGGCCCGGAGTGGTAGCACCTGATAAGGGTCCTATCTATGGGTTGAATAGAACTAAACCGTGCTTCTTTCACTATACTGATTTTTGCATTTAAACTGCGTATTTATGCTAAGCTGAATTGTTTAAAATAGAACTGTTTTGACATTGGAACTGCGTACTAGTGCTGAACTGAATTGCTCAAAATTGAACTGTTTTGACGTCTAAACTGTGTACTTATGCTGAACTGAATTATCTGAAATAAAACTGTTTGACATTTAATTCTGTGTACTGCCCAGTCAGCTGGAGCTGTAGAATACACTGATTGCACCTTTGCACAAGGGTAAGACCCCCCCCTAACGAGTGTCCTGGATATGACACTAAACAATCTGATGGTGAGGTTCCAGTGATACTGGTTGCTTTGGAGAAGGCGGAGCACCCCTTCATTGCCATTGTTCCCAGGTCCACTCTAGCCCGGCGCGGTTGCACCTGATAAGGGTCCTATCTATCGGTTAAATAGAACTAACGGCATACTTACGCTAAACTGAATAGCTTGAAAGAGAAATGTTATTGACAATTAAGCCGTACTTGCATTTAAACTGCGTGCCAAACTGAATTATTTGAAATAGAACATTCTGACAATGAAACTGTATTTACACTAAACTGAATAATATAGAACTGTTTTGACATTTAACTCTGTAAACAAAATCTGTACTTATACTAAACTGAATTAGCTAAATTAGAATTGCTTGACGAAACTGAATAGCTTGAAATAGTAATTTACGAAGCTCTTTTGCTTCGATGTGGCACAAGGCCGAATGAATTGGGCACCCAGTGAGACTCGAACTCACTCGTGTAGGTTTGCTAGTCAAGCTTGCTCACCATTACACCACCAAAGGTGCCCTAACAGCTTGAAATAGAAATGTTTTCCACAATTAAACTGTACTTACGTTTAAACTGTGTGCTTATGCTAAACTGAATTGTTTGCAATAGAACTGATTATCTACATAAAAATGGATTTGGCGTTAAATAACCTACAAAGTTTGATATGCCATAAAACCCAACCAACCAATTTACAAATGAGTCACATTTCAGCCTTAATTAACCCATAAGAAGTTGCTGTACCGTTAAGCCAACTGTTGAAAGCGAGATTCTTCAAATTGCACGAAATAGACCCTATTCAAGGATCTACCAAAGGTGAAATTTCCTAAATTAATTTTTTCTCATTTCATGTTTAAGTAAGAACGAATTTAGACTTAAAATTCTTAAAGAATTTCTTTAAATGACTTTGCATCTTGAAGCAAAGTCTATGCGCACATTAAAAGGAATTGTACAGGGTGCGGAAGCAAAATTAGGAACATTCTCTTATAATAAAACGACTCTATCATAAAACAAAATTAATTTTGATTTAAAAAAATTTAGATACAAAGTAAATTTACTCAATATAGCTGGCTTTTTTATTAATTAATTTATTTTTTAAAATTATTAACGATTTACAAGCCTTCAAAATAAATTCTTCGGGCATTTTATTTTCATTCCTCCTCAATAGCAGTCTTAATCGAACAGTAGCGGAAGGAAATTTTGTATTTTGGTTTGGCGCGTAACTTAATTCGACACACAATTTCACGCAATCAGGATGACATCCCATTCACCCGTATTTCCTTTCCGGGCAGCAGAAATTGGGGAAGCTGCCAGACACACTCTCTTTGGCTGAACAACTCCGTCCAGTGCAGACATCTCACTGGCGGTTCTTCAATAGCAGCAGCAGCATGGACACAATGAGGGAACCTATCTAATTTATGGATTCCTTTCGTCTATTTCTCTTAGACCAAGGAATCCCAGTTGAATATGAATTAGATACATTCAATACGCCACACACAGGAACAACTTTATTTCACCCCCAAAATTGGCTATATCGATTGCAATGTTTAATTCCGCTCCGGCACCTAGCGACTACTTCACCTCTGGGCAACATTTTTTGGAGACATTCACGTTTCTCCCCCAAACAACCAGAAACACAAACTAACGATGACTCCAAAGTTTATTTCCTCCAATTGCAAACATGACTTTCGCTACATACTGCGAACATACTTCCCTCGCACGTCCAACAACACACGCTGCTATCTCAACTTTCTCATATCTCCATTTCGTCTCTTTACTTCTTTCCTTTTCCACGAAGCTTGCAGCACAAACGCAAACTCAGTATTCCATGAGGCCATTAAAAACTATTCCTAAAAACATTTCGACTTCGTACATTTTGAAACTTCTCTCCCATATATACCTAGCGAAAATTAGCGAGGGAATTACACACTTAGCGAGGAAGTAACCAAACACACACATGCACGTTACAACTTTTACTCGCTAAAAACAACAACAAACTCCATTCATCACGCTAAAGAACCAATATTTAGATGGGAAGTTGCATTCTTTTTTGGCTTTCTAAAATGCCCTTTTTGTGTAATCAAAAGGGTTGATGTCTGGGCTTGATGGAAGTCATAAAGAAACTCCAATCATTTCGGAATTTTTTTTTGGTTTGATTTTGATGTTAAGTAAATAATAGATTTTTTTGTCGTTTTTCTTGCTCACTCATATTGGGCTGAATTTTAATGAAAAGGTGCTTGAATAATAGTGCTAATGATGAAAATTTAAAATTTACTGCGTGTTTTTTTAATCTCTAAAAAAGGTTTTAAAAATTATTCTATAATTTGGTTCCTCACCCCATGTTGTATGGGACAAACAAAAAAATGTCGTAAAATATCGTAAGATTTGTGCCATTGTTGAACCCATTTTTACTAGCTTTTGCAAGTTCGTATATGGTGGAATCTGACTTTAAGCACGTGTATTATCAAGTAAGAAAAAAAAAAGGTACTTTGAACATACAACGTGGAGATTTGCAGCTCAAACTCACAGACCTACCATTTAATATTCGTGATCTCCTCAATCCCCGTCAATTCTCTCTCTCTCTCTCTCTCTCTCTCTCTCTCAAATGGAGAGTGACAAGCTGGTCTTAACTATCCGATCTTTAAGTTTACTAGTTTTATTCTCTGACCCAAACAATCTATATTATGGCTTCTTACGTCACGTTACCGGTTTCTGTATGATAATCTAAGTTAAGCAGTGATTTACCTGTTCAGTACTTAAATGAGTGACTACTGTAGGGAGGCATGTTGTTGTTTTGGTGATTATTTTGGTCCCCCACTCTTTCTGTTGTTTAATCGGCCTTCGGGCTTTTGACCTTGTGTCAAGTCGAGTCTGGTGGGAGGCAGCGACAAATAGTCCCCACAATTTCTGTTGTTTTTTTTATTTGAAAAGGCAAAATGAAAAGAAGATGGGAAACGACGCTCACAAAAGAACATTCAAAACAAAGCTGTACAAACAAAATTCTATTTGAGAATTAATTAATTTTTATTTATTGCAGACTTTTTTAAGCCCTTCGGGGCCCGTAGCGCAGCGGATAGAGGCGTTGAGTCTCTACGGTTCCAGGTGAGCATTGTCAGAAGATAGCGGTTTCAAATCCTACCCAAGCCGACTAAAGGTTTACTTGGTCAAAAACGTGGTGCGATAGACAACAACTATGGAAGGCAGTAATTACTGGGGATACGGTTACAAGACTCAGCATTCCTATCCGAGGTCGCGGTTAAATCATCTGAAGAAGGCCAGAGGTGAAATTTGGCCGAAACGTAGTCAAAGAAGAAACAACACGAAAAAAAAAAAAAAACCCTACCAAGATGAGGACAAAAAGTCCGCAATAAATAAAAATTAATTCTCAGATTAAGAAGCCTCATTTCAAAATGATTCCAATTAAAGACAATTACAAAAATTCAATTTATAAATCAACAAGTACATTAAATATTTCAAAACATTACGAGTGTTCTACTACCGTCTGTTAAATATTCCTCTGTGTGTGTGCGTGTATGTGTGTGTGTGTGTAGCTAACACGAATACTATGAAAAAAAAGTGTCCTGTAGATTATAAAATGCATGTTGACGAAGTATTTCAACAGGATTTTAATTATGTATGTTTGGAGGAACGTGTCTTCTCCCATGTTGGTTGTTTGTTTCTTTCGGTGGTTTGACGAAATTTCTGCGGTTGTATTCGAGACTGGAGCAAGTCTAACCGTAAAGGTAGAACAAGGAAGAAAATAGTTGCAGAGAGTATACATTTTGTGGGGTTGACTGCTGGAAGTCAAATGTGAGAGAGAGAGAGAGAGAGAGAGAGTGTGTGTGTGTGTTGTCTCTGTGAGTCAAAATGGAGAGTGTAATTTGTCTCTGTAAGTCGAAATGGTACTAATAAGAAGCCTGTGCAACTTATCTAAGCAGAGCTGAGTAAACAATAAGGATATTCTTTTCACGAAAACGTAGGACCTATGCAAAAAAATCAAACAAAATAGAAATAAATCTATGCAATTACAGTCGCCAAACAATACCAGTCGTTCTATGAGATCCTAAACTAATCCCATAAGTACATATAAGGTGAGGCGTTGGATGCTTGAAATTTTATTTACAAAAAGTCGCCCCTCCCCCGATGATATGAAAATGAGAAGAAAAACCCCTAAAATATTTACTATCAAAAAGGAAAAAAAATTATCATTAATAATAACCTCCCTCCTTCCAGGCGAGCTAATATCATATTTACCCAACCCCTCTGCTCGGGCAGGATATGACACAAGGTCAATATCTTAAGCAGAGTTTAACAGGTTTTGAATTCAGAGTTTTCCTTCTCCTAGACTAGTTGCCTCACCAAGGCTGAAGAACCCAGTCTGCCCTACTATTTACTCATAGTTGGAGGGAGAATAATTGGATTCATACCTTTCCCAAAGGTATTAGTGCTATGTGAAATGCAATCAGTCCAGGATTTGAACTCGTGTCGCCGTGTCCAATTCCTGCGACGATAACCATTACACCACGGGCACCTCCTATCCAGGCGAGCTAATATAGTAATTTACGAAGCTCTTTGCTTCAATGTGGCACAAAGCCGAATGAACAGGGCACCTAATGAGACTCGAACTCACTCTTGCAGGTTTGGTTGTCTAGCTTGCTAACCATTACACTATCCGAGGTGCCCAGGCGAGCTAAAATGTCCGAAGAAACTAGTTACCGGGATAGTATTTGTCCTCCGTCCCACCAACCGGACGAGTATGACACAAGGCTTTTTAAAAGGTGGGTCCAGGCACAGGGCCGTAGCCCACACGCGTCCGGCATTTCTAAAAATGACTCGGACCCCGTCGGCATTCCCTTTAAAAGGGGTGCCTCAGGCGCCGGGCGATAAACCCAACCCCTTCGAAGAGGGTTAAAGCCTGGGGGGACGGCCTCCTGAGGCCAGAGGTACATCCAGTGACAAGACACACCCGACCTGAACGACCCATCGCATCACGCCCGGCCGAATGAGTCTCATCAACTGGATATGACGCTTCTCGAAAGGCCGGATGAAATATTGATGTGAGACGTGAACCCATTAAAAAAAATTTAAAACACTGTTTATATTTACCGATATTTCTCATTTAAATTGTGTCAAATACATGTGAATTAAATATTGAATTAATTCATTTGAGTATAAATAAGAATTCGGTTTGGGCTGGTTATTTAATGCCAAATTTCAGCCATTATTTTTGATGGGCATTCTCTTTCATCTTTAATTTAATTTTCAATTTTTGATTTTTAATCTTGATTTTTTTTTCACTACTCGGAGAGTCAATCTATGACAACGAGGAATAGTGTGAATAATAAACGATATGTTCTCAGGTGCACAGGTTGTTTTTTTTTGTCTTCCTCTTTTTCTTTCTTTTTATTTGACGCACACATGGTTTCTATCTGATCGTGTGTGGCCAGGGACATTTTTCATTAAATTGCAGATTCAGGGGTTGAGGGTTGGCTTCATTTTGAACCTTGTTTCTGCAGTTAAACAATTTGCTGTCCCACTAATCTCCAACGAAGCACTTGCTACGGTAAACATACTTTTTGGATGGAGTAACTTATTGCTTCCTGTCAACGTTTGGACATCTTTCGGGGTGTAGTGGTTAACAAGCTAAACTCCCAGTGAGTTAGATTCCTTAAAAATGACTTCCAGAGTAATTCGCTTCGTTTAATGGTTTGTGAGTTTGATTCTCACTGGATGCTCCTTACTTCCGGCCTTGTACCAGACAGACTACGCTAAGCTTAGAAAATAGTTGAGAAAATCTTGCTTGGTGTAATGGTTGATAAGTTAAAATAGCAAGCCATTGTCAGTGAGTTCGATTAACACTCGATGTTAAATAAAGCTAAGTAAAAAAAATTAACCATTGGTTAAGGTTGTCGAAGAGGGTAATAGCATTTTGGCTTATGATCAAATTACACTAAAAGCACCGGTTGCTATCAGAGCACCGAAGTTAAGCAATGATTCGTCTGTTCTATTTAGATGGGTGACGACTTAATAACAGTAGGTACAATAAGCAACCTAATACCTGTACGTTGGACAAAGGAAAGTAAATAACAAGAAAAAGAAGTTAAGGAATAAAGAGGCTGTTTAGTACTTAGAAGGGTGACCTCTTAGTTATAGAATGTACTATAAGCAATCTGCGGCTTGTGTGCCAGATTAAGCAAATTTTAGTAAATAACAAGTTAAAGCAATGATGATCCTGGTCACTGTTTAGATGGGTGACCGTTCAGTATCTTTAGGTACTATAAGCAGCCTAAAGGCACCTCGGGTGGTGTAATAGTTAGCAAGGTAAACTAGCGAGCTTGCACGAGTGAGTTTGATTCTCACTGGGTGCTCCATTCACGTGGCCTTGTGCCACATGTAAGCAAAAAGCTTAGTACATTACTACAATAGGCATCACGAGGCTTGTGTGTTAATTACGACTTACGATCAAGCTAGGCTGAAAGGGCCAGTTCCCACCAGAGCATCAAAGTTAATCAATGATAAACCAGCTCACTATTTAGATGAGGGACCACTTAATAATTGCAGATTCTGTAAGCAATCTAAGTCTTGTGCGGCTGAAAAAAATACTGAAATGGGGTTGTAGAATACACCGACTGCATCACTGCAAAAGAGTAAGACTCCTCCCCCACCAACGAGTGTCCTCGATATGACACTAAACTATCAGATGGTCAGGCTCAATTTTTGGAGCTTAAGGGAATTTGAGGTACCCTATCATTGCCATTACTCCCAGGTCCATTTAGACCCGGAGTAGTAGCAATTGATAGGGTCCTATCTATGGGTCAAATAGAACTGTTTGATATTTAACCATGTGCAAACAAATGACTGATGCTAAATTTAATTCTATGTACTACATAACCATTCTTGAAGCCGTTTAACTCTATGCAAATAAAACTACCGGTGTTGTATAGCTATACTTGAAGCTATTTAAATGTGTGCAAACATACGATTATATTTGTCTCTGCCTCCCACCAGACAGGACTTGACACAAGGTCAATGACCCGAAGGTTGATTATAGTGGGATTTAGGGGAGAGGAAGGCCGGGCACGAAGCGAGGCTCGAGTCCTGCTTGACTATGCTGATCATCGACCCACTTAGTGCAATATGGGCCTGATGAGCCTAGCTGGACATGGACCCAAATCTGGGTCCAAGCTCGTATGCCTGATTATAGCTTAAACTGGGCCACGAGGTCCAATGCTATACAAGGGAGACAACGGTGTCAATGATGCCGTTCGCCTACCCGAAGGTGGCCCAGCCGAAGCCGGGAGCCTTTCGACCTCGAGTCTGCCACTGATATTCGATATCCGTCCGGCACGAATGCCAGACGGCCCAGCTAATGCCGGGTAAGTAATGAGTGCAAACAGATGATTAATACTAAATAGAAATATTCGCATCTGATAGAAATACTTGAAAAACCGTGTGTAAAATTGAATTATTGCTATTACTTAGCAAAAATTGGAAACATTTAACTATGTGCCAATAGTGTTGAATGTAATTATTAGCGTTAAATAGCAGTACTTGAAACTATTTAACTGTGTGCGAATAAGACTATTTGTGTCAGTAATAATTGAAACCATTTAACTGTGTGCAAAAAAAATGATTAATATTAAATAGAATTATTATTTTTATAAGAAAATCCTCCCAGAAAAATGTTAAAAATCCGAGAATTTTTTCCCTGAGAATTAGTATTATGATAAAATATAAGTTTAAGTTTGGTTGGGTTAAATGTCTAAATGTATTTATTTATTTAATGCGGTCCTTCAGTATCTCCCCTTTTTACTTTCTTGCCCAGTCAGCTGGGGCTGTAGAATACACCGACTGCATCTCTGCAGAGAGTTAAGACCCTCCCAACGAGTGTCCTGAATATGACATTAAACAATCTGATGGTGAGACTACTGTAATGCTGGAGCTTTGGGGAATGCAGAGTACTCTTTAATTGCCATCGCTCTCAGGTCCACTTTGATCCGGAGTGGTAGCACCTGATAGCACAATTATTCTCCCTCTAGCTATGGGTAAATAGTAGGGCAGACTGGGTTCTTCAGCCTTGGCGAGGCAACTAGTTTAGGAGAAGGAAAACTCTGAATTCAAACCTGTTAAATCCCGCTTAAAAATTGACCTTGTGTCATATCCTATCCGAGCGGAGGGGTTGGTAAATATGGTATGAATCCAATTATTCCCCCTCCAGCTATGGGTAAATAGTAGGGCAGTCTAGGTTCTTCAGCCTTGGAGAGACAACTAGTCTAGGAGAAGGAAAACTTTGAATTCAAACCTGTTAAACTCCGCTTAAAAAATTGAACTTATGTCATATCCTACCCGAGCGGACAGGTCGATAAATATGAATATTGAACAAGTCCTGGAGGCAACACCCCACAAAGCAGCAGCTATACAGTCACTTACCACCCATCACGAAAACTATGAAAGTTAGACGAACCAGACATGCGGGACACTGCTGGAGAAGTAGGGACGAGCTCATAAGCGATGTACTCCTATGGATCCCTTCATATGGCCGAGCAAAAGCAGGGCGACCAGCTCGAACCTACATATAGCAGCTCTATGTGGATACGGGGAGTAGTCCTGAAGACCTGCCGGAAGCGATGAACGATAGGGAGGGGTTGCGAGAGGGAGTCAGGAATATGCGTGCTGATGGCACGACAAGATGATGAGGATTAGAAAAAAGATTGGCATATCAATCTTCGTGGATAATTTAATGCGATAAACATCCTTGTAGCATGACAGCGTTTATACTATTCAACCAATGGCTCGTTTGGTTTGGCTTCTTCGTTGAAAGGCATATCAAAATTTGTGGGTTATTTAATGCCAAAACCATCCTTCTAGGAGAGCAGCTGCGCTGCTATTTAACCCATAGCTTTTAAGATAAGGGGTTTTTCCCAGAGGTATTAGTCCAAAAGTGAACACAGGTCTCCCGAGCCATGGGCGGGTGTAAAGGTTAGCTAGCTAGACTAGCAAACCTACATGAATGAGTTCGAGTTTCATTGGGCGCCCCATTCATTTGGCCTTGAGCTACATCGAAGCAAAGAGCTTTGTAAATTTCTATATTAATTGAATTACCATGATTAGAAAATTCGGCAAGCACCTACATGCGACATACGGAACACTAAACAGCTGTTTCGACCTTATTGGGTGTCATCAGCAGTGCATAGCGTAATCTCCACAATTAGAGATCGAACCAGCAACCACAGAATGCAGAGCCTAAACTCAACCATTGGGCCACCGGTCCATATCACATATAAGCGATACCAAATTAACTAGTCATGGTCGAATGCACGACCAAATATATATATATATATATATATATATATATATATATATATATATATATATATATATATATATATATATATATAGTGCATTCAATAAGTTTCCGGACTTTTTGTACAGGCATTTAAAATCGTCGTAGACTCTTGAAAATTCACTCTGTTATTGCTATACATCTTATAAGATGACTGACCAATTTTTATAATTTCAAGTTTAAATGAACAGCTACAGCAGGAATTGGAATACATCCTACAAAAGCCTGATTGTCACAGCTGGTGATTTTCAAAAATGCAATCTGGACGTCAGGACACTTTAGAAGAATGATATGCTATAAAATTCTTTTTGAAACTAGGAAAAAATGCCAGAGAAACGTATGGAATGCTTCAGACTGCTTTTCGACCATCTTGCATGAATCGAGCATCAGTTTTTGAGTGGCATAAGATATTCAAGGAAGACAGGGAGTCTGTGGGGGATGATGAGAGGTGTGCGAGGAGTAATGAAGTCAATACTACAGAGTTGATTGGCCAAAGGGTTAGGGTTAGGGTTACTATGTTGAGGTTTTAAGGGAGTTCAGGAAGAGATTCCGTCGGAAGAGGCCAGCACTCTTCAAATCAGGTCAGTGGCATTTCCACCAGGACAATGTAATAGACCACAACTCCATCCGTGTCACAGACTATTTGACCAAGATGAGCATCGAGACAGTTCGTCACCCTCCCTATAGTCCAGACCTTGCTTCTTGTGACTTTTAGTTATTCCCTAAGCTAAGAGGCTGTCGTTATGAGATAATTGAGAAGATGAAAGAGGCTGTGACGAAGGTCATTGATACGCTCACGCAAGAGGACTTCGATAGGGCCTTCCAGAAGTTGTTGGAACGGTACAACAAGTGCACTGCAGCCGGAGGAGATTACTTCGAAGGAGACGAGAGTTTCATACGAGTAGTATCAATGAAAGTGCCCATACGAAAAAGTCTGCAAACTTATCGTATATATATATATATATATACAGAGTCAAAAAAATCTACTTAGGTTACATTTAACCTGATCAGCAGGACGATTCTGATCAAAGAAGGGTTGGACCAAAACTAAATTTTATCAATTAAAAGACTACTATTAAGAAGAGAATTTGCATAATATATATATATATATATATATATATATATATATATATATATATATATATATAATAAATAAGATAGAATTAAATTGTCACTTATCAACCAAGTAGCCAACTTTTGTTATGCCTACTAACATTAAGTATTTCTAACCTTTAAGTAATTCGTAGGGATTAATGTAGTAGCCTATAGCAAGTTTCTCCTCCATGCGTCAACTGCCATATTCATCGCGGCCTTATATATATATATATATATATATATTGTTCAACACATACAAAAACCCCTGGCGAGCCACCCACGACAAAAAATGCATAGGGAAGACGTAGACTGTAATAGACAAGTTGTCGATCATATGGAAATCAGATCACTCTAAAAAAATAAAAAGGGGATTTCTTCCAAGCCATGTCAGTACTATTATATGGATGCACCACTTGGATTCTAATGAAACGCATAGAGAAAATGCTGGACAGAAATTACACAAGAATGCTACGCGCTGTTTTGAACAAATCCTGGAAGTAGCATCCAACAAAATATCAGCTGTACGGCCACCTGCCTCCAATCTCACAAACTATCCAAATAAGACGAACAAGACATGGTGGGCACAACCGGTAAAGCAATGAAGAACTCGTTAACGACGTTCTCCAATGGATTCCCAAACATGGACTCGTCAGTGTTGGCCGACCAGCAAAGACTCACATACGTCAGTTCTGTGTGGACACGGGACGCAGTGTAGAGGACTACATAGGAACAGTGGACGATGGGGACGGATTCCAGAAGAGAATCGAGGGACTTCGTGCTATTAACACGATTTGATAATGAATGAATGAATGATGATGATGATGATGGCGAATTGGTTAGAGTGTTCGACAATGGCCCGGGAGACCGGTGCTTGGCGCTGCCTTGCTTAACACTCAGCATTATAAGATACGGATCAAGAGCAAGTGGAACAATCCAGGGAAAAGAGCAGCGCTCTCACCATCTTTGGTTTCTTTGTTTAATGGCATATCAACCTTTGTTGGTTATTTAATACCAGATCTATCCTTCTTGAAGAACAGTAGTGGTACTATTTAACCCATAGCTGAGAGGATAAGGGGATACATACATTTCCCAAGGGTATTTGCCCGAAAGTGAACGTAAAAAGAGAGCCTTCGGTCGCCCTCGACTACGGTCGGCTAACATATATATATATATATATATATATAATATGGTGAGCCAAAAGTTTTGCAGTATTTTGGTATTGTGAAGTACAGTTCAGCATCTCCGGATACTTGACGAACCATACTGAACTGTAAGATGAGGAGCTCGCCTGATACTCTCCGAGTGCTACAGATTTGCCTCTATGTCTTGGAGCACTGCCTCGGAATCCATAGTTTTTGGCTTACCCGACCTTGCAACCCGAGTGAAATGAACCATCTGGTCATGAGTACTGTAAGCAACCACGTGTTTACCGTTCACATCACAAATATTGTCAGAGCACCAACTACCACGATACTACCAAACTCAGTGGGTACCTCACACGTACCAAAATATTACAAAATTCTAACCCAACTTACTATATATATATGTATATATATCTTCAGTACAATTCAAGTATTATATAAGAAAATATTAAAAAAGGTTAAAAGATCACGACTCAGGCTTTCACGTTGACGATCCTCAGGGGATTCAATTGAACCATTGAATGAGTATGGCACTCAGTTTTTTTGGTTTCAGATTTTTGTCACAAAAGAATCAGTGACACTATTTAGATATCCCTAATATGGCAACAAAGGTGGTGCTGGGAGTTTTTGCATCAGTTGAATACCCCCCTCCTAACAACGTGCGTGAATGCACCGATTTACACATTCCTTAATTACTTAACCCATGGGCTGTCGTAAGCTAAGCAAAGTATCTATCTATCTATCTATCTATCTATTATGTATGTATGTCTATTTATCTATCTCAGTTTAATCATATATATGTATGTGTGCATGTCATTATCTATCTATCTATCTATCTATCTATCTATCTCAGTATATTCACATCTATCAATCGCAATTTACTCCGATTATACTTCCACCTTTCTCTTCCTCTCTCTCTCTCTCTCTCTCTCTCTCTCTCTATCGATCTTAGTTGATCCTCATCTATCTATCTATCTATCTATCTCAGTCGATATCTATCTATCTATCTATCTATCTATCTATCTATCTATCTATCTATCTATCTATCTCGGTCGATTGACGTCTATGTATAGCAATTTGCTGATATATAACTTCACTCTCACTCTCTATCTATCTATCTATCTATCTTTTCGTTTATATCTATGTATGTATGTATGTATGTATGTATGTCTATTTATCTATCTCAGTTTAATCATATATATGTATGTGTGCATGTCATATCTATCTATCTATCTATCTATCTATCTATCTATCTATCTATCTATCTATCTATCTATCTATCTATCTCTGTTTCTTTCTCCCTCTGTATGTATGTATATATATATATATATACTACACACACATACATAAGGATATCAATCCAACGGTACAAATACAAATACAAATATGGACAGACTCTGTTGTTTAGGTACGAACGGTTTATTAATTTCTTGACTTCAGTTCATCGACACGAGGAGAGAGACACAATTCTTAAAAGTCTTCGTAATCATACTATGCTAACCCCAACCCCAACGTTCGGCACATCTCGTGATGTTTAAGATCACAATTAATCTTTGCCGGTAGAAATCCGAAAAACTCAACTCTTCGACTCCGAATCTCCAACTACTCGACTCCATGGACCAATGTCAACTCCCAACTGACTCTTTTTTCAAAATCCTCAAAATTCACTGGACCGTCTCTTCCGGACATGACGTCATCCACACTCCAGCCCCATTTCCTGTCCGGGGTTTATTATGACAATGGTGATTGTCATATCCTTTGCGCGCGTGCGTAAAACTGTACCCAATGACTATGCATCAGAACTCTTAACCCGTATAGTTCAAAGCCCAACCAAACTGAATGATAAAATATAATTAACAAAAAGGATTAATATAAAAAAAATTCCTTAATTATATAACATGTATGTAGCTATCAATCTATTCACGTGTATGTGCGTGTGTGTGTGTGTGTGTGTGTGTGTCTGTGCGCGTGCACACACATGTCAAATCCACAGAAAATGCACGCACCCATATCGAATTACAGCACCCCGGGTCCTGTTATGGACTTCGGTCCGGAGCGTGGCTCTGCAAAAGGAACAATGGCAGACTTGGGGCCTTTTTTAGGCACCTAGTTTCGACTAGGCTACCTTCGGGTGGGCGAGCTGCACTTTTGTCTCCTTTGTCACCCATGTATGGCACTAGACCGAGCGTCTAGTTTAAGCCGTAAACTGGCATACGTGCCCGGGCCCATATTTGGGTTCGTGAAACTGCTTGCCTCATCAGGCTCACATTGCACCAAGTGAGCCGATGAGCAGCACAGACCAGCAGGGTTCGAGTCTCGGCTCGTTCCCGACCTCCCCTCCTATTTATCCCCACTTTAATCGGCCTTCGGGCTTTTGACCTTGTGTCAAGTCGTGTCTGGTGGGAGGCAGCGACAAATAACACCCATATCGAATTATACACGTACATACATCTAATTGTGTCGACATTGTAGAAAAGGAATTGTATAGCGATACACAGTTTAGAGAGAGGAAAATTTTTAAGCAGAGAGACTGAAAGCTTGAAACGCATAGAAACCATTAAACACACACACACACACACACACACACACACACACACATCATCATCATCAGAGAGGAAGTCCATGTGCAGACGTAACATTTACTGTGTTGAAGGCTAAGTGGGGTGAGGAAGTATATATATTTTTAACGAACCATGACTCTGTTGACAAGACAGATTGTTTTCACATGGCAGAAGATGAGGGAGTTTTTTTTCTTCTTGCTTTTGTTTTATGAGAAAATGCAGGTTAGGATAAAAAAGAAAAAAAAAGAAGAAAGTATGAAAAGGAAAGAGAGAGAAAAAGAAAAAGGCAAGGAAGAAGGAGGGAGAAATATTGTAAAATGAGAGAAAAGAGATGATAGAAAAGAAAAAGAGAGAGAGAGAGACAGACAGAGAGATAGAGAAAAGAAAGAAAGAAAGAAAGAATGAAAGACAAAAGGGGGAAAATGAACCTTAAAAGTAAGCGAAAGAGAGAGAGAGAGAGAGAGAGAGAGAAGGTTTGAAAAAAGGCAGAGAAAATAAAATGTGTATGTGTGCGTGTGTGTGTGTGTGTGTGAGAGAGAGAGAGAGAGAGAGAGAGAGACAGACAGAGAGAGAGAGACAGAGAGAGAGAGAGAAGGTTTGAAAAAAGGCAGAGAAAATAAAATGTGTATGTGTACGTGTGTGTGTGTGTGAGAGAGAGAGAGAGAGAGAGACAGAGAGAGAGAGACAGAGAGAGAGAGAGAGAGAGACAGAGACAAGGAAGGAAAGACAAAAGGAAGGAAAATGACTCTTAAGAGAGAGAGGGAGAGAGAGAGAGAGAGAAGGAGAAGGTTTGAAAAAGGAATAGAAAACAAAATGTGTTTGTATATGTATGTGTGCGTGTATGTGTGTGTGTGTGTGTGTGTGTGAGAGAGAGAGAGAGAGAGAGAGAGAGAGAGCAAAGGCTTGATTGTTGGCTGAGAACATTGCGTATTTCCTTTTTCTCTTATTTGTGTTGTTCTGATCACGCTTCGATCGACGACGACTCCAGCCTTCTTCAGGCCTATGAGAGTACCATTCAGTGTTTGTTGTTCCTTGAACAAAGAAAAAAAGACGGTAGATAGATGAAAATAGACTGAAATAGATAGCTACATAGATAGATACAAACAGACGGTTATATATATATATATATATATATAGATAGATAGCTAGATAGATAGACAGACGGTTATATATATATATATATATATAGATAGATATGAAAAACTGAGATAGATAGCTAGATAGATACAAACAGACGGTTATATATATATATATATATATATAGATAGATAGATATGAAAAAACTGAGATATATATATATATATATATATATATAGATAGATAGATGTGAACTGGCTGAGATAGATAGATAGATATGAATACACAGAGATTGATTGATAGATAGATATGAACAGACTGAGATAGATAGATAGATACGAACAGACGGATATATATATATATATATATATATATATATATATATATATATATATATATATTTCGTCATACAACGTGTGAAAGCATGTGCGATACCCTAGCCTCATCAGCCGCCAACCAGGATATGAACAGACTGAGATAGATAGATAGATAGATAGATACGAACAGACGGATATTGACAGATATACATATATAGATAGATATGGAAAAAACTGAGATAGATAGATAGATATGAACTGGCTGAGATAGATAGATTGATAGATATGAATTGACTGAGATAGCATCAAAGATATGTTAGCCCGACTCCAAAGGAGCCTTGCACGGGCTTTAAACAGTATTGCACAAGCACCAAATTACTTTGCCCAAGGCCCCAACAACTTTGATCGAGCACTTAAACTTATGAATATCAAGCAAGTCTATTAGGAGAGCAATTAAGGCTTGTTGGGGCTCGAGAAAAACAGCCGTGAGCCTAAGTAAGGCTCTTTGTAGACTAAGCTAGGCTACTGAGAACCCGAACAAGGTTGTCTGGGATTAGGAAAAGCTGATGGCATCCTAGGCTAAGTTCTTCGAAGACCTAGCAAAGCTGCCGTGGATAAGGGCAATGCTCTTTGATGGTTGGTTGGGTTTTACGGCATATCAACCCTTGTGGGATTTTAAATGCCAAATCCTGTTTATACTTATATTAGAAAAATGAATGATTTGTTGGTAACAATTTCTAAACGAAAAAAGAGCTCATTTCCGGGCTATTGGCCTAATGAGTAGAGTGTTCGACAATATTCCGGAAGACCAGAGTTCAATCCCAGGTCAAGTAATACCAAAGACCCAAAAATGGTACTTGATGTCGTCTTATTTGATATTCAGAATTATAAGATAAGAGTCAAGGGTGGAGTAATCCAGGATATGGAGAGCGCTCTGCGTTACACGTCGGTGTAGTAGCTATTGAAAAGGGAGCCTTCGGTTTGCCCTTGACTAAAGTAGCAAACTTTACTCATTGCTAGCTAACACTAATGATTAAATTCAATATTATTCACTCGTTCAGGCACAGTCGAATAGTTCCCCTTTTTGCCATGTAAACATGTTGTATACGGTGATGAGGGAAGAACGACAACACTTGGTTATAAACATATATACGCCTCACACTTTATTTTCGAAAAGGGGTTGAAGCTTCTGTGGTGTATGAGGGAGACAAGACAGATTAAGACAGACTGCTATATTGACCCATAACTTCTTCTCTTCACCATAGCACGCTGTGTTATTTTCAAAACCCCACTTAGCATTTTTTCTGCTTCTCGACCGGAGATGCTCAACTGGAGGCCGCTGAAGGTCGTTGCCCTCAGCGGGGTGCTCTCGCTGACTGCAAGCTGATTCTCTTTCTCAGGCACTCATTGGCTCCAACTGACAAGCAGGCATCTGTATATATTATTTCATAACACCCACAACTTCCGATAAGATCACGTGATCTTCTTCCGCTTATTCACAAAGGTGTGTCTCTGATTGACAGCTCGGTCAAGGGTCAATAAGCAACCAATATTAATAATTCAGTTTAACATTAGTCATTTGTTTGAGTTAAATGGTTTCAAGTATAGGACCCCAACGAGGCGTAATGGTTAACGTGCTGAACAGTGATATCGTGGTAGGCGAGTTCGAACTCCGATCACGCTATAACACCCACTTTCGAACTATTACCATTAAACTCTCTTATTCCCCTAGTTTTAGATTAAAAAGTACCGCTACTATTCTTTGGGAGACCAGGGTTCAATCCCAGGTCGAGTCACACCAAAAGTAAAGTTGGCGACCGTAGTCGAGGGTGACCCGAAGGTTCCCTTTTCGATAGCTACTACACCAAGGTGTTGGGGAGGGTGGTACTCTTTTCCCTGGATTGCTCCACTTTACCCTTGATCCTTACCTTATAATGCTAAGCGTTAAGCAAGGTAGCATCAAATACCTTTTTTTGAGTTTTTGATATGACTCGACCTGGGATTGAACCCAAGTCTCCCGGACCATTGGCGAATACTCAAACTCCTTGTTTAACACTTAGCAGTACGGATCAATGGCAAGTGAAGCAATCCAGGGCAAGGAGTAGCGACCTCCCCTACACTTTGGTGTAGTAGCTATTGAAACGGGAGCCTTTGGGTCGCCCTCGACTACAGTCGCCAACTTTATTTACTTTTATTATTCTTCTACAAGGATATGGCTTCGGCATTAAATAACCCACCACGGTTGACATGCCATTTAACAAAGAAACAGATACCATATAATTAGTATTTGATGGAATACTCAAAATTTTATAATTGTGAAAATTATTTATATCAAAGAGGAGTACTTTATATTAAGAGGAGTACTATGAACACGAACGTACAATGAACGCAATCCTTAACCGCAAGAAAAAAAAATCCGAAGTAGGAGAGTCCATAGTTAGTGGGGGAATAAGAGGGTTCATGCCTTTCCCAATGGTATTAGTCTGAAAGTGAATGTAATAGCAGAACTGGAGTTTGAACACACTCACTACGATGTTGCAGTCTAACATAGAGGGATAAGGGGGTTCATGCCTTTCCCAAGGGTATTAGTCTGAAAGTGAATGTAATATCAGAACTGGAGTTTGAACTCACTCACTATTATGTTGCAGTCTAATATAGAGGGATAAGGGGGTTCATGCCTTTCCCAAAGGTATTAGTCCAAAAGTGAATGTAATAACGCGACTAGAATTTGAACTCGGGTACTAGAATGTCGCAATTCTGCACTTTAGCCACGACGCCGCTAGAAAAATAAATTTTGTTCTTGAGATCACATCGATGAGACAAACTTCCAAATCTTTTTCTTATAATCAATACGTTAAGGTTGATTTGACATCAAGCGACGAGCCCAAACCGAAGCCAAAAAACTAAACTAACCGATATTTTTCTTACTGGGGTATCCGATTTAAAAAAAAAAAAGAAAAAAAAAAAAAAAAGTGAGTACTACCCAGACTGGAACTGACGTATTCGGCCAAACATAGGAAATGTAAATAATAATAATGATAATTACGGAGATGTCAGTCGGGTGGAATTGGGGGTGGCCCAGTTGGAGATGCTGGCATCGTGACGAGTGGGGCACGAAGAAGATGCACAAGGAGACTGGGTGGAAGAGGCGGGAAGAAATTCCATTTCACTTATGCTATTAACTACCTGAGACAAAAACCATGTGGGAGCTGCACGGAGGGGAAAATGTTTTCTCGGGTCAAGGATGAGATAAGCTAACAGGAAATGCCAATACACGCGCGCGCACACACACACACACACACACATATATATATATATATATATATATATATATGTATGTATGCATGTATGTATGCGTTTGTACATATACAGCAAGATATTATTTAGATAGTGTTTGTATACATATATATATATATATATATATACAAATATATATGTGTGTGTATATATGTGTGTTTAAGTGTGTGTGCTTACATTTATCGTTAAATAGTACAGGGTTGAACGCTAAAATTGTCGTCCTAAAGAAAATAACACTACAGCTTTATTTTAAAACTTTTATTGAAAAAATCAATTCAGCTAACTTGATTATGTAGTAGAGCTGACATCTATTCAATGTAGCTGCCTTCAGCTTCAATCATCGCTTCGATACAGATCCGGAACTGGGAGCCTGCCTTTTCCACCAGCGCCGGTGGGAGCTCAGTGAATACTCGGCGGATGGCGGCGATCAGGCTGCCTTTGTCGGAGGCCATGTTGGTGATGTTCTCGACGTATGACCAAACGAAGTAGTCCAGCGGGTTCAGGTCGGGCGAGGAGGGAGGCCAGTGAGAGAAGGGTACAAAGTTGTAGCACTCCTTCTGAAGTCAAGCCTGGGTCTCTTTGGACTTATGGGCCGGCGCCGAGTCCTGCTGCGACACCCGGGTCTACCACCTGATTGCACCAGGGGATCACCACACTCTTCAGCACATCCAGGTACACTTTGGTGTTGACTTTCAAGCCGACTTCGAAGATGTGAGGTGGCATGATGTGACCCTCACTTGAAACCACACCAAAGACCATAAGCGTAGCCGGAAACTTTGTTTTCATCACCCTGGGTACGTCCCTGATATTCGTGGGAATCCAGATTTGCATTTTGAGGGTGCTGGCAATGGTCCTGTTGTCATAAGTTGGATCGGTAGAGAACATGCGTTGTACAGCGGTGCATCTCCGATCTCGCTCGTTAAACATTGTGTCACTTTCAGACATGATAGAAGGCTCCTATCGCTCTTGGGATTTGTACACAACTGGCCAACTAGTAGATGGTCTGCAACAAAAAAGAAAACTGGTTTTCATTAAGCGGAAAAAGAATCATGTCTATTCTGGGGCGACTAGACTATCATTCCACCCTGTAGTATTTGCAAATATGAAAATACGCATACATACATGTATATATGTGTGTGTATATCTATTTATTTGCATATATATATATATATGCATATATTTACCAACCTCTCCACACGAGCAGGATGTGATATAAGTCAATTTTTAAGCGTAGTTCAAAATGTTTGAATTCAGAGTTACCCTTCTCCTAGACTGGTTGCCATATCAAGCTTCAAGAAACCAGTCTGCCCTACTATTTACCCATAGCTGGAGGGAGAATAATCGGATTCAAATGTTATTACTGCCATGTGAAAAGCAATCACTCTTGTTCAGGATTTGAACTCGTGTCGCTGGGTCCATTTTCAGTCGACGATAACCATTACACACATGGTGTATGTATATAGATGTTTGTGGGTATATATATATATATACATATGCATATATGAATGTGTGTATGTGTTTGTGTGCGTGTGTATGTTGATATGTGTTTGTGTATATATATATATATATATATTAAAATTAATAGACATTTTATGTCTACATATTTTCTTTTGGATCCGTTCGAATTCCCGTATTGCTTTTATTGTATTCTGGGGGAATTGATTTATGTATTGTCCATAGTTGCATGTATCCCTAGTACTTTCTGCCCGACTTTGGGCAGAAAGTACTAGGGATACATGCAACTATGGACAATACATAAATCAATTCCCCCAGAATACAATAAAAGCAATACGGGAATTCGAACGGATCCAAAAGAAAATATGTAGACATAAAATGTCTATTATGTTTAATGAAATTTGCATTAACGAAGAAATGCTGCCTAAATATACACATATATATATATATATATATATATATATATATATATTTACCAACCCCTCCGCTCGGGCTGGATATGACACAAGGTCAATTTTTAAGTGGAGTTTATCAGGTCTGAATTCAGAGTTTCCTTCTCCTAGACTAGTTGCCTCACCAATGCCCTACTATTTACCCGTAGCTGAAGGGAGAATAATTGGATTCATACCTTACCCAGGGGTATTAGTGCTATGTGAAATGCAATCGGTCTCATCCAGGATTTGAACTCTTGTCACCGTGTTCATTTTCTACGACGATAACCATTACACCGCTATATATATATATATATAAGCTTTTAATTTTTAGGATTCAAAATAGAAGTCTCATCAAATAAGTTTATTTTCTGGATGTGACCCTAGACCTTTCGAATAACACTTATAAACCGTTTATAAAAACTGATCAGTACCCTTCATATATTAATATTAACTCAAATCACCCTAAGACCCTAATTAAACAAGTCCCAAAAGTGGCAAATTTGTGAATAAGAAATTTATCTGCAAATGAAAAAATATTCCAAGAGAATAGTGAGATATATATGGATGCTCTTAAAAATAACGGTTTTAGAGAAGAGTTTACCTATCAAGAAGAAAATATACCTAATGATATCAATAAAAAAAAAAATAAGAAGTATGGTCATAAAAATAAAAAAAGAAAAATTATATGGTTTAACCCCCCCTGTTTGTAGACTAGCTAGTATAAATGTAGGTAAATATTTTTGGAAACTGATAGATAAGCCCTTTAAACATGATAATATACTACATAAAATATTTAAAAGAAAAACGTTAAAAATTAGTTACTCCTGCACGAAAAATATTTTTCAAATAATCAATAATCATAATAAAGAGAAAATTAAGGAATTTCAGGACCGAACAAATAATAATAATAATAATAGTAAACAAAACGTAATTGTAAAACTCGAAATAATTGTCTTATGAATGGATTATGTAACTTAAATAATGTAGTATATCAAGGAATTATTTACCCAAAAGAGAATATTATGGATAAAAAAAACTTATATCAGAATTTCCTCCACGAAATGGAAAATTAGATACGCGAATCACAAATATTCTTTCTCCCATGAGCATCTGAAACACCAAACAGCCCTATATAAGCATTTTTAGAGTTTGAAAAATAAAAGTTTAACCCCTGAGATTCAATGGTCCATATTGAAAAAGTCAAATACTCCAAAATGTTTTGATAGTAGATGTAATCTGTGCCTAGAGGAAAAAATACAAATAATGATATACCCAGACCCTGAAAAATTGTTAAACAAGAGATGTGAATTAATAGGTAGATGTAGACATAGGACTAAATTCAAACTATAGAAAAATTATCATAGATAATGATTAAATAAAAAACAACAACATAGGATTAAATTGAGATTTAAGGTAAATGAATAAAAAGGAAATAAGATAAAAAAAATGAGAAGAAACCATGTGATGTGTACGTACTCTGCAATGGAAGGGTAAATGAATTAATACGCACGAAAATAAAATTTGAAATAAAAAAAATTTTAATTTTAGTTTTAAATCTTGAATTTAATCTAATATAAGTGTTACTGTATCCTTACGTAAAGTTATTAAATAAAGTTATTTGATCTAAATTAGTATTAAATCTGGAGTTTTAAGTCGAAAAGTAATTAGAATTAAAAAAAAAAATTAATTTAATATAATTCCAACCGGCGATAAAAAAACCGGAAGTGGGCTAAATGAGGAGAAAACTCTTCACCTCTCTTCTATCCCCTCCCACCCTTCTTTCCTGTGTCTATTCTTAATTATTTTATCCATAAGATCTGAAGAAGTCCTTTAAATTTTTTTCATGTTTTTGATTTATAACAAAAACACATAACAGGATGGAATAAAATTTATAATCCTAATGTGACTGGTTTTGTTTTTTCATATCTATATATATATATACGGGGTGTATTCAATAAGTTTCAAGACTTTTTTTGTACTGGCATTTAAAATTGTCGTATACTCTTGAAAATTCACTCTGTTATTGCTATACATCTTATAAGATGACTGACCAATTTTTAGGATTTCAGGTTCAAATGAACAGTTACAGCAGCAATTGGAATTCACCCTACTAAAACCTGATTATCACAGCTGGTGAATTTCAAAAATGCAATCTGACACTTTAGAAGAACGATATGCAATAAGATTGTGTTTTAAACTAGGAAAAAATGCCAGAGAAACGCATGAAATGCTTTAGACTGCTTTTCGAGCATCTTGCATGAATCGGGCATCAGTTTTTGAGTGGCATAAGAGATTCAAGGAATGCAGGGAGTCTGTGAGGGATGATGAGAGGTGTGGGAGGAGTAAGGAAGTCAATAAACCAGAGTTGATTGGCCAAAGGGTTAGGGTTAGGGTTACTATGTTGAGGTTTTAAGGGAGTTCAGAAAAAGATTCCGTCAGAAGAGGCCAGCACTCAGTGGCATTTCTACCAGGACAATACACCAGTCGACAACTCCATCCTTGTCACAGACTATTGGACCAAGATGGACATCAAGACAGTTCGTCACCCTCCCTATAGTCGAGACCTTGTTCCCTGTGACTTTTGGTTATTCCCTAAGCTCAGAGGCTGTTGTTATGAGACAATTGAGGAGATGAAAGAGGCTGTGACGAAGGTCATTGACACATTCACAGAAGAGAACTTCCATGGGGCCCTCGAGAAGTTGTTGGAACGGTACAACAAGTGCATTGCAGCCGGAGGAGGGGACTAGAGTTTCGAAGGGGACTAGAGTTTCATGTGTGTACTATCAATAAAAGTGCCCATACGAAAAAAGTCTGGAAACTTATTTAATGATCCTTATATATATATATATATATATATATATATATGAAGTGGCATGAAGTTGTCAGATGTCGAGTGAAAGTCTTTGAAGCACGAAGGAATACAGTAACTGAGCTGCGCAGGAAACAGAAAAGGCAGTGCCACATCAGCCACTGCCGCCATCATTCCTTGTTCTCACTGCCCAACACTCTTCCGCGCACAGATTGGCCTCATTAACCATCTGCGTACTCACGGTTCTCGTCCTCAATCATAAGGTTGATCAGATGGTTCTCATTGATTACGATCGACAAAGAAGAAGAAGAAGAAGAAGAAGAAGAAGAAGAAGAAGAAGAAGAAGAAGAAGAAGAAAGAAAATGTATATGTGTGGGTATGTTTATGTATATATATGTACATAAACATTTTTACAAGCAGAAATGATTAAAAATTTTTTTTAATTTAAAATAGAAAAAAACAAAAACAAAATTAAATGTGGTGAATGTTAACAGACAGACAGACAGACACATACATATTTACCCAGTCGGCTGGGGCTGTAGAATACAACAACTGCTTCTTTGCAGAGGGGCAAGACTCCCCCAACGAGTGTCCTGATATGACACTAAACATTCTGATGGTGAGGTTCCAGTAATGCTGAAGCTTTGGGGAATGTGGAGTACCCCTTTATTGCCATCGTTAACTGTGTCCAAATAAAACTATGAGTGGTAACTAACAATACTTGAAACCATTTAACGAAATTAAACCAAATGGTTATTGGCCCAGCCGGCAGGGGCTGCAGAATACACCAACTGGGAAATCAATAATGATCAGAAACGGCCTAGTCAGTTAGGACTGCAGAATACACCAACCGCATCTCTGCAGACGGGTAAGACTCTCCCAACGATTGTCCTAGATATGATACTAAACAATCTGATAGTGAGCTTTGTGGAATGCAGAGTACCCCTTCATTGCCATCGCTCCCAGGTCCACTCTGGCCTGGAGTAGAAGCACCTGATAGGATCGTATCTATGGGTCAAATAGAACAAAACCGTGTACTTATGCTAAACTGAATTGTTTGAAATGGAACTGTTTTTGACATTGAAACTGCATACTTATGCTAAACTGAACTGTTTGAAATAGAACTGTTTGAAATAGAAATAAACTGTATACTTATGTTTAAATATATATCTTTTGAAATAGAAATGTTTTTGACATTGAAACTGTGTACTTATGCTAAACTGAACTGCTTGAAATAGAACAGTTTTTCAATAGAACTAAACTGTGTACCTATGTTAAACTGACTAATTTGAAATAGAACTCTTTTGATATCTAACTGAATTATTTGAAATGGAATTGCTTTTTGTAATTGAAACTGTACTTACACTAAACTGATTTGTTTAATATAGAACTGTTTTGACATTTAAGTGTCTGTAAACAAAATCTATACTTATACTAAACTGAATTGTTTGAAATTTAATTTGGCGTTAAATGACCCGAAAAGTGTTGATACGCCGTAAAACCAACCAACCAACCCACACATGTATATTATGTGTGTGTGTGTGTGTATTTGTTTGTGTGTGTGCGTTATTAAGTTTTTTCTTAAACAAAATCGTAGAACTTTCAAAACTAAAATATATTTTAGTTTTAAGAAGCCGAGATGCATTTCAAAATCTACACAAGAATGCTGCTAGCAATATTGAACAAGTCCTGGAGGCAGCACCCCACAAAGCAGCAGCTCTATGGTTATTTACCACCAGCCACGAAAACTATCCTAGTTAGACGAACCAGACATGCGGGACACTGCCGGAGAAGTAGGGACGAACTCATAAGTAACGTACTCCTGTAGACCCCTTCACGTGGACGAGCAAAGGCAGAACGACCAGCTAGAACCTACATACAACAGCTCTGTGCCGATACGGGATATAACCTTGAAGACCTGCTGGAGGCGATGGACGATAGAGAAGAGCAGCGGGAGAGGGTCAGGGAGATCAATGCTGATGGTGCGACATGATGATGATGATGATAACGTTGATTAATAAAATAAGCTTGCCTGGCGTTCGCATCTGTTGGGTGTTATTAAGTCGAATCGCCTGGTACCAGGGAAGCCTCATCGCTCCCCTCCCACCAGGCAATACCAGGGCTGAGTTCATAGCTTGGCGCTTGAGGAACTAATCCCTTTTTTTTGACGGCAGCACATCAGTCTCGGTTCTTGCATGCTCCCCTCACGATAAAATGACCTTCTGTCATAGATCAGCTTAATTGGAAGTCGGTTAATAACATCACATAGTTGATTTTACCGGCATGTCAACCCGTCAAGAGTTATTCTACGCCTAGAGGTTAGAGAATCACATTCATTGAACATTTATAATTGTTTCTAAAAAGATTTTTTGGCGTGATGTCCCACTGTATCCGAATAATTTTTAAGCCGATCTATTTGACCCAAAGCTAGGACCCTAAAACTACTACCACTCGGGGTCAGAGTGGATCTGGGAGTAATGGCAATGAAGAGGTACTCCACACTTAGCTGTGCTCTCTAATAGGTGCATTACTATCAAAGGCAATATAGAGTCATACCTAGGACATTCTATCATAGTGGAGTGTCTTGGTGTCATCCACGTTGAATTTTTTCAAAACTGTCTTTAAGACAATTATTAATTTTCTTTTCGAATGTTTTAGTACGTACCTTCTATACCATTCAAATACCGCACTTTCTATATACCATCTCTAGTTTCATATATAGGATTGAGGTTCTTTAGAATTTCTGATGCCTTGATGATCATGAAATTATGAAACTAATACAAGCAATATGCTATACTGCACATATATACATATATATATATATATATATATATAGAATAACACAGAAACTAAAAATCACATAAAATTCAATTCTTTGTTGCTTTTTTATTTGCATTCTAAACTTGGATGATCATTTTGCCGGAACCTATATATATATATATAGGTTCCGGCAAAATTATATATATATATATACTTTCAAGAAAAAAAAACAAAACAAAATTCGATCATATTAGGATTATAAATTTATTTCCATCCTGCTAAGAGCATTGATATGAATCAATAACTCCCCCCAAAATTTAACAGGACTTCTTCAGATCCAACATGGAGATAAATGAATACAGCCAGAATGGGGATGGTAACAGGAGGGAAGGAGCATTCTCCCATTAAATATTACTTCCGGTGTCCTTTCATTTCCGGTTGAGACAATAATAAAATAACTTAACCTCATTATTTTGTTATTGTCTCAACCGGAAATGAAAGGAGACCGGAAGTAATTTTAATGGGAGAACGCCCCTTCCCTCCCCTTCCCTCCTGAGACCATCCCCATTCTGGCTGTATTCATTATCTCTATGTTAGATCTGAAGAAGTCATGTTAAATTTTTTAGGGAGGTTGTTGATTCATATCAATGCTCTTAGCAGGATGGAAATAAAGTTATAATCCTAATGTGACCGAATTTGGTTTTTTTCTTGAAGGAATATTTGCTTTGTGATATCATTTACATTGAGCTCTTTACCAGGAATATTTAAATATTCGAATTTTGAATAACTTAATTGTCCTGACGGAATTAGTTCCCTACTCCGTATTTACTGGGATTAATAATTCCTTATATATATATATATATATAGTCATCCACAGACAGATCTGTTTCGTTCTCTCAGAACTCATCGGTGTGGCTAGACATACTAGCTTCCCGTAGCTGGGATCGAAACCCGGTTGACTCAAACGCCAATCTCAGATTCTACACCTCATCCACGAGGAACTAGTCGCAGCGAAGTAAATTTTTAAACGGTTATGAATCACAATTACTATTGTTCACATACATCCGCTTAACGGCTACCGAGAGCTCAATTCATATATGAAGAGCCTTGCAATAAACGCTAATGGCAACGCGATTACTTCATTCGCTAAAGAACTCAACCCTACGGTGGTAGGGGAGTATATATACATATAGTCATCTACAGACAGATCTGTTTCGTTCTATCAGAACTCATCAGTGTGGCTAGAGATACTAGCTTCCCGTAGCTGGGATCGAAACGCGGTTGACTCAAACGCCAATCCGAGATTTTACCCCTCATCCACGAGGAACTATGAATTTAAAATAATGGTTTGAACAACACAGAAAAATATTCGAAAAAGATTCATATCTTAGATAATTTCATTCATATTGGTCGA
>OY757941.1:53152879-53167879 GCA_963585895.1 Sepioteuthis lessoniana | reverse complement strand
GGTCCTTCCATATCCCAGAACAACACAACCTTCATTACTGACCGCTGTGTCCGCAACTTTTTTTTTCTGGAGAGTCAGTGTGTTTCTATTTCGTGGATTATCTTTTTAACTCGGGCTCGTAGTGGCAAACATGTCTTGTTAAACAGTTCTGTTTCAAGCAATTCAGCTTAGCATAAGCATAGTTTTTGTTTACAGTTAAATGTCAAAACAGTTCTCTTTCAAGTAATTCAGTTTAGCATAAGTACTCAGCTTAGTTCTATTTCAAACAGTTCAGTTTAGCGTAAGTACGCTGTTTCAATATCGAAAACAGTTCTGTTTCAAGCAATTCAGTTTAGTATAAGTACACAGTTTACTTCTATTTGACCCATAGATAGGGCCTTATCAAATGCGACCACTCCAAACCAGAGTGGACCTGGGAGCAATGGCAATGAAGGGGCACTCTGCATTCCCCAAAGCTCCAGCATTACCGGAACTTCACCATCAGATTGTTTAGTGTCATATACCAGCCATTCATATGGGGAAGGAGTCTTACCCCTCTGCAGAGAAGCAGTCTGTGTATTCTACAGCACCAACCGACTGGGCAAGATTATTATTTTTATATAGTTGTATCTTCAGAGTTTTTGTTCAAGTAAATTACTTTTAAAAAAATGTCAAGAACAATTGATGCCATTGGATTTTATGTTTCAAATTCATCCTGTGATGCTTCTTGGATTGATAGGTGTGAAAAAAAAATGACATCATTATTTGATTAAGATCATCATAGTTTTTGAATGCCTTGTTTGATGAAGGGTCAAACTTTAAAAATGACTTTCTAGGTTGAATCATTTCTCTGCCCTGATAAACAAGGGTCACCTGGGGAAGACCACAGGATACAGCAGTCGAAATGTTATGTTTCAACTTACCAGAGTAAAGATGAGGATAATAGTCTGAAAAATCACAACTAAAATAATACTCATCAAGCCTCATCTTAAAACTTCGGACAGATAACATTTCTTGCTCATTTTTAAACATTTTTTTAATTGAACTTGCTTCTCCGTAATTACCACACATTTTTTTGTAAATTTCATATGTTTTGCACTTCTCAGCCACCAAAGATTTGATAACAGACCTCTGTTTAAGTCTGTGGTAATCTGTTACTTTTAATATATACTAGGTTCATTCAATAAATAAGGAGGATTATTTTATCTAACTAAGAAGCTCATGAAAACAAACAAACAGGGGAGGTGTCCTCGTGGTGTAATGGTTAAAGCGCTGGACTTCGGAATCGTTGTAAGTTAGTTCGAACTCCAGACGCTCTATTACGTTCACTTTCGGACAAATACCCTCGCAAAAAGTATGAACCCCTTATCCCCCTAGTTATGGGCTAAATTGTACAACTGCTGTTCTTCTTAAAGGATGACTTTGGTATTAAATAAACCACAAAGATTGATATGCCATAAAAAAAACAAAAAAAAAAAAAAAAAAAACAATAAAAAAGAGGTATTTTAAAAAAAATGTTTTTTTTCCATAAATGGAACCGTCAGTTTCTTGTCTATTCGATCATTAATCGATGGAGTAGAAACATACTGATAGATTAACACGTACGGGAGAAACTGACAGTTGCAAAGTACCGATGACTCTGTCTCAAACGTTATCCTTACATATACATATAGATATATATAGGTATTTACCCAACCCCTCCGCACGAACAGTGTGCGACTCAAGGTCAATTTTTAAGCTATGTGAAATGCGAACGGCCTCGTTAAGGATTTGAACTCGCGTTGCAGTGTCTACTTCCTACAGGGTGCATCTATGTGTCAACTAGAACTGTTTGATATTTAAACTGAGTGCAAATAAATGACTTATGCTAAACTGAATTGCTTGAAATTAAACTGCATGGTTCGGAATCGGTTTGCAAAAGAAATTTCATTCTCGCGAAAATATTTGTTTTCAGGCTATTCTAAATGGCGGAAAATAAGTGTGCTTCGTATCTATCTATCTATATATATATATACGACTTACATATACACAAACAAGCCACATCCACATCATAGAAACAGACGCGTGAACACATACACATCATAGTCCAGTCGAGGGGTAAGACATCCGCCCAACGAGTGTCCTGATATGACACTAAACTGCATTTGATGGTGAGGATCCAGTTCCGGAGATTTGGGGAATGTGGAGAACCTCTTAATTTCTCTTACTCCCATGCCCACTTTTATCTGGAGTGGTTATATCTGTCAGGGTTCCATCTATGGATCAAATATAACTATTTACTATACTAGAAACTATTTAACTGTGTGCAAATAAAACAATAAGTGTAAGATAGCAATACTTAAAACCATTTATGTGTGCGCAAACCAATACCTAAAAAATACCCTTGGGAAAAGTATGAACCCCCTTATCCTCCCAGCTATGGGTTAAATAGCACCACCACTGTTCTTCTAGGAGAATGGCTTTGGCATTAAATAACCCACGAAGGTCGATATGCCATTAAACAAAAAAAAAACCAATACCTAATACTTAATAGAATTATTCGTTTTAGACAGCAATACTTGAAACTATTTAACTGTGTGCAAACAAATGGGGTCTGGCTCGTGTAAAAAAAATTTCCTTTAAACTATACCTTTACAAATCATGTAGATTCAATATACAGTGACACGCATAAGTATTGGATACCTGTTATTTTCTGTTTTAACTCTAGTTTATGTCCGCCATTTTGCCTGATATTTGGTAAGTAATATCTCGTAAAGTTGTTTTAGTTGTATGTGGAAGAAAAAGTAAAAACTCATGGTTGTATAGGGATGATTTTAGCTGGAGAAGTTGGTTTGTTAGTAGCGAGGGAAAGTTTGTTGTTAGCAAGGAAGATGGTAGTAACGTATGTGTGTTTACGTTGTGTTGTTTCCTCGCTAAGAGTGTAAAATCTTTCGCTAATTGTAGTTAGGTATTACAGGAGGATGAAGAAGATAAGATGGCGATGGTCGAAATGTGTTTAAGGATAAGGTTTTTATTTGCAGCATGGAATATTTGGGTTTGATTTTGGTGCTGCAAGACTCGTGGTGAGTATTGAGACGAAATTGAGTCATGAGAAGTTGAGAAGGTTGAGATGGCAGCGTGTGTCGTCGGACGTGTGAGGGGATTGAGCTTTAGAGTCACCGTGTGGTTTTGTGTGTCTGGTAACTTGGGGAGAAGGTGTGCGTTGGTCTCCATTAAAATGGCCCAGAGGTGAATTGAGAGCTAGCGTGTCGAGAGCGGGATTACGCGTCGGATCGACATAGCCAATTTTGGGGTGACATAAAGTTGTGCCTGTGCGAGGCATGTTGAATGCATCTAATTTATATTCAACTGGGATTCCTTGCAAGGAGTCCATAAATTAGATGGGTTCCCTCGTGTGTCCATGCTGCTGCTGCTATTCTAGAGCCGCAGTGAGACGTCTGCACTGGGCGGCGTTGTCCAGCTAAAGAGACTGGGTTTGGCAGCTTAACCAATCTGTTGCCCGGGAAAGGAAGGTCAGGGGTGAATAGGATAGGTCATCCTGATTGGGTGAAATTAAGTGTCGAATTGAATTGCGCGCCAAACCAAAATACGAAATTTTTCCTTTCTCTACAGTTGAATCCATTTTTTTTTATCAAAGTTCAAAATTACCCTTTGCAAAAGTATTGGATACATCAATTTAATATTTTATTGCGTAGCCTCCGTTTTGTTTCACTGTTTCAAGTCGCTTTCTAAAGTTGGCCACAAGTTTTCCACACTGATCCAGCGTTACTTTACCCCATACTTCCTTGCATAATTCCTCTAATTGCTTGATATTTTGTGGATTCCGTTTATGAACTTTAACCTTCAAAGTATTCCACAAAATCTCAATAGTATTCAAGTCAGAAGACTGACTTGGCCAATTGAGAGTACTAATACTGTAACATACCCATGATACGGATATGTGAAATAAACATAATGTTTATAAAATATTCATAAACATATATAGGAATCCGAAAACACGAAATTAGTTCAGGTACGAAACTTTTATTCACCTTTTTGAGTTTAAAGGTTTTTCGACATGAGGAGAGAGAGAGACACACAATCTTTCTATGCTGACTGATTTTACATCGTTAGCTCTCAACCCAACCAACGTGCGGCGCCTGTAGCGCACAAATTCGTTTGGGCTCGCCCAGCTCTGAATCTCGACTCTCGCGTTCGGAGGCAGGAACTCAACTCACTGCTTTTTCTCAAATCCCAAAATTCTCAACCAACGCTTCTGGTGCGTGACGTCACTTACATCCCCTGGTCCTAATTTCTATCTGGGATTTTTATTTTGACATCTCTGAATGACACATCCTCTCCGCGCGCACGTGAACCCCTGCGTTAATGTTGCACCTAACTAACCCATGCGAAAGGTTCTCATCCTAAGCGAAAGGTTCTCATCCTAACTAAACCAAAAGGCAATATATACAAAACGAAATCCCTCCGCAATTATATCACAATACCATTATTTTCAAACCATTCTTTTGTAAGTTTTGTGGCATGTTTGGAATCATTGTCGTGTTGAAGCACGAAATTCCGATCATGTCCAAAAGAAGTTGCAGATTTCTGAAGGTTCTTCTCTAGAATCTCCCTGTACATGCTACCATTCATTCTACCATGGATAAATTGTAACTCACCTGTACCCTTGGATGAAAAGCATCCTCATATCATAATGAAACCCTCCCCAAACTTAACTGTGGGGATGGTATTGTGCTTCTTGAAGGCAGTGCCATTTTTTCGCCAAACACTTGTCGCTATGTTCCTTCCGAATTGTTCAACTTTTGTTTCATCCGACCAGATTACCTTTTCCCAAAACTGCATACCTTTCTTTTCATAAGTTCCGACAAACTTTAATCGGTCTTTGACATGTTTGATTTTCATTAAAGGCACTTTTCTTGGTAATCTTGAATGAAAGCCTGTACGATATAGAGCTCTGCTAATGGTATCCTTTCTTACATTAATTCCAGCACCCTCAAGATCAGTTTTAATTTCAGAACGAGTAACGCAGGGGTATATTTGCACATATCTGCTGATCCACCTTGAAGTACGCTCATTTATTTTTCTCGGTCTTCCATTTCTTGGAAGGTTTGCCGTATTGTAGCCATACCTTTTATACTTTCTGATGATATTTCCTACTGTACTTAGTGCTAGATTCGTTTCTTTGCTAATTTTTCGGTAACCTTGTCCTCCTTTATGACGTTCAATGATTCTACCTCGTATATCTTTGGATAATTCTTTAGTTTTTGCCATTTTTAATCCTTGAATTGCAAAGAGTCAGATGATTAGTAGCACTATCTTGTAAAAAATTGTGTGCTTCTCTAATTGGTCAGAGATAACATTCCAATACTATGGAAAATTTGAATATTTAAAGTCTTTTAAAATTCAAATTTTCGATTGGAAATTTGAAAAAAGTGTCACGTATCCAATACTTTTGCATAGGGTAATTTTGAATTTTTATAACATATTGACCCTCGACCAAGCCGTCAATCAAGAGATGCACCTGTGTAAATAAGCAGAACAACAGCGAAACAGGTGCATCCGGTCGAAGATATCGGAATATCACCTTGACCTGTGGACGAGGTTGAATTCGGTGCAGATGGGTACGCCCCCAGAAAGCAGGTGTATGTCAAACAATTATATAACCAGGTGCCACAGACGACTTGAGTTAGGCAGTTCGAGTTCAGTTCCAGTTGCAGTTGGAGTCAGTTGGGGACAATATGCTCGCGTGAGAGCCAGCTCCAGACTGAGGGCTTTCGGCCCTCAGTGACCCACGGTTGAGCAGCCCAGCCAGAATGAGGAAGAAGTGCTGCTATGGTCAGAAGAACTTTGGGTCAATATGTAGCAGTCTGTCCGTGTCTCAAACTCACCTCTCACACATAACCAACATCAACCCTTTCGAGAATAAAGTGTGAGAGATTATATTTTTATAAAGAAGTGTGTTCGTTCGTTCATTGAAGTTCGTCATTATTGTTGACTATGTTTCCACATATATTTGTAAATGTATATGTATGCAGCTATACAACATTTTGATAAAAAAATGGATTCAACCATGAGTTTTTAATTTTTCTTCGACATACAACTAAAACAACTTTACAAGATATTACTCACCGAATACCAGGCAAAATGGCGAACATAAACAAGAGTTATAACAGAAAATAACATATATCCAATACTTATGCGTGTCACTGTATATGTAAAAACAGTATTTGCCATTAAATAACCTGCAAGGGTTGACATGCCTTAAAACACAACCAACCAACATACACTCAACATACATAACAATCAACATACACACAGTACATAGACCACACATACATACACACAAATTCACATATAAACTGTTTTTAGATATACATATACACCAACAGACTGCGTTTTCTAGTCTTGATAAAAACAGTCTAGGAGAAGGACATTTCTGAATTCAACACTGCAGTATTCCGTTTAAAAAATTGACCTTTTGTCACACACGCATAAATTTTGTTTATATATATTTATTTATATATATGGCATTGTGTGTATATACATACATATATATATTTAATACAAATTTCGTTAAACATAATAGACATTTTCTATCTACATATTTTCTTCTGGATCCGTTCGTATTGCCGTATTGCTTTTATCGTATTCGGCAGGAATTGATCTATGTACTGTCCATAGTTGTGTATATCCCAAGTAATTTCTGCCTGACTTTTGGCCATCATCAGGGGAGGATCTATTACAAAAGCGATGTAACTTTTGTTTTTGCATATTACTACTATGTAAAAGCGTCTTCAAGATTGAGTGTATTGATGTTATTCTTACAGAGTGTAATTCGTCTCTTCACGAGATCACGTCTGTATTCCAAAGTGCTGTTATATTTATGAGCTGCAGGATCATGGATTTTAAAATATGTATATTTTGGCAGCATTTCTTCATTAATACAAATTTCGTTAAACATAATATACACACGTACACATGCACATACAATGTCTTTAGATATAGAAAATGTACACTTACACCTTGCATATACGTGGTGCATTCAATACGTTTCCAGACTTTTTTTGTACAGAAATTTAAAATTGTCGTAGACTCTTGAAAATTCAGTATCTTATTGCTATACATCTAATGAGATGACTGACCAATTTTTAGGATTTCAGGTTCAAATGAACAGCTACACCAACAATTGGAATATACCCTACTAAAGCCTGATTGTCACAGCTGGTGAATTTCAAAAAAGTAATCTGGACGTGAGGACACATTAGAAGAACAATATGCTATAAAATTCTGGTTTAAACTTGGAAAAAATGCCAGAGAAACGTATGGAATGCTTCAGACTGCTTTTCGACCATCTTGCATGAATCGAGCTTCAGTTTTTGAGTGGCATAAGAGATTCAAGGAAGGCAGGGAGTCTGTGAGGGATGATGAGAGGTGTGGGAGGAGTAAGGAAGTCAATATATCAGAGTTGATAGGGTTACTATGTTGAGGTTTTAAGGGAGTTCAGGAAGAGATTCCTAGGGAAGAGGACAGCACTCTTCAAATCGGGTCAGTGGTGTTTCCACCAGGATAATGCACCAGTCTACAACTCCATCCTTGTCACAGACTATTTGACCAAGATGGGCATCAACGCAGTTCCTCACCGTCCCTAGAGTCGAGACCTTGCTTCCTGTGACTTTTGGTTATTCCCTAAGCTCAGAGGCTGTCGTTATGAGACAACTGAGGAGATGAAAGAGGCTGTGACGAAGGTCATTGACACGCTCACACAAGAGGACTTTCATGGGGCTTTTCCAGAAGTTGTTTGAATGGTACAAAAAGTACATTGCTGTCGGAGGAGATTACTTCGAAGGGGACTAGAGTTTCATGTGTATACTATCAGTATATGTGCCCATAGGAAAAAAATCTGGAAACTTATTTAATGATCCTCGTACATAGATCGCTGGCCTGCGTACATACGTGTACATACCTATTAGTACACACACACACATTCCACTTAACCTGCAGTACACCACAAATAGTCACACACCCATCCCACCCACTCATGTATGTACACTTAAACAAGTACATAATAATAATAATAATAAACAACGTTTTAAAATTTAAGTGTTCTTGTTATGTTTCGAAGGGTAGTCATAAAAGAATTTGACACTTTAAAAAAAATTGAACTCTCCTGCTTCGCAACACCCCCTTCCAAAAAAAAACAAAACAAAATAAAAACAACCTTTAAAAGTCACGTTTGTAATGCACTTTAAGTAAAAGGTGCTTTAAAAAAAAACAAAAAACAAAAAACAACAAAAAACAAAAAACAAAAGAGAAACGAAAAACAAAAATCCAAACAACAACAACAAAAAACCCCCAGCAAAAACCAAAACAACAAGCAACTCCAAAACTTGAAAGTTCACCGTACTTTCTCGAAATAAATTGGATGGAATTAGGTCACATGTTGTGATACGGAACAAATGGTAGTCTGAAAATAATCTGGGACACATTCTCCCAATTTTTTTTTGTTTTTTTCCGATTGCAAAAGAACTGCCCACAACACTTGTTGTAGTCTGTAAAATATCGGGATTACTCGTGTATAACATGCATTTGTCTATAATACGCATTTCAGTTTTATTATTAGGACTATTGTTTTCGTTGCTATAATCACAACGTTTCGGTCGAAACGTTGTGATTTATAACAGGTGTTTCGTGTCGAACGCGGAAGCCTACATGGAACTTCGAACCGAACCCTTTATTTAATCCACGGGTGTAGATGGTTCCTTTAACAATAACCAGTTACATGTGTTAAGCTATGTTTTTTTACCAATAGTAAGGATTGAACCTGCAATCTTCAGATGATTTTCACTTGGAAGCACTTTAACTAAACGCTTAATCCGTTGCGCCATGTATTCTTTCTGCAACAAAGTTCTGGAAAAAGACAAAAACATCTCAGATATAAAAGAGATTTATTCGACTCCCTACGTTAGATTTGATACAAGGTCATTTTTAGCGACCCACGCATGAATCAGGACTTGTGTTGGGGGGGGGGTGTCACAAAATGCTTGGGGGAGTCACGTGACGTTATGGCTAAAGTCTTAGATTTGTTTTTTTTGTTTTGGTTGGGTTTTATGGCATGCCAACCATTGTAGGTTATTTAATGCCAAATCCTCTTCATATATATGTATTGAATATATATGATTTGATTTGGTTGGGTTTTATGGCATATCAACCTTTGAAGGTTATTTATTGTCAAATCCTCTTATATATATATATATATATATATATATATATATAGGATTTGGTTTGGCTGGGTTTTATGGCATATAAACCATTGTAGGTTATTTAATGCCAAATCCTGTTTATACATATATATTAAATATATATGATTTGGTTCGGTTGGATTTTATGGCATATCAACCATTGTAGGTTATTTAATGCCAATCCTCTTTATACATATATATTAAATATATATGATTTGTAAACACATTTTGCAGATAACTTATTTAAATGAGCTAGAGCTCATTTTTTTTGCACACAGATGGTTTTGGTTGTTTTGGTTTTGTTTTGTTGGTTGTTTTATGCCGTATTAACCCTTTTCTGGTCATTTCACGCTGAATTAAATCATTTTGATAAAATTTTGTATGTTTCAAGGTCTTCATATCTTCATTTTTTAAAAATTAAATGTCAAAACAGTTCTATTTCAACCAATTCAATTTAGCATAAGTACGCATTTTAGTTCTATTTGACTCAGAGATAGGACCCTATCAGGTGCTACCGCTTTGGGGCAGAGAGAACCTGAAAGCGATGGCAATATAGTTGTACTCTGCATTCCCCAAAGTGCCAATATTACTGGAGCCTCACCATCAGATTAAAGTATCAGACTATGGATTCGAAATAAACAAGTTCGAACTCCTGGTGTGCTATTACGTTCACTTTCAAGGAGGTGCCCGTGGTGTAATGGTTACCGTCCTTGGAAATGGGCACGGCGACACGAGTTCAAATCCTGGACGAGACAGATTGCATTTCACATAGCACATTGGGAAAGGTATGAATCCAATTATTCTCCCTCCAGCAATGGGTAAATAGTAGGGCAGACTAGCTTCTTCAGCCTTGGTGAGGCAGCTGGTCTAGGAGAGGGAAAACTCTGAATTGAAACCTGTTAAACTCCTCTTAAAAATTGACCTTGTGTCATATCCTGCCCGAGCGAAGGGGTTGGTAAATATCATTACGTTCACTTTCAGGCTAATAACTTTGGGAAAGGCATGAACTCAATTATCCCTCCATCTATGGATTAAATTGAATCACCGTTGTTTTTCTAAATTCTTGATCTCGGCATTTTCCATCTTGGACAATTCAGGTGCCAAGCAATGAACTTGGCAATGCTACGTAGGTATTGCCCGGGAGGAATGCCTTTTTGGGATTTGGCAATCAATCTAATACTACTAGATGTTCTCTGAATGTGTCTGGTAACGTATTTTTCATGTTTAATACGTACTGACTTTTTTGAAATTTGGAGCAACAAAATTTTAAATAAATATTCCCAAGGATTTGTACGTTTCTTTTTCTCCGAGTGTTATGATTTTTTCTGATTTGGAAGTTCCATTCCTTCTATCATGTGTCGTTTCCTGCTTTTTATTATAAGCATTGCGCATTTTTCTATGCCAAAGTCCATCCCTATATCTTGACTGTATTTTCTCTCTGCCTGTGTCTGGGTTTCCAATTCTTTTTTGTTTTCTGCAAACAGTTTGATGTCGTCTATGTACATTAGGGGATTGAACTTTTCTTCCGATTTACTATGTTTATATCCGGCTGTGCATCTCCTGAGAATGTGATTGAGTTGTATCATCACTATTACAAATCGTAATGATGATTGTGCATTTCCCTGTAATATACCTGTCTGGATCTTTGCCTCAGTTAATCTTTTCCCTCCTGCCGTCAATTCCAGTCATCAAATTACCATCATCACTCCTAGCGAGATTTTCACACCTACGTTAGCTGATGGTCATTCATTGGACTTTGAGTGACAGCAAGTCTTCTTAAGTCTCCAGGACTCTTCTCAGTATTCTGGCTTGCCTTAATATTGCTTTAGTTTAGATAGTGTCTGCTCGTCCTCCGATTTCCAACTCGCCCATACTCCGTATCATGCCTTTGGAGATCATTCTGCGCGCACTAATTACAAGTGGTATTCATGTTCCATAGGCTTTTTAGTTTTCTGTCAAGGCCTAAAAACTTGTCTCTCTTTTCAGTTCTTTATTTTTATTTTTGTGATCAACTTATTATGTAATTAATAATTTCGTCTCTATCACCACATAAAATATGTGGTGCATTCAATAAGTTTCCAGATTTTTTTGTGCAGGCATTTAAAATTGACATCACCGCTGGTGAATTTAAAAAATGCGATCTGGACGTCAGGACACTTTAGAAGAACGATATGCAATAAAATTCTGTTTTAAACCTGAAAAAAATACCACAGAAACGTATGAAATGCTTCAGACTGCTTTTGGGCCATCTTGCATGAATCTAGCATCAGTGTTTGAGTGGCATAAGAGATTCAAGGAAGCCAGGAAGTCTGTGAGGGAGGACGAGAGGTGTGGCAGGAGTAAGGAAGTCAATACACCAGAGTTGATTGGCCAAAGAGTTAGGGTTAGGGTTACTATGTTGAGGTTTTAAGGGAGTTCAGGAAGAGATTCCTAGGGAAGAGGACAGCACTCTTCAAATCGGGTCAGTGGTGTTTCCACCAGGATAATGCACCAGTCTACAACTCCATCCTTGTCACAGACTATTTGACCAAGATGGGCATCAACACAGTTCCTCACCGTCCCTCTAGCCCAGACCTTGCTCTCTGTGACTTTTGGTTATTCCCTAAGCTCAGAGGCTGTCGTTATGATACAACTGAGGAGATGAAAGAGGCTGTGACGAAGGTCATTGACACGCTCACACAAGAGGACTTCCATGGGGCCTTCCAGAAGTTGTTGGAACGGTACAAGTGCATTGTAGCCGGAGGAGATTACATCGAAGGGGACTAGAGTTTCATGTGTGTACTATCAATAAAAGTGGCCATACGAAAAAAAATCTGGAAACTTATTTAATGATCCTCGTACACTTTCTATTATGTTGCGTCTTATCTGTTTTAGTTTTAACATAATTGGTCCTCAGAGTGTTGCTTTGTGCTGCTATTAGAAGAGATTTAGTTTCTCTTGAAAAATTTCCTTTTCGTAGTCATGTTCAGGTCTTTTCGTGTTGTAGGTCGTCATTTTGTCTCTTGAAATATCCACACTGTTGTTTTTCTTCCTGTTTCTGTTTCCGAGTTGTTGCGTTTTTCTTTTTGTTGCGTGTGCTATTTCTGCTCTCTTATCAGTCTTTCTTTTATTCTCTTTCAATGTTTTTTTTTAACAAGATGGAAATAAATCTATCATCTGCTTTTTTATTTTGGAAAAAATAATTTGCTCTGTAGATTTTCTTTGCATAGAGCTCTTGACTTGGAGTATTTAATTTTAATATTCTATATTTGAATATTCAAATTGTCCTACTTGGAATTGTTCCTAACTCCGGATTAACTGGATTTGTTACTGACTTATATATATATATATATATATATATATATTGTCATCTACAAACAAATCTGTGTCGTTCTATCAGAACTCATCAGTGTGGCTAGACGGGCTAGATTCCCGAAGCTGGGATCGAAACACAGTACACTCAAACGCCAATCCAAGATTCTACCACTCAGACACGAGGAAGCCAGCGCCAGCAAGGTAAATTTAAACAGTTATGAATCACAATTGTTATTGTTAACATATTCCCGCTTAACGGCTACTGAGAGCTCGATTCATACGAAGAGTCTTGCATATACGCTAATGGCGACACAATCACTTCTTTCGCTAGAGAGCTCAACCCTACCGGGGTAGGGGAGCATATATATATTGTCATCCATATATATATATATACATATATAAACTTGAATGTAAAAGAATCACACCCTTACTAAAACAATCTTCTCGGTAAAATAATGACACTATGAACAGCAGTCAATACATTCCCAAAGCGTATGCTGACTTCACTTTCAGAAGATTAGATACTGCTGTCGAGGTATATGAACTCGTCGGTAAATTTCAGAAGATTGCCACTTCAATTGGAGATTGCTCCATCTTTAAAACACACGAACTCAGTTTTAGCCTGAAGCAAAAGCAGCAGTTAATATATATATATATATATATATATATATATATATATATATATATATATGTTACATAGCCGTACATGAATATGTGAAATGGACATAGAATGTTCATGACTCATATATAGATAACAGGAATCCCGAAACACCAAAAACACGAAATTGATTCAGGTACGAAACTCTTATTCACCTTTTTGAGTTTAAAGGTTTTTCGACATAAGGACAGAGATACACAATCTTTCTATGCTGACTTTTCCATCTGCTCTCCACCAAGCGCGGCCCCCATCGCAAACTACTGGCCTGGCCTCAGCGAGCCCCGAAAGTCAACCTTTTTCTTCCGACGCTAAAACTCAACTACTGCTTTTTCTGAAATCCCCAGAATCCTAAGCGCTTCCGGGCATGACGTCATTCGCCTCCCTGGTCTCAATTCCTAGCTGGGATTTTTATTTTGACATCTCTGAATGACACATCCTCCCCACGCGCGCGTGAACGCCTACGCTCATGTGGCACTAAACTAACCCATGCGCTAAGCGAAAGGTTCTCATCCTAACTAAACCGAAAGCAAGACATATAAAACGAAATGCCTCCGCAATTATATTACATATATTACATATATATTGTCATCCATTGACAGACTGTTTCGTTATATCACAACTCTTCAGTGTGGCTAGACACGTTGGACGCTTGAAGCTGGGGTCGAAACCCGCCCAACTTTACGTTAGATTTAGAATCAGATCGCTCGGCAAGCAAGCGTACCACGTCAGCTAGGGAATTATAAGGTATTAAGTAGCGACACCCGCAGTAGCGTTCGTTTGTTTACATTTTATACCTTACGGATACCTGAGAGCTCAATTCGTTCGAAGAGCTTTGGATTATGTGAGCAGCAGCCGTAAATTCCTTTGTCAGAGTGCTCAACCCCCATGGGGGAGCGTATATATTGTCATCCACTGACAGACTGTTTCGTTGTATCACAACTCTTCAGTGTGGCCAGACACGTAGGACGCTTGATGCTGGGGTCGAAACCCGACCAACTTTACGTTAGACTTAGTATCAGACCACTCAGAACACCTTTATCAAAGAACACAACCGAATGTACGCACATCTATGCGAATGTACACACTTATCCACACATATATATATATATATAATCGTATATTTTTATACATATACTCCTATATATTTGTACGTGCATCTACATATATATATATATATATATATAATATGTATTATGTATATTATATAATATATATAAACGCAATATATTTTGCCCAGTCGGCTGGGGCGCTGTAGAATACACAGACTGCACCTCTGTAAACCGGTACACCCTTCCAACGAGTGTCTTAGATATGACACTAAACAATCCGATGGTGAGGTGCCAGTGATGCTAGAGCTTTGGGGAATGTGGAGTACACCTTTATTGCCATCACTCCCAGGTCCACTCGGGTCCGGAGTGGTATCTCTTGATAGGGTCCTATTTAGGGGTCAAATAGAACTAAAATGCGTACTTATGCAACACTGCATTATTTGAAATAGAATTGTTTTGATTTTAAATTGCGTACTTATGCGAAAATGAATTGTTTGAAATAGAACTCTTTTTGAGATTGAAATTGTTCTTACACAAAACTGAATTGTTTGAAATAGAACTGTTTTGACATTTAACTGTGTATGGACAACGGCAGTGGTTAGCGGCCATAGTCAAGGGCGACCCGAAGGCTCTTATTTTAATCGCTACTATACCTATGTGTAGGGGATGGCGCCACTCCTTTCCCTGGATTGCAACACTTTACCCTTGATACGTATCTTATATTGCCGAGAATTAGACAAGGAAGTATCAAGTACCATTTTAAAAGTCTTTAGTATGACGC
>OY757941.1:53127879-53145379 GCA_963585895.1 Sepioteuthis lessoniana | reverse complement strand
TATATATATACAGACCCCTAGTATATATGTATAAATATCATCTTGTCGTGCCGCCAACACGGATATCCCTGACACTCTCTTGCCTCTCCTCATATAGAATATTGTACACAAGCCTGGATTCCAGTCTCGATACATGGAAACTGAAGAGTAAAAATGAAATTGGAGAGAATACAAAGAAGAGTGACGAAAATAATAAAAAGATTAAAAGTTTACAGTTACAAGGAGAGACTGAAGAAATTAGGTTTGGTTTGGTTAGATTTGATTTTAGGGCACACCAACCTCTGTAGGTCATTAATGCCAAATCCATTTTTATACATACAAGTAAAAAGTAGTCTCCCTTTAGTCGTGGTCGACCAGAAGGCTCCCTTTTCAATAGCTACTACATCGAAATGTAGGGGAAGGCGCTACTCCTTTCCCCGAATTGCTCCACTTTACCCTTGATACGTACCTTATATCGCTGAGTGCTAAGCAATGAGGTATCAAGTACCAATTTTACAGTCTTTGGTTGACACGACTTGGGATTGAACCCTGGTCTCCCAGACCATTGGCGAACACTCTACCCACTAGGTCAATGAATAATTCATTTTAGCATAAGCACACAGTTTAAATTTCAAAGCAGTTCAACTTCAAACAATTCAGCTTTACGTAAGTACACAGTTTCATGTAAAAACAGTTCTATTTCGAACAATTCAGTTTAGCAAAAGTACGCTGTTTAGTTCTATTTGACCCATAATAGGACCCTATCAGGTGCTACCACTCCCGGCCAGAGTGGGTCTGGGAGCAATGGCAATGAAGGGGAACTCCGCATACCCAAAAGCTTCGGCTTTACTGGAACCTCACCATCAGATTGCTTAGTGTTATATCCAGGAAACTCGTTGGGGAGGAGTCTTACCCCTCTTTAGAAATGCAGTCAGTGTATTCTACTGCTCCAGCCGACTGGGCCACAGGACACTCGTTGGGGAGGAGTGTTACCCCTCTTCAGAGATGCAGTCAGTGTATTCTACAGCCCTAGCCGACTGGGCCACAGGACACTCATTGGGGAGGAGTCTTACCCTCTTCAGAGATGCCGTCAGTGTATTTTACAGCCCGAGCCGACTGGGCCATAGGACACTCATTGGGGAGGGAGTCTTACCCCTCTTCAGAGATGCAGTCAGTGTATTCTACAGCCCGAGCCGACTGGGCCACAGGACACTCATTGGGGAGGAGTCTTACCCTCTTCAGAGATGCCGTCAGTGTATTTTACAGCCCGAGCCGACTGGGCCATAGGACACTCATTGGGGAGGGAGTCTTACCCCTCTTCAGAGATGCAGTCAGTGTATTCTACAGCCCGAGCCGACTGGGCCACAGGACACTCATTGGGGAGGAGTCTTACCCTCTTCAGAGATGCCGTCAGTGTATTTTACAGCCCCAGCCGACTGGGCCATAGGACACTCATTGGGGAGGGAGTCTTACCCTTCTTCAGAGATGCAGTCGGTGTATTCTATAGCCCAGGCCGACAGGGCAATGAAGAAATTAGGATTAATTCCTTCTCTAGAAAGAAGAATGAGAGTTGATCTAAGAGAAACTTTTATAATAGTTATTTGGGCATCTCCGTTTTTCATTATCGTTTTACATCCATCTAAAAAGAAAAAAGATCAAAAGAAAAAAAAAAAAAAAAAAGAAACTTTCCATTGAAAATATACGCTATTAATATGATATCTTTAATTCTTTTTCTAACTCTTTTTTTCTGAAACTTTACAACTCAGTGTTAATTTTTTGACACCATTGCAGTTTTTGATTTGATTAGGCAATTTGGTACGAAAATGTTTGTTTGCACACAGTTAAATGGTTTTAAGTATAATATCTAAAATTTATACTTCTTTTCAAAAATAAAAATCTCTTGTAAAAATGAACTATTTCTGTGTGACACTGACACGTCCTACCATACCACAATGCGTTGTGTAATCCACATCTCTCAAACTCAAAAACTTGAACCTAACCATTAGATGTAGTTTAATGTCATACCTAAGACACAAAATGGTTTCAAGTATTGCTATCCAACACTAATAATTCTAATCAACGTTAGTCATCCGTTTACACACAGTTAAATGGTTTCAAATATAGTAAATGACGAAATGGTTCTATTTCATCCATAGTTGGGACCATAACGGTATTGCCACTCTACGTCAGAGTTGATCTGGGAGTAATTACAATGAAGGGATACTCCAGGATAGGAGCATCAGTATCAGGTTGTTTAGAGTCATATCAGGACACTCGTTAAAGTGTACCATAGCCAGATACGGCTACGTGTGAAACGTACATTGAATGTTCATAACATACATCGAACATAGGAATCCCGAAACTCGAAAAACACGTAACGACGTCTTAGTTCAGGTACGAAACCTTTTATTACCTTTGAGTTTGAAGGTTCTTCGACATAAGGAGAGAGATACACATTCTTTCTATTCTGGCTTTTTCATCTGCCTCCCATCTCGTGCGGCACCTGCCACCAAGGCCACTGGCCTGGCTTCGGCGAGCAAGCGAGCGAAAGCCAACCGTCTTCTCCCGAGGCAGGACTCAACTCAACTAACCGACTTTTTCAAAATCCCTCAAATCCTCCACGCGCTTCCGGTGCATGACGTCACCCGCACTTTGTAGCCCCGTTTCCCATCCCGGCTATTGTGACATCTCTGAGTGACACGTCCGCCCCGCGAGCACGCGCGTGAACTCCTGCGTTAATGTTGCACCTAAGTAACCCATGCACTGAGCCGAAAAGTTCTCAGCCTAACTAAACCCAAAGGCATAAAACGAAATCCCTCGGCCATTATATTACAGAAGGAGGGGTCTTATTCTTCTATAGAGATGTAGTCGACGAATTCCACAACTTTTTCCTGCCGACGGAGCTAGAATTAAAAGAAGAGTGTTTGATACAACAAATATTCACGATCCGTCAGTGGAGTTTAGAATACGCCAACTGTATTTCCTGCTGAGGATTAAGACACCCTAACACAAAATGGGGCGTCCAATTTTGGAGCTCTTAGGAGTCCGGGGTTCCCCTCTGTTGTCATTTCTCCCATGACAACGGACTACCGGAAAGATTGCACCTATTAAGGTCACATCTATGGGTCTAATTGATCTGTTTAAAAATTATTAGAGTTGATAGGAATACTTGAAACATATGTCGGTATACAAATAAACAATTTAAGTCACTGAATAGGAATCTTACTGAAAGTCATACAATTGTGAATAAATTATTTGTATTAGTTAGGAATACTTGATATTGTGAAGTAATTACAGACAAATGATAATTATTAATTAGGAATAGTTACTTGAAACAATATTGTTGCTTAAAAAATTGTTAGTATTTAATCGGAATACTTGAAACTATACGACTGTGGGCAAACTATTTGTTATAGATAGGAATACTAGATACTAAAAATAGAACTGTTTTGACATTCAACTGTGTGTAAACAAAATCTGTACTTATACTAAACTGAATTAGATGAATTAGAATTGCTTGACTAAACTGAATAGCTTGAAATAGAAATGTTTTTCACAATTAAACTGTACTTACGTTTAAACTGTGTACTTATGCTGAGCTGAATTGTTTGAAATATAACTATTTTCATAAAAATGAATTTGGCGTTAAATAACCTACAAAGGTTGATATGCCATAAAACCCAACCAACTAACCAACTTTGATATTAGATAACTGTGACCGTAGATAGATAGAAATAAGTACTTGAAACCCAAATTTTGTTTGTAAATGATTTGTATTTGAGAGGAATATTTAATATTATATAACTGAGGGCAAATTAATATTTATAGAAAAGAAAAAAGGGCAAGAAATGCAACGGCGAATATCGTTTTGATTACAAAGATTCTTACGTGCCGGGATCTAGGCACAGATCCATGGGGTCTCACTAGATTGATAAATGCTAGAGTTCACATGGAAGGAGAATTACTGTATATACTCGTGTAAATTTGTGCCGAGATCTAGGCTCAGATCCATGGGGTCTCACTAGATTGATAAATGCTAGAATTCACACGGAAGGAGAATTACTGTATATAATCATGTAAATTTGAGCCGAGATCTAGGCTCAGATCGACGGAGTCTCACAAGATTGATGAATGCCAGAATTCACACAGAAGGAGAATTACTGTATATAATCATGTAAATTTGTGCCGAGATCTAGGCTCAGATCCATGGGGTCTCACTAGATTGATAAATGCTAGAGTTCACATGGAAGGAGAATTACTGTATATACTCGTGTAAATTTGTGCCGAGATCTAGGCTCAGATCCATGGGGTCTCACTAGATTGATAAATGCTAGAGTTCACACGGAAGGAGAATTACTGTATATAATCATGTAAATTTGTGCCGAGATCTAGGCTCAGATCCATGGGGTCTCACTAGATTGATAAATGCTAGAATTCACACGGAAGGAGAATTACTGTATATAATCATGTAAATTTGTGCCGAGATCTAGGCTCAGATCCATGGGGTCTCACTAGATTGATAAATGCTAGAATTCACACGGAAGGAGAATTACTGTATATAATCGTGTAAATTTGTGCCGAGATCTAGACTCAGATCCATGGGGTCTCACTAGATTGATAAATGCTAGAATTCACACGGAAGGAGAATTACTGTATATAATCATGTAAATTTGTGCCGAGATCTAGGCTCAGATCCATGGGGTCTCACTAGATTGATAAATGCTAGAATTCACACGGAAGGAGAATTACTGTATATAATCGTGTAAATTTGTGCCGAGATCTAGACTCAGATCCACGGAGTCTCACTAGCTTGATGAATGCCAGAATTCACACAGAAGGAGAATTACCGTATATACTCCTGTAATTTTGAGCCGAGATCAAGGCACAGATTCATGGGGTCTCGTGTAATGAACGACAGTTTTATGACCAATTTGTCACTTCCGAAGAAAATGTCGTTTATTACTTCATAATCTTAACTAAAAGCCTTTATTTAGGCATTAGCTAGACACTGCAGGAACACAAAGGCTCGGACTAGCGGGAAATTAGAGTCATGGATACGTACGTAATCATATTATCAATGCTATTGTGTATCAATGGTTGGGTTTTAGTATGCTTGGAATATATAAGTATACTCGGCAGGCTACATCAAGGTCTAGACTACATTGTTTATTTTCTGTATTGCATTGATTTTAATGGTATTACATTTGTTTTGAAAGTATAAATGGTTGAATATTTTCTTTCCATCTAATTAGATGTTGAAGAAATGTTTTTGTAGCCAAAAATTAGAAGTCGTTCATTACATGTAATATATGATAAAAATGTTGTGGCTAAAAATTAGGGGTCATTGATTACATGATTTTGTTCATTACTCGAGTGTAAACGATGAATATTCCAGGAATTTTTGGGGAGAGAATTAGTGTGACAGGATTCACTGCAAGTAGAATATATATATATATATATATATATATATATATATATATATATTATATATATATATATATATATATCACTGTCTTGATGATGTTTCATAAGAACCGAAACGCCATAGAGTCGACTTGGCTTCTTAATAAATTTCTCCTTCTACTTGGATTACCTTGTTATCAATTTTTCCTTATATATATATATATATATATATATATATATATATATATATATATATATATATATCCTTCGTCTTATTTTGACAAAAGATCATAAGTTTATAGTACATAGAAAGAGAAAATAAGTTTAAGAGAGAGAGAGAGAGAGAGAGAGAGAGAGAGAGAGAAAAGAAAGAAAGAGAGAGAGAGAAAGAGAGAGAGAGTGAGAGTTAAAGAGTCTCCATGTGTGTGTGAGAAAGAGAGAGAGAGAGAGAGAGAGATTGTGTGTGAGAGAGAAGTAGGAAAAGGAAGAGAACGTTTGCAGTTAATATATATATATATATATATATATATATAGAGAGAGAGAGAGAGAGTAAAAGAGACTGTATGAGACTCTGTGTGTATGAGTGTGTGTGTGTGTGTGTGTGTCTGAGAGAGAGAGATAGAGAAAGAGAGATCGTGTGTGTGTATGTGTGTGTGTGTGTGTGTGTGTGTGTGAGAGAGAGAGAGAGAGAGAGAGAGATAGAGAAAGAGAGATCGTGTGTGTATGTGTGTGTGAGTGTGTGTGTGTGTGTGTGAGAGAGAGAGAGAGAGAGAGAGAGAGAGAGAGAGAGAAAGAGAAGTAGGAAAATGAGGAGAACCATTGCAGTTGGTATATATATATGTGTGTTTGTGTGTGTATGTGTGCGTGAATATTGAGAGAGAGAGAGAGAGAGAGAGAGAGAGAGAGAGAGAGAGGGGGAGAGAAGACGAATAAGAACTGATTAATGAGAAGAAGGATTTGAAAAGAGAAAAGGAAGAAGAGAAAATGCTAATGGCATTTAGTCAACGGTAGTTTTCTTTATTTGCTTCAGTTATTAACGTATTAGACCAAGGCTCTCGTGAATGTCGAGAAGCAGATTGACTGCGAGAATGCGTCAAGCCGAAACGCGCGAAGAGTAATGAGTTCTAAGTTAACAGCTCGTGACGAAAGAAGGAGTGAAAAAAACAACCCCCCCCCCAAAAAAAAACGAAAAACAAAACAAAACAAAAAAAACAACAGAAAATAACGCAAAGTCCCTCACCGAAGCAAATAATAATAATAATAATAATAATGAAAAGAATTGAAGAAGCTGGGGAACATGAAAGTTACGATTGCGCCAATTGTGATTGGTGCGTTCGGCACAATAACTAAAGGATAGTTAAAAGGCCTGGAGGACTTGGAAGTTGGCGGACGGGTAGAGACTATCCAAACGACAGCATTGCTAAGAACGGTCAGAATTCTGAGACGAGTCCTGGAGACTTGAGGAGACTTGCTGTCACTCAAACTCCAGTGAAAAACCATCAGCTAACACTGATGTGAAAAACTATGAAGGAATAAATAATAATAATAATAATAATAATAATAATAATAATAATAATAATAAACAAGGAAAAATGCAGTCTGAAGAAAAAGAAGGAAAAAAGAAAGAAAGCAAAAGAAAAAGAACGTCAGCAAAAAAGAGAGAGAAAAAAAGAAAAAAAACCCACTTAAAACATTGGAATAAAAAGAAAGAACAAAAAAACGGAGAGATCCCGTTGCGTAGTGGTTAACGTGCTGGACTGCAATGTCGTTGTAAGCGAGTTCCAACACCAGTCACGGTATTACGTTCACTTTCACACAAATACAATTTGGAAAGACACGAATCTCCTTGTTAAATAGTTCCATTACTAGGAAAAGTTTAAGAATTCTTATCTCTCAAGCTATGGATTAAATAATATCACCGACGTCCGTCTACAAGGATGGCTATGGCATTAAATAACACACGAACGTGGATATGCCGTTAAACAAAGAATAAAAAACAAAAAAAACAAAAGAAGGATGAATAAAAAAACATAGCAAAGATTTTTTGGTTTGTTTGGATTTTATGGCACATCAACCTTTGGAGGTTATTTTACGCCAAATCCATTTTTATACAAATAAACAGTTCTATCTCAAACAATTCAGTTTATCAAAAATACACAGTTTAACTGTCAAAAACATTTCTAGATCAAGCTATTCAGTAGTTTTATTTCAAAGAATTCAGTTTTACGTAAGTACAGTTTCAATGTCGAAAACAGTTCTATTTCAGACAATTCAGTTTAGCATAAGTACGCAGTTTAGTTCTATTTGACCCATAGATAGGACCCTATCAAGTGCTATAACCCTGTGCCATAGTGGACCTGGGAGTGATAGCAATAAAGGGGTACTCCGTATTCCCCATCTGATTGTTTAGTGTCACATATAGGACACTCGTTTGAGGTGGGTGTCTTACCCCTCTGCAGAGAAGCAGTCGGTGTATTCTGCAACCCCAGCTGACTAGGCAAATTGCAAGAGAGATAAAAAGAAAGAAGGGAAGAAAGAATAAGAGAAGAAGCAAAAATATAGTTTAGGAGAAAGAAAGAATAAAAGGAGTAAAAGAAAAAAAAAAAAGGAGGGAAAGAAAGAAAGAAAGAAAGAGTAAATGATGTACCCTTAGAAACAGCAGAAAAAATAGAAAGAAATGAAAGAAAGGAAGAAAGAAAAGACGAAAGGGAGGAATAAATGAATAAATAAATAAATAAGAGAAAAAAGAAAAAGAGAGAGGCATGGGGAAAGTAAAAAAAGAAGAAAGGAGACAAAGAAAGAAAAAGATACAATTAGTCAAGCGAAGGAAAAAAAGGATTAAAAAAAGAAAAAAAAGAAGAGAGAGAGAGGGGGGGAGAGAGAGAAAAAGAAAGAAAGAAGAGAGAGAGAGAGAGAGAGAGAGAGAGAGAGAGAGAGAGAGAGAGAGAGAGAGAGAGAGAACAGGAAAGGAGAAAAATACAAAATAAAAAATTAAAAGAAGAAAATTGTAAAAACGAAAAAAAAAAAAAAAAAAGAAAAGAAAAAGAAAGAGTAGTTAAATACAAATAAATTCTCCAAAGAAAGAAAGAAAGAAAGAAAGAAAAAAGAACGAAGGAAGAAAGAGAGAAAAATAAAAGATAGAAATAAAAATAAAGTTAAAAACAAATGCTACATTGAAAGAAAGAAAGAAAGAAAGATAGAGAAATAATAGCTCATAGGCGAGAAAAGAAAGAAAGAAAGACGAAGGAAAGAACGAGAAAGAAAAAGACAAGAAATAATGCAAAGAAAAATAGGAAATATTCAGAAGAAAGAAAGTGAAAAAAAGAAACAAAGAAAGTATTAGTGAAAAAAATTCCACGAAGAAAGAAAAAAGAAAGAAAGAAAGAAAGAGAGTGAAGGAAGAAAAAGAAAGAAAAGTACACCGATCAGAAAGAAAAAAAGAAAGAAAGAAAGAGGGAGAAAAAGTCAAAAATAGATTACGACCCCCCCCCAACAATAAACGAAGAAAAAGAAAAAATACATAAGAGTGGAACGAAAGAAAGCAATAAAGAATAAAATAATGAGAGAAAAATTGAAAGAAAATCAATAAAGAAAAAAGAAAGGAAGGAGAAACAGAAAAAAGGGAAGAAGAAACTGAAAAAAAAAAAAAAAAAGAAAGTAGAAAAAGGGAAATAAAAAGAAAGAAGTGAAATAAAATACAGGGAAAAAAGAGAATAAAAGGTACAAAAAACAGGAAACTAGAGAAAAAAGATCAGAAAAATCAAAAGAAAGAAAAGAGAAAAAGAAATGAATAAGAAGAAGAAAAAAAAAGGAAAATAGAAAAGAAAAAGAAACAGGATACTAAAAAGAAAGAAAGGAAAAAGAAACAGAAATAAAGAAAGACGAAACAAGAAAAAAAAAAAGAAAAAAAAGAAAAAGAAAGAAAAGAAAAAAGAAGAAACAGGAAACTAAAAAGAAAGAGGGAAAAAAGAAAAGAAAAAAGAAAGACAGGAAGAAGAATTAGGAAACTAAAAAGAAAGACAAGAAAAAAGAAAGAAAAGAAAAAAGAAAGACAGGAAGAAGAAAAATAAAAAGAAAGAGAAACAAAGGAAGTAGAAATAAGAGGATGAAAAGAAAGAAAGACAGAAAAACCAGGAAAATAGAAGAAAAGGGAAAAAAGAAAATAAAAAAATAAAAAACGGATAGAAAGAATAAACAGAAAAATTAGAAGGAAGGAAAGAAGAAACAGGAAAATATATAGAACGAAAGGAAGAAGAAATGGGAAAATAGAACGAAAGGGAAAAGGAAAGAGAAAAATAAAAAAGAAAAGAAAAATGAAAGTGAAAAATAAAAAGAAACAAACGAAGTAGAAACAAGAAAGTAAAAAGAAGGAAAGAAAGAAGTACCAGGAAAATAAAAAGTAAAAAGGAAACGGGAAATAAAAAGAAAGGAAGGCAAAAAAGAAACAAGAGAATAAAAAGAAAGAAAAAAGGAAATCGAAAAATGAGAAAAAGAAAGGCAAAAAAGAAACAAGAAAATAAAAAGAAAGAAAGGCAAAAAAGAAACAAGAAAATAAAAAGAAAGATAGGCAAAAAAAAATGAAAAATAAAAAATAAGCAAAAAAGGCCAATAAGAAACCAGACAATAAAAAGAAGAAAGGCAAAAAAGACACAGGGAAATGAAAAGAAAGAAAGGCAAAAAAGAAACAATAAAATAAAAAGAAAGGCAAAAAAGAACCAAGAAAATAAAAAGAAAGAAAAAAGGAAATCAAAAAAAAGAAAGGCAAAAAAGAAACAGGAAAATAAAAAGAAAGAAAGGCAAAAAAGTAATAGGAAAATAAAAAGAAAGAATAGCAAAAAGAAACAAGAAAATAAAAAGAAAGAAAGGCAAAAAAGAAACAAGAAAATAAAAAAAAGAGAGGCAAAAAAGAAACCAGAAAATAAAAAGAAAGATAGGCAGAAAAATATGAAAAATTAAAAGAAAGAAAGGCAAAAAAGAAACAAGAAAATAAAAAGAAAAAAAGGCAAAAAAGACGAAGAAAAATAAAAAGAATGAAAGGCAAAAAAGAAACAAGAAAATAAAAAGAAAGAAAAGCAAAAAAAAAGGAGGCAAATAAAAAGAAAGAAAGGCACAAAAGAAACAAGAAAATAAAAAGAAAGAAAGGTAAAAAATATGCAGGAAAATAAAAAGAAAGAAAGGCACAAAAGAAACAAGAAAATAAAAAGAAAGAAAGCAAAAAATAAGCGGGAAAATACAAAGAAAGGCAAAAAAGAAACCAGAAAATAAAAAGAAAGAAAGGCAAAAAGGAAATTGGAAAATAAAAAGAAAGAAAGGTAAAAAAGAAACAAGAAAATAAAAAGAAAGAAAGGCAAAAAATAAGTAGGAAAATAAAAAGAAAGAAAGGCAAAAAAAGACACAGGAAAATAAAAAAAAAGGAAGGCAAAAAAGAACCAAGAAAATTAAAAGAAAGAAAGGAAAAAAAAAAAAAAAAAACAGAAACAAGAAAATGAAAAGAAAGAAAGGCAAAAAATAAGCAGGAAAATAAAAAGACAGAAAGGCAAAAAATAAGCAGGAAAATAAAAAGAAAGAAAGGCAAAAAAGGAACAAGAAAATAAAAAGAAAGAAAAAAAGGAAATTGGAAAATAAAAAGAAAGAAAGGCAAAAAAGAAACAAGAAAATGAAAAGAAAGAAAGGCAAAAAAGAAACAAGAAAATGAAAAGAAAGAAAGGCAAAAAAGAAACAAGAAAATAAAAAGAAAGAAAGGCAAAAAAGACACAGGATAATAAAAAGAAAGAAAGGCAAAAAAGAAACAAGAAAATAAAAAGAAAGAAAGGCAAAAAAGAAACAAGAAAATAAAAAGACAGAAATGCAAAAAAGACACAGGAAAATAAAAAGAAAGAAAGGCAAAAAAGAAACAGGAAAATAAAAAGAAAGAAAGGCAAAAAAGAAACAAGAAAATAAAATGAAAGAAAGGCAAAATAAAAAACAAGAAAATAAAAAGAAAGAAAGACAAAAAATAAGCAGGAAAATAAAAAGAAAGAAAGGCAAAAAAAAAAACAAACAAGAAAATAAAAAGAAAGAAAAGCAAAAAATAAGCAGGCAAATAAAAAGAAAGAAAGGCACAAAAGAAACAAGAAAATAAAAAGAAAGAAATGTAAAAAATAAGCAGGAAAATAAAAAGAAAGAAAGGCACAAAATAAGCAGGAAAATAAAAAGAAAAAAAGGCACAAAAGATACAAGAAAATAAAAAGAAAGAAAGGTAAAAAAGAAACAGGTAAATAAAATGAAAGAAAGGCAAAAAAGAAACAAGAAAAATAAAAAGAAAGAAAGGTAAAAAATAAGCAGGAAAGTAAAAAGAAAAAAGGCAAAAAAGAAACAAGAAAATAAAAAAGAAAGAAAGCAAAAAATAAGCGGGAAAATACAAAGAAAGGCAAAAAAGAAACCAAAAAATAAAAAGAAAGAAAGGCAAAAAAGAAACAAGAAAATAAAAAGAAAGAAAGGCAAAAAAGAAACAGGAAAAAAAAGAAAGAAAGGCAAAAAAGAAACGAGAAAATTAAAAGAAAGAAAGGCAAAAAAGTCACAGGAAAAAAAAAAAAAAAAAGAAAGAAAGGCAAAAAAGAAACAAGAAAATAAAAAGAAAGAAAGGCAAAAAAAAACAACAATAAAATAAAAAGAAAAAAAGGCAAAAAAGAAACAAGAAAATAAAAAGGAAGAAAGGCAAAAAAGAAACCAGTAAATGAAAAGAAGGAAAGATAAAAAAAGAAATTGGAAAATAAAAGAAAAAAATGCAAAAAGAAACAAGAAAATAAAAAAAAGAAAGGCAAAAAATAAGCAGGAAAATAAAAAGATAGAAAGGCAAAAAATAAGCAGGAAAATAAAAAGAAAGAAAGGCAAAAAAAAAAAAAAAACAAGAAAATAAAAAGGAAGAAAGAAAAAAAAAAGAAACAAGAAAATAAAAAGAAAAAAAAGATAAAAAAGAAATTAGAAAATAAAGAAAGTAAGGCGAAAAAGAAACAAGAAAATAAAAAGAAAGAAAGGCAAAAAAGAAACAAGAAAATAAAAAGAAAGAAAGGCAAAAAAGAAACAAGAAAATAAAAAGAAAGAAAGGCAAAAAAGACACAGAAAAATAAAAAGAAAGAAAGGCAAAAAAGAAACCAGAAAATCAAAAGAAGGAAAGATAAAAAAGAAATTGGAAAATAAAAGAAAAAAAGGCAAAAGAAACAAGAAAATAAAAAGAAAAAAAGGAAAAAAAGACACAGGAAAATAAAAGGAAAGAAAGGCAAAAAAGAAACAAGAAAATAAAAAGAAAAAAGGGAAAAAAGAAACAAGAAAATAAAAAGAAAGAAAGTCAAAAAAGAAACAGGAAAATAAAAAGAAAGAAAGGCAAAAAAGAAACAAGAAAATAAAAAGAAAGAAAGGCAAAAAAGAAACAAGAAAATAAAAAGACAGAAAGGCAAAATAGACACAGGAAAATTAAAAGAAAGAAAAGCAAAAAAGACACAGAAAAATAAAAAGAAAGAAAGACAAAAAAGAAACAAGAAAATAAAAAGAAAGAAAGGAAAAAAAGAAACCAGAAATGGAAAAGAAGGAAAGACAAAAAAGAAAGTGGAAAATAAAAGAAAAAAAGGCAAAAAAGAAACAAGAAAATAAAAAGAAAGAAAGGCAAAAAAGAAACAAGATAATAAAAAGACAGAAAAGCAAAAAAGACACAGGAAAATTAAAAGAAAGAAAGGCAAAAAATAAGCAGGAAAATAAAAAGAACGAAAGGCAAAAAAGGAAAAAGAAAATAAAAAGAAAGTCAGGTAAAAAAGAAACCAGAAATAAAAAGAAAGAAAGACAAAAAAGAAATTGTAAAATAAAAAGAAAAAAAGGCAAAAAAGAAACAAGCAAATAAAAAGGAAGAGAGGCAAAAAAGAAACCAGAAAATGAAAAGAAGGAAAGATAAAAAAGAAATTGGAAAATAAAAGAAAAAAAGGCAAAAAGAAACAAGAAAATAAAAAGAAAGAAAGGCAAAAAATAAGCAGGAAAATAAAAAGAACGAAAGGCAAAAAATAAGCAGGAAAATAAAAAGAACGAAAGGCAAAAAATAAGCAGGAAAATAAAAAGAAAGAAAGGCAAAAAAGGAACAAGAAAATAAAAAGAAAGTAAGGTAAAAAAGAAACAAGAAAATAAAAAGAAAGAAAGGCAAAAAATAAGCAGGAAAATAAAAAGAAAGAAAGGCAAAAAAGAAACAAGAAAATAAAAAGAAAGAAAAAAAGGAAATTGGAAAATAAAAAGAAAGAAAGGAAAAAAAAATAAAAAGAAAGAAAGGCAAAAAAGAAACAAGAAAATAAAAAGAAAGAAAGGAAAAAAAGACACAGGAAAATAAAAGGAAAGAAAGGCAAAAAAGAAACAAGAAAATAAAAAGAAAAAAAGGCAAAAAAGAAACAATAAAATAAAAAGAAAAAAAGGCAAAAAAGAAACAGGAAAATAAAAAGAAAAAAGGCAAAAAAGAAACAAGAAAATAAAAAGAAAAAAAGGCAAAAAAGAAACAAGAAAATAAAAAGAAAGAAAGGCAAAAAAGAAACAAGAAAATAAAAAGACAGAAAGGCAAAATAGACACAGGAAAATTAAAAGAAAGAAAGGCAAAAAAGACACAGAAAAATAAAAAGAAAGAAAGGCAAAAAAGAAACAAGAAAATAAAAAGAAAGAAAGGAAAAAAAGAAACCAGAAATGGAAAAGAAGGAAAGACAAAAAAGAAAGTGGAAAATAAAAGAAAAAAAGGCAAAAAAGAAACAAGAAAATAAAAAGAAAGAAAGGCAAAAAAGAAACAAGATAATAAAAAGACAGAAAAGCAAAAAAGACACAGGAAAATTAAAAGAAAGAAAGACAAAAAATAAGCAGGAAAATAAAAAGAAAGAAAGGCAAAAAATAATCAGGAAAATAAAAAGAAAGAAAGGCAAAAAAGAAACAAGGAAATAAAAAGAAAGAAAGGCAAAAAGTAAGCAGGAAAATAAAAAGAAAGAAAGGCAAAAAAGAAACAAGAAAATAAAAATAAAGAAAGGCAAAAAAGAAACAATAAAATAGAAAGAAAGAAAGGCAAAAAAGAAACAAGAAAATAAAAAGAAAGAAAGAAACTCGTTTAAAGACGAAGTTCGTTTGAACGGAACGAACTATGAGTCTTTAATGTTTTTTTGTAGAAAGCAATTAAAATTAATGACCTTTCCATTAAAAACTCCTAATTACAGTAATATTTCAAGCTTGGAAACGCTTCTGTAGCGGTCACCGACTTGCAATGTTTCGCCTTACAGGCAATAAGAAGAAAACCCCTGACGAAAAAAAAAAAAAAAAAAAAATGGGGGTAGACTTACTTTTATTTAACTTTTTTATTTGGTGTGTCTGCGTGTGTGTCCGACATCCACTTCAGATTCTAAATTTAATACATAAAAGTTCTTGCTCGAGAGAAAAAACGTGTTGAATGCTCTGTTCGTAAGATATAGTATAAATCTCTAGTGTCAAACCAGGAATTTTCCCCTCCGCCGACCTTCTTTTACTTATTAGATAAACAAAACGTAAAACCAAATAGACGTCCTCCAAACACACACACACACACACACACACACACACACACATATATATATATATATATATATATAGATAGATAGAGAGAGAGAGTGAAATATAGAGATAGATAGACAAAATGGTTGAAATAGACAGACAGACAGACACGCACACACACACACATATATATATATATATATATATAGATAGATAGAGTGAGATATAGAGATAGATAGATAGAGAGATAGATAGATAGATAAAATGGTTGAAATAGACAGACAGACAGACAGACACGCACGCACACACACACACACACACACACATATATATGTATATAGAGATAGATAGATAGATAGATAGAGTGAGATATAGAGATAGATAGATAGATAGATAGATAGATAAAATGGTTGAAATAGACAGACAGACACACACACACACATATATATATAGATAGAGATAGATAGATAGAGTGAAATATAGAGATAGATAGATAGATAAAATGGTTGAAATAGACAGACAGACAGACAGACACACACACACACATATATATATAGAGAGATAGATAGATCGATAGATAGAGTGAAATATAGAGATAGAGAGATAGATAGATAAAATGGTTGAAATAGACACACACACACACACACACACATATATATATGTGCATGTGTGTATATGAGTGTACGAGTTAAATGGTATATATTCTAACTTTTTCTTCCGGATTTATATATATATATATGTTTGTGTGTGTGTGTGTGTGTGTGTGTGTGTGTGTTTTGTTGAAATACATCTGCAGTAGGGCTCTCAGTAAATCCTTAGATAACGTTCTGGGAGCCACGAAAGGTTTCGGGTCTAGAAGATCATGACCATAATCTCCGACAGTCTATTATGAGTCAATATCAACAGACTTTGTCGACTAAAAGATTCAGGTATGGGTTTTAATTATATGCTTACCACACACACACACAGGCGCCTCTGGTGGTGTAATGGTTAGCAAGCTCGACTAGCAAACCTACACGAGTGAGTTCGAGTCTCATTGGGTGCCCCTTTCATATGGCCTTGTGCCACATCTAAGCAAAAAGCTTAGTAAATTTCCTTACCACACACACACACACACACAAATATATATATATTGCATTAATGTACTTTGGTATATTTATTGATAATGAGTATTCAATGTAGGTGATAGGAAGTCTAAGTTAGGTAAGCGTAGACACAGAACCAACGGTGCTTGGTGACTGTTAGTTTCTGTCTTAATCAGATGATCGCATTGGTCCGAAACAGACTGTCTTGCAACACTGACTAATATACAAATTCATATGTATGTATATGTAAATTCTTGAAAAAAAAAAGAAAAAACTGCCACGAAGAAATTAATATGAGAAAAAAAGAAGGAAAAAAGAAGGAAAAAAGTAAAAAGCGAATAAAATCCAATGATGTAAAGAAAGAAAGAAAGAAAAAAAAAAAGGAGAACAATGAAAAGTAATTTAAAAGAAAGCAGGAAGAAGAAATTGAAGAAAAGAAGAAAAAAAAAACCTGAATGAAAAGAAAAGAAGAAACATAGATAAAAAAAAGGTGCAAGATGTATCACGTTTTAATACACCCTGTAATATATATATATATATATATATATATATATATATATATATATATATATATATATCCCTGGGGGAATATACCCAGTATAAATAAGACTCCACACGAAGAGTAAGTATAACAAGTTTATCGTTCAAAAGTACAATGTAACGAATAATATATGGACACTCGATTGTATCTTGAATGCCAGAGTGAGTACTCTCGCTTCCACCCCTTGGTTACTGCTTACTCGCGTCTTTTCCAGACAGAGTAATCCATTCACAGAGGGTTTCAGGATCTTCCACTATATCACCTTCCCCTGAGCTAAATTCTTCTTCGAATTTTGCTTTCATATATATATATATATATATATATATATATGAAAAGTAAATAAAGGATTGTAATCCGACAATATGTAGAAAAATTGATGATAACGATCCCAGTGGAAGGAGATATTTATTGAGGTCGACACTATAGCATTTCGGTTCTACTGAACCATCATCAGAACCATGAGGGGTGATATTAACGATTTTAAGCCAACGATGGATGTTTAAAAATGCAAAATACAAAAACCTTGGGGAGAATTTGTAAAATAAAAAAAATGTTGGCCGTTTATATATATATATATATATATATATATATATGAGAGTCTATATTATAATTTTGCTTGTGTTTTTTTTTTCCGTTTGCACTTTCCATTCATTCACTTATCCTCCCTGCTGCCAAATGGAATAGTCTTCCACCTCCTCAATAAATTGGCATATTCTTCAACATAATGTTGCTTTTTCAGATTAAACACTGTGTTTAATTTCGATGAAATTGCCCTGTGCTAACTTCATATATCCTTACTAAATAGCATAGAAAACATTTCATTTCAATCATACATCCTAGATACATCAGGGAGGTCTTCAGTGATGCAACTGTCTTCATCGCCGATTTCGGGTTAATTTTGCATCATATCGGCTCCGACAGAAACCCCGGCATGACTCTGAAGGAGCCAAACCGCCTCCTTGATCGCGACGTGCTA
>OY757941.1:53055379-53125379 GCA_963585895.1 Sepioteuthis lessoniana | reverse complement strand
GTGTGTGTGTGTGTGTGTGTTGGCAGGTCTGTATGTGTGTATGTATATATATATGGATGTTAGTTGGTTGTTTGGGTTTTATAGCATATCAAACTTTGTAGGTTATTTAATGGCAAATGCATTTTTATGCAAATAAACATTTCTATTTCAAATAATTCCATAAAGTATAAGTATAGTTTTTGTCCACACACAGTTAGATGCCAAAACAGTTCTAGTTCAAGCAGTTCAGTTTAGCATAAGTACGCAGTGTAAATATCAACAACACAGTTAAATGTCAAAATAGTTTTATTAAAAAAATTCAGTCAAGCATTAGTACGCAGTTTACATGTCAAAACAGTTCTATTTCAAGCAATTCAGTTTAGCATAGGTAGTTCTATTTTACCCATAGATAGGACCCTAACAGGTGCTACCAGTCCGGACCAGAGTGAACCAGGGAGCAATAGCAATGATGGGGAACTGGGCATTCCCCAAAGCTCCAGCATTATTGGAATCTCACCATCAGATTGTTTAAGGTCATATACAGGACACTCATTGCGGGGGGGGGGGGTTTTACACCCCTGTCGAGATGTAGCCGGTGTATTCTACACAGCCAGCCTACAGGACCATGTTTTTAAGAGTTTTCTGCATATAATTATGTGATATCAAGTATTCCTCTCTAAGACAAATAATCTATACATAATCATATGGTTTTAAGTAATAATTTCTATTCAATAATGATTATTTGTTTGCACACAGTTATATTGTATCAAGTGTTCCAAACTAATAAAAATAATTTGCATATAGGTGAATGGTTTCAAGTATGTAATACACAATGGACACGAGTTCAAATCCTGGACGAGACTTGTTGCATTTCACATAGCACTAATACCCTTGGGAAAGGTATGAATCCAATTATTTTCCCTCCAGCTATGGGTAAATAGTGGGCAGACTGAGTTCTTCAGCCTTGGTGAGGCAACTAGTCTAGAAGAGGGAAAACTCTGAATTCAAACCTGTTAAACTCCGCTTAAAAATTGACCTTGTGTCATATCCTGCCCGAGCGGAGGGGTTGGTAAATATGGTAATACAAATTACGTGGCTTCAAGTAATTATATTTATTAATAACAGTCGTTTGTTTACATAATGTTATATAGTTTCAAGTATTCTTATCTAATACAAATAATTATTTACTTCCAAGTAATTACTTTTATTCAATTCTAGTCGTTTGTCTGCACACTTATAGATGGCTTAGAGATTAATAATTAATCCCGAGTAATTGATGAATATGATGTTGTGCCGCAAGCACGGATTTCCCTGACCCTCTATCGCCACCCGTCTCTATCGTCCATTGCTCCCGGGAGGTCTTCAAGACTATATCCTGTATCGGTACAGAGTTGTTATATATAGATTCTAGCTGGTCGTCCATGTGAATGGTTCCACAGGAGTATGTCACTTATGAGTTCAACCTTGCTTCCCCAGCAGTGTCACGCATGTCTGGGTTGGCTAACTTGGATAGTTTTCGTTATGGGTGGTAGGTAGCTGTACAGCAGCTGATTTCTGGGGTGCTGCGTCCAGGTCTTGTTCAATATTGGTCGCAGCATTCTTGTGTAGTTGCCGTCCAGCTTTGTCTCTATACGTTTAGTTAGCGTCCATGTAGTGCATCCATATAGCAGCATCGACACTACAGCTGCTTGGAAAAAAAAGTGCGTTTTATTTTGTCGGTCAGGTCTGACTTCCATATGACCGATTGCCTATCGAGAGCCGTTCATGCCTTTGCTAGTCGCGTGTTGATATTTGTCTCGGTTAATGAGACACTGCTTCTTAGTTAGGTGAACTTATCCACTAGTTTCAGAGAACCAAAAGCGATTAATTATAACATCAAGTAATTATTATAATTTACAGCTATGTCGTTTCAAGTATTCCTATTGTGTACAGTTAATTTTGAAACCGAACTCTTTGACCCATAGATAGTACCCGAACAGATACTATCACTCAGGGTCAAAGTGGACCTGGGAGTAATGGCAATGAAAGGATACTCCGCATTTCCCAAATCTCCAGAAATGTAGCACCACCATTAGAAACTGTTTTTTGTTGCAAGGTTTTTTGTTGCAAGGTTTTACCCATCTACAGTGATATAATTAGCATATTCAAGTAGTCTATCATATATATATATTCGGTTAAAGACCACGGATTGTTTCCCTTTTAAAATCTTCCAGTAAAGACGTTAAAGTCTTAAGATGGCGAAGAAAGTACCCCATAATAACCCCAAGCGCTTTCGACCATTTCTTCCTCTAAGACTATATTTTACTAAGAACTAATATAAAAAAAAACCCTATAATAATAATTTTCCCTAATAAACTAGTCGTATATCAGGACACTCGTTGGTGGAGGTCTTACCCCTCTGCAGAGGTGCGGTCGGTGTATTCTACAGCGTAAGCCGACTGGGCAAATATATGTATATATATATATATATATATATATACATTACACACACACACACACATGTGTGTATTTACCGACTCCTCCACACGAGCAATACGTGACACAAGGTCAATTTTAAGAGGAGTTTAACTGTTTTGAATTCAGTTTTCCTCCTCTTAAATCGGTTGTCATACGATTTTTAACGAGCATAGCCTGCCCTACTATTCATTCTTAGCTGGAAGGAGAATATTTGGATTCCTAGCTTTTTCAATGATATTAGCAATTGGTGAAATGTTAAAAGCCGAGTCTAGAATTTGAACTCGGATCGTTATTTCCTCCGACGATACAAGATGTGTTAGGTGCTAAGACATCTGTACGTCGTCGGGTTATAGTGACATTTGCATGTATGAAACTTATACCAATTTCTGGATCTACTTAGTGACAGCCCAGTGACAAGCATAGCAAGATAACTGGTGACTAAACAAACAGCAGGTTTTATTTCAGAGTACGTTCTCTTAAACCTTTTTCAGCAAAGGGTATATATACAAGTTAGCTAAGGTTTGATGCTGGTATCTACTTCCTTCTTCAGTTTTGATTTTGGGGTTAACTTCTAGAAGGTTTGCCTTCATCACGGTTTTGTCATTAGACTGGAGCATCTTCTATTACACACACACACACATACACACAAACACAAGGTTACTATTCAGATGCCAAAGTAATTTGAATCACTTAATATTCCTTGAAATTTCACGTATTTCTTAAAACTACTACACACGGAAGTAAACAACCTTATTTTCTCTCCATTTTTGCAGCTTTCTTCAGTTTTGATTTTGGGGTTAAATTCTTGGAGAGTTACCTTTAGGATGAGGTTTGTCATGAGACTAAAGCCCATTCTACTCTTACACACACATACAGGTATACAGTCACACACATATATACACACACATGTATATATATATGTGTGTGTGGTTAGGCAGCAGTCATTCATTTAAGCATGTTTCATTAAATAGTAAAGCCACATTTTGTCTGTATAATTTAATCAAGATCCTTTCAAGTTTCCTGATAAGAGTCTTGGTTTCAGGTTGGAATTGGTGGATGAATTTACCAAAAATTGTCGCGAGCTCTTTCGGACCCTTCATAGGCCATCATCAGGGGTTGCTTACGGATGTAAAGAATATTGTCTTTTCTTTTAAAAAGAGTTTTGAAAGTTTTTTGGTTTTTATAACATAACAAAAATATGCAAACGCAGAGTTGGATAAAACTGAGTTGGTGATGAATTTAAAAAACTGAACGCTGTCAATAGAATGGGGTGTCCTTGTGGTGTAATGGTTAAAGTGATAGACTGCGAAATCGTAGTAAGCGAGTTCGAACTCCAGTCGCGCTATTACGTTCACTTTCGGGCAAATACCCTTGGGAAAAGTAGGAACCCCCTTATCCCCCGAGTTAAATAGTACCACTACTGTTCTTCTAGGAGAATTGCTTTAGCATTAAATAACCTACAAAGGTTGATATGCTATTAAGCAAAGACACCAAACCAAACTATCAACGGAAATAGAATACTATCAAGAAATACGGAATATATGAATAAATATCTTGCAGTATGAATAAAACTGGAATATTACTTTTAACAGGTGCAAGGGATCTTACATTTTTGTGAATAAATAAATAAATACTGAAATAAATAAATGAATAAATAAAAGAAAATTATAAATAAATGATTAAATAAATGATTTTTTATAAATAATATATATAAATAAATAAATTTATTTATAAATAAATAAATTTATTTATAAATAAATAAGTTTATTTATAAATAAATAAATTTAGAAAAAATACTGGAAATAAACAAATAAATGAATAATTAAATAAATAAATAAATAAATAAATAAATAGATACTGGAATGAATAAATAAATAAATAAATTTATTTATAAATAATATACATAAATAATATGAATAAATAAATAAATAAATTTATTTATAAATAAATAAATTTATGAATAAATAAATAAATAAATACTGGAAATAAACAAATAAATGAATAATTAAATAAATAAATAAATAAATAAATACTGGAATAAATAAATAAATAAATTTATTTATAAATAATATACATAAATAATATGAATAAATAAATAAATAAATTTATTTATAAATAAATAAATTTATGAATAAATAGATAAATAAATACTGGAAATAAATAAATAAATATGAATAAATAAATAAATAAATAAACAAATTGATATGATTAAATAAATACTAGAAAAAATACATGAATAAATAGATACTGGTAATAAATAAATAAATAAATGAATAAATAAATAAATAAATTTGTAAATAAATAAATAAATAAATATATTTATAAATAAAAAAAATAAAAAAAAATACAGAAATAAATAAATACTGAAAATAAATAAATAAATTAATATGATTAAATAAATAAATAAATAAATAAATAAATATGATTAAATAGATAAATAAATGAATAAATAAATGAATAAATAAATAGATATGATTAAATAAATAAATACTGGAATAAATAAATAAATACAGGAAATAAATAAATAAATAAATTCATTTATGAATAATGTAAATAAATAATATAAATAAATAAATAAATTTATTTATAAATAAATAAATAAATTCATAGATAAATAAATAAATACTGGAAATAAATAAATAAATAGATATCATCATCATCATCATCATGTCGTGCCGCCAGCACGGATATCCCTGACCCTCTCTCGCCACTTCTCCCTATCATTCATCGCCTCCGGCAGGTCTTCAGGGATACATCCCGTATCCTCATATAGCTGCTGTACGTATGTTCGAGCTGGTCGTCCTGCTTTTGCTTGGCCATATGCGGGGGTCCATAGGAGTACATCACTGATGAGTTCGGCCTTGCTTCTCCAGCAGTGTCCTGCGTGTCTGGTTCGTCTATGATTAAATAAATAAATAAATATGAATAAATAAATAAATATGATTAAATAAATAAATGCTGGAATAAATAAATAAATAAATTTATAAATAGATAAATGAATAAACAAATAAATATATAAATGTATTTATAAGTAATATAAATAAATAATATAAATAAATAGATGTATTTATAGATAAATAAATTTATAAATAAATAAATAAATACTGGAAAAAAATAAATACTGGAATATTGCTTTTTACTGGTGCAATGTATCTTATTACTCTGCGAATTCGGCGTATTCTGAAGCTCCAGTTGACGGTGCTGATATATATATATATATATATATATATATATATATATATATATATATATATATATATATATGAGGGATATTCAATATATAAGGTAAATTTTGCCAAAGAAGTTGGCAATAAGAAGGAATGTTTACAATTGGGATCCGAACATGTACTAGGACACTGGGTAAGAGTGGACTATGGAGTTAAACAAATGAAGAGGTCGTCCATTTTCCCAAAGCACCAAAACTGGAGCCTCACCATCAGATGTACTTTAGTGTTGTATCCAGTACACTCGTTGAGGGGGTAGTCTTACCCCTCTTCAGAGATGCAATTGGTGAATTGTTTGATATTTGACCTTTGACAGGCCGTGAAAGTTACGTGGATATTAAAACAAAATGCACTTGTATCTTAAGGTGGACAAAAGACAGCGGAAATGGCACGTGAATTGCGTCGGTGGCATGCCGGAAACAAGAGTCACTACGAGGTGCGTTGACGTGTGGAATAATTATATAACGAAAAAAAAAAATTTTTTTTTTTCAGAGCTGAGAAAAAGAAGAAGGGAGCTAGCAGAAGAGAGACGAGACATTACGCCGCTCTGAGCGTGGGCCAGACAGCTTAGGGTTGAGAGTTAGAGAAAAGCCTGAAATGTACGAGACTGGTAAAGTCGAAAATGGGTATGATCCCAAAAATGAAATAGAGGAGTCTTGTGAAGGCCCCGTAGATGAAAAACAAATGGAAGTTAAGAAGATTAAATGCCCGAGGTAATTCGGAGAAATGTGAAGAAACAGGCTTGTTAAATCGAAAGCAGGTATGATTCTCATTTATCATATTTACCCAACCCCTCCGCTCGGGCAGTATATGACACATTATTAGTGTTAGATTGGATTTGGTCTTGATGTGTTTAATATAATATCAACTCTTGAGGGTTAATTAATACTAAATCCTGTTTATACATATGATTTTTAAGCGAATAGTTTATTATATTTACCCAACCCCTCCGCTCGGGCAGTATATGACACATTATTAGTGTTAGATTGGATTTGGTCTTGATGTGTTTAATATAATATCAACTCTTGAGGATTAATTAATACTAAATCCTGTTTATACATATGATTTTTAAGCGAATAGTTTATTATATTTACCCAACCCCTCCGCTCGGGCAGTATATGACACATTATTAGTGTTAGATTGGATTTGGTCTTGATGTGTTTAATATAATATCAACTCTTGAGGGTTAATTAATACTAAATCCTGTTTATACATATGATTTTTAAGCGAATAGTTTATTATATTTACCCAACCCCTCCGCTCGGTCAGGATATGACTCAGGGTCAATTTTTAAGCGGAGTTTAACAGGTTTGAATTCAGAGTTTTCCTTCTTCTAGACTAGTTGCCTCACCAAGGCTGAAGAACCCAGTCTGCCCTCCTATTTACCCATAGCTGGAGGGAGAATAATTGGATTCATACCTTTCCCAAGGGTAATAGGGCTATGTGAAATACAATCAGTCTCGTCCAGGATTTGAACTCGTGTCGCCGTGTCCATTTCCTACGACGATAACCATTACACCACGGGCATTTCTAGAAGGTGAGATGATTAAATGTTTGAAGAAAAACCGATACGAGACACTGCGTGCCGACTGCGTGCCGACTGCGTGGAAAAGGGTTGGATATGCCATGTGATTCCTATTGAGGTTGGTTGTCGTGGTTTTATAGGACACTCAGTCATTTCGTTTCTTTCAAAAATAGGAATCACTGGCCGCAGTTTGAAAGTTGCATCAAATCGTCTTCAGACCGCGGCGCAATATGCATCAAGTTGGATTTGGTCGAAAGCGAGAAGTTTTCAGCATAAAGGAAATACACGCGGAACCACTATTCCCGTGTGATTACGTTAGAAATGGTCACTGTAAACATCAACAGCCGAAAGTTTCAAGTAGGTCTTTTCACAGAAACAAATGTGGTATTTTGGTAGTTGCAGTGCACTTGGTGATGGATGACTGGTTATATATTGTACTGTTGAATGGGTCGGCGAATATGGCTGGCTAGGTGTCCCAAGAAAATATAGTTAATGCATGACAGCTCTTTTACTCACAAAACTTCAAGGCCTTGTGCCTTCCATTTGTACAAATGGAAATAAAGCGATTTATTTATTTATCTTAAAATCACAAACTGCACTCTAAAAATGAAGATTACCGTCCAATGTAGTCTTTGCTCTTTATTGATCTGGCATATATATATATATATATATATATATATATATATATAATTCGCTTAATATCCTACCTGGTGGCAAAAGCTGCTTGGTAGCGCCTTGAACTACAGAAACTGTGTTATCACCCCTGGTTGGCGGCTGATGAGAGCAGGGTATCGCACGTGCTTTCACACATTGTATGATGAAAATTTTATAAACTAGTTACTGTGATGGTTGATTGTATTAATCATTTTATAACCAAGTCTGGTCGGGCCGCGAGTTTTTCAGTTAACTGTTAAGTTAGCTAAAATCTTAGAGCGGAAATGTAAGTCAAATTGGAAAGTTGAAGCTAGTACACCAGCGACCAGGAGAGGGGACCTGTCTTTTCTAAACAGGAAGACCAAATGTAAACAAAGTAGATTCATGTCTAGTCACAAGTTTTATAAAGGAAATAAAAAAACGGTAAAAAGTTGGAGACACGTGAGAGATGACGCAATAACTAAGTGAGATGACATCACACAAACGATATCCTAAGTTTAGATATATAAAAATTAGCGAATTTTGAAAAAGTCAGTTGGCGTTTTGTTGGAGGCATTTTGAGAAGTTGAAGTTGGGGTTAAACGTAGATCGGGTCGGGAGGTGTCTCTTTGTGTCTCTGTTCATAGATCCTTACAGTTTCTCTCTCTCGTGTTTGTGTATGCAGACTGAACATCGAATTGTATGTCTGGATAATAAAGCAACAATTTCTATAAAAATATGTAATAAAAGGGGTGGGTGGGTGGATGGTATGCCTCCTCAGCAACAGAAAGAAAAGAGTTTCTCGTAACTGAATACGTGGAATCAATTTCTCCTTTATAGAAGGTGAACAGCCGAACTTCTACGCTGAAAAATATCCCTTTTTCCTGCAACAGTCTTCTAGCAGTCCTACGCCCAAGTTCGTCTCTCGTCGAGCGCTGATTAGACTTTTAAAACGCTCCTCTCTCGTGCATTCAGGCAGGATTTAAATCATAATACCAAAACGCCAAATCCTGGTCAATTGTACAATGTAGCAATTTACATGCACGCCAGCGTTTAGGTAGTCGTGACGTCAAACACGTTTCACGATCGGGAGGATGTGAGTTCGATCTTCCCAATCGTCTATTTCTCTGTCCCTGATCTCATTTTCCACGCCAGACATATTCGTTCACGCTTTGAGCTGCCACGTGTGTGATTTCTCACGCCATAAAATATTGGACGTATTACAGTTGCAATAATACGATCCAATAAATGATTATCAATCGTTGACTGAGAGTTCTTCTTGTCTTTGAGTTGCCAAAACCAAGACTTGTTCAAATGAATCACACTGACCGTCAGGAGAAGTTCCGGATGGATTGTGTCATCCCCCATCTGTGGATTTTTCAAACACAACGTGGGCACAGGGGGGATTGATAAACAGACAACCTAGAAACGCATGCGGTAGTCACGGAGCTAAGGCCATAATAAAGTACCGTTACCTGCTATAGTATTACATTTGGCGCTAAAATCGGTATCGGTAACTGTGACGGCCATATTGTTACAATTAGTGTCGTGCCTAGCATAGTACGACAATTTTAAGTCGGCTCTTTGCCAGTCTCGTGGAAGCAGAATCAGAAGGAATGTTCTCTGTGTATTCCGTATCTCACACTGTATGTATATCTTAGGGGTTCCCGACTTATCACGCAACTAATTTCGTAATAATAAACAAAGTGAAGAAGCCTATATTTTTATATAAAAGTGCTGTTTCTTCCCGGGTATACAACAGATTTTTACAACGCCTGCTGAGTGAGCTGTGGTTTGGTTTGGTTGGGTTTTATGGCATATCAACCATTGTAGGTTATTTAATGCCAAATCCTCTTTATAAATATATATTAAATATATATGGTTTGGTTTGGTTGGGTTTTATGGCATATCAACCATTGTAGGTTATTTAATGCCAAATCCTCTTTATACACATATATCAAATATACAGGATTTGGTTTGGTTGGGTTTTATGGCATATCAACCATTGTTGGTTATTTAATACCAAATCCTCTTTATACATATGTATTAAATATATATGATTTGGTTTGGATGGGTTTCATGGCATATCAACCATTGTAGGTTATTTAATGCCAAATCCTCTTTATACATATATATGTATCATATATGTATCAAATATATACGGATGGGTTTGGTTGGATTTTATGGCATATCAATCATTGTAGGTTATTTAATGCCAAATCCGGTTTGTTCATATATATTTGATATATATGTTTTGTAAAAATAAGTCAACAAAGTTAAATAGTTTACACACAGTTAAATTATCAAACAGTTCTGTTTCTAACAATTCAGTTTAGCATAAGTCATTTGTTTGCACTCTGTTTAAATGTCAAATAGTTCTATTTGACCCATAGATAGCACCCTATTAGGTGCTATTACTCCGGGCCAGAGTGGACAAGGGTACGATGGCAATGAAGGGGTACTTTGCATTCCCCAAAGCTCTTGCATTACTGGAGCCTCACCATCAGACTATTTAGTATCATACAGGACACTCATTGGGGATGGGGTGTCTTAGCCCTCTGCATGGATGTAGTCGATGCATTTTGCTGTTCCGGCCGACTGGGTCAATTATAATTATGTAAATGAAAACAATAGTCCGACAACTCTAAATGGCGAGTATATATATATATATATATGGTTCCGATGATTTATAGTCGAGACCTTTGAAAAGTTTCTGAACACTGCTGAAGTAGTATTTGACCTTTGACCCGGCTATTTGGAACATTTGGCTGTCTGGTAAGTAAGAAAGTATATTTGTTGCACGCCTCACCAAATGGGTGAGTGTGGCAAAAGGTTTTTTTTAAGGGGGCCGGGAGCAGGACTATAACCCAGATACGTCCGGCTCTCCTCCAAAATACCTTGAGCCCCGTCGGCATTCCCTCTCAAAAGATGCGCCTTATGCGTTAGGCGATAAACCTAATCCCGTCGGAGATAGAGCCTGCGGTCACTCTGAAGCTCAAGGAGTACCGGTCAGCGCGCGTGACGTGAATGCCGGCTTCCCGGAACCCATGTCAAGCGGCCTCGACCGACTACCAACGGACGTAAAACACACCCGACCTGATCCGTGTACCAGTGAACATGGCCGACACGCAGCGTGTTCCACCCAGGCTCAGCCAAGAGGTCCGGAGTGTGTTGGTAAAACAAAAAGGAAAAAAAAAAGAAAAGAAAAAAGAAAAAGAAACACAGGAAAGTAAGAAATAAGATTTAAGCCCGGACTTTAACCGCTGGAATACGTTCTCTCTCTCCCCAGCTTGGGGTAAATAGGAAACGCACGTGTCGCAATGGTAATCCTTGAGGGGAATGGATTGTGCTACCAGAGTTCAATTTCTGATCGAGGCTGAATGCATTTCATATAGCATTGATACCCTTTGGAAAGGCATAAATCCAATTATACTCCATACAACTATGGATGAATAGTTGGGCAGACTTGGCTCCTTAGTCTTGGTTAGGTAACCAGTGTAGGAGAAGGAAAACTTATCTAATATCAGCTCTACTCAGCTCTAAAATTGACCTCGTATCACATCCTGCGTCCGGTGGAGAGGTTGGGTAAATGCATTCTTATTTGGGAACTGTTAGAAACATGAAACAAGTCATGATTAACCAATTGAAGACAGTGTCAGTTGAAGAGTTCCAACACTATGTTCAGGAGTGGGGACAATGTCTTACAAAATCTCCTTACTCTCCTCATCTAAATGTTTGTGATTTAACATTAGTCATTTGTTGGCACATAGTTAAATGGTTCCAAGCATTGCTATTCATTGTTTGCACACAGTTAAATGGTTAAACAGTCCAATTTGACCCATAAATGGGACCCTAACAGGTACTCCTACAACAACTACTACTTGTCAGAGTGAAGCTGGGAGTAATGGCAATGAAGGGGTATTCCATGTTTTCCAGAGTTCCAGGATCGAATCTTCAAGAGCATTTGTCAGGCCTAGGAAACTAGTTCTATTTGACCCATACATAGGAGCCTAGCAGATACCACCACTTCGGGTCACAGTGGACATGGGAGTAATGGAAATGAAAGCGTACTCCACACTTTCCCAAATCGCCACGTCTGCAGCCTCAACATCAGATTGTTTAGTGTCATAAACAAGACACTCTTTGGCGGTGGGTGGAGGTGGGGAGGTCTTACTAATCTGCAGAGAAGCAGTCGGCTTATTCTACAGACTAAACAAACTGGGCTGAATATGCTATCAAGTATTTCTATCTAATACAAATAATTTTCATGCAAATCTATTTGATGTATAGATGGGACACGAATGGGACCAAGGGGGATTATTTTGAAGTAGATAAAATCGATTTATAACTACGTCGATGATGAAAAAATCTTCCCTATTCTGCGTTTATTTTGTACGACAAAACTCGACCAACTTTTTATGGCATTGTGACATGTGTTGAGAAATGTTTAGTTGGTTGTATTTTATGGCATATCAACCAATATGGGTTATTCAGTGCCAAATCATCTATCTATCTATCTAAAATTTCTATTTGGTTTGGTTGGGTTTTATGGCATATCAACCCTTGTAGGTTATTCAATGCCAAATCCTCTTTATACGTATATATTAAATATATGATTTGGTTTGGTTGGGTTTTATGGCATATCAGCCATTGTAGGTTATTCAATGCCAAATCCTCTTTATACATATATATCAAATACATATATGATTTTGTTTGGTTGGTTTTTATGGATATCCTTTTTATCCATTAAATATATGATTTCTATCAACATTTTGTAGATAACATTTTTAAACAAGATTGAACTCTTTTTTATCATTAATGGTTTTCGGACAATTGTCTTCATCTTTATTGTTATTTCTACAACGTTTCGGCCGATATGTCCTCCGGCTTTCTTCAGGTGTTTGTCGAACTCGAGAAACTCCACAGAACTTTGAATTACGTCCTTTATTGAATCCACGGGAGTTACCTGTTCTGATTCCGTTAGCCATAACCTGGTACAAGTGTTAAGTATTCCTGTATTGTTACTCGCCTACAGTCGGGATTGAACCTGCAAACTCCAGATGATTGTCTCCTTAGAAGTGTACCATAGCCATATACATGAATATGCGAAATGTACATGGGATGTTCATATATATATACATAGAACATAGGATCTCGAAATTCGAAAAACACGTAACGACTTCTCAGTTCAGGTACGAAACTTTTTATTACCTTTGAGTTTAAAGGTTTTCCGACATAAGGAAGAGAGATACACATTCTTTCTAGTCTGGCTTTTTCATCTGCCCCCCCCTACATCTCGTGCGACACCAGCCCAAGGCCTCCGCGAGTAAGCGAAAGTCAACCCTTCTCGTCCGGTGTCTAGTTTCAACTCTACTAACTTTCTTCAAATTCCCAAAATCCTCCGCGCGCTTCCGGTGCGTGACGTCACCCGCACTCTGTAACCCCGTTTCCCATCTCGGGCTATTGTGACATCTCTGAGTGACACGTCCGCTTAGCGCGCGCGTGAACACCTGTGTTAATGTTGCACCTAAGTAACCCATGCACTGAGCCGAAAGGTTCTCTGCCTAACTAAACCCAAAGGCATGAAAGGAAATCCGCCGGCCATTACATTACAGAAGTTTAGGGAACCAACGCCTATAACAGTTACGCTTGAACTCATATTTTAAAATGTTTTCCCTTAAACCGTTCAGTTTAGCATATGTACAGTTTTTTGTTTACACATAGTTAAATGTAAAAACAGTTCTATTTCAAACAATTCAATTTAGCATGAGTACAGTTTTTTTTAACACACAGTTAAACGATTAAACAGTTTTATTTCAAACAATTAAGTTAAGGTTAGGTGTAATTTTTTGTTTGCACACAGTTAAATGTAAAAACAGTTCTATTTCAAACAATTCAATTTAGCATGAGTACAGTTTTTTTTAACACACAGTTAAACGATTAAACAGTTTTATTTCAAACAATTAAGTTAAGGTTAGGTGTAATTTTTTGTTTGCACACAGTTAAATGTAAAAACAGTTCTATTTCAAACAATTCAATTTAGCATGAGTACAGTTTTTTTTAACACACAGTTAAACGATTAAACAGTTTTATTTCAAACAATTAAGTTAAGGTTAGGTGTAATTTTTTGTTTGCACACAGTTAAATGTAAAAACAGTTCTATTTCAAACAATTCAATTTAGCATGAGTACACTGTTCAAATGTCAAATAGTTCAATTTGATCTATTGATAGGACCCTATCAGGTGCAACTACTTCGGGCCAGAGTGGACTGTGGAGAGATCGCAAAGAAGGGTACTCCGCATTCCCCAAAAATCTAACATTATTGAAGCCTAACCATCAGATTTGGTGTCATATCCAGGACACTAGTTGGGGGAGTCTTACCCCCCTGTAGAGAAGCAGTCGGTGTTTTCTGCAGCCCCAGTCGACTCGCCCAGTATGATTTGTAAACGAATAGTAACAATTTAAACTTGCCAGAGCTTATTTGTTTGCACACAGTTAAGTGGTTTCAAGTATTGCTATTTATTGTTTGCACACAGTTAAATGGTTTTAATAATTGCACTCTAACACTGATAATTCTATTTACTCTCAGTTAAATGGTTTCAAGTTTTGTTATGAAATAATGATAATTCAATTTAACATCAATCATTTGCTAAATATTTTCCATAATTGTAAATGATTAAACAGTTCTATTTGACCCATAGATAAGACCCTAACAGATTCTTTGTCCAGTTGGCTGGGGAGGGGCTGTTGGATTTACCGACTTAGGACTAATGCTAAATCGAATTGTCAGAAATAGAACTGTTTGATCATTTAACTTTGTGTAAACAAATGACTGATGTTTAATTGAATTGTTAGAAATAGAACTGTTTGACCATTTGACTCTGCATAAACAAATAGCGAGCGTTTAACTGAATCGTTTGTGATACATAGCAATACTTGGAACTACTTAACTGTGTGCTGACGAATGAATAATGTTGAATAGAATTATTAGTGTTGAATTGCAATACTTGAAACCCTTTAACTGTGTGTCTAAATTGAATTGTTAGTGTTATATAGTGATGCTTGAAACCATTTAATTATGTGCAAATAAAACTATTTATGTTAGATAGCAATATTTAAAAGTTCAAACGAATGATTAATACTAAATGGAACTATTCATGTTAGATTATTGGGAACCATTTAACTGTGTGCAAATAATACCAATACTTGTATGCAAAAAAAAAAAAAAAAATAGCTCTGACTCATTTAAAAACAAAATTCCAAACAGTTGACTTACAATTGATATGTTTAACCATTTAACTGTGTGCAAACAAATGAGCTCGATTAAAAATGTTATCTACAAACAATGCTTGCCCAGTCGGCTGGGGCTGTAGAAAATACCGACTGCTTCTCTGCAGAGGGGCAAGACTCCTCCAACTAGCGTCCTGAATACGACACTAAACAATCTGATGATGAGGTTCCAGTAATGCTGGGGCTTTGGGGAATGCGGAGTACCCCTTCATTGCCATCATTCCCAGGTCCACTCTGGCCTGGAGTGGTAGCACATGATAGGGTCCTATCCATGGGTCAAACAGAACTAGACTGTGTTCTTATGCTAAACTGAATTGTTTCGAATAGAACTACTCATATGTATAAAAATGGATTTATCATTAATGACCTCCGATGGTCGATGAGCCATAGAACCAAACCAAACCTAACAGGTTCTAACACTCCGACTCTGAGTGGATCTGGGAGTAATTGTTTAAAGGGGTACTATTTTTCAAAGCACTAGAATTTGAGCCTCACCATTAGATTGTTTAGTGTCATATCCAGGACACTGGCTGTTAGGGTCTTACTCCAATGTAGAGATGCAGTCGAGGTATTCTACTGACCCAGCCGACTGGGCTGGAAAAATGCATTGTATACGTCAATGACCCTTAGGATTTTGCCATGGTATTCCATACTAAAGGCTTTTCCACAGTGCACATAAAGGCCAAAACTGGAGGACTATTTCAAAATGCTTAAGAGCGACGCATTTTTTGATGGTATTGTGACATGTGATAAATGTGGTGATAGATGCTGGCAGACCTTCCAGTGGACAATATCAGCGAATGTTTAATTTTCTAGATTGCAATTAGGTTGTAATTATTTCAGTACAAGAACACAGAGAGACATTGTCTTGAAGAGTAGAGACAGCATATGTCAAAGGGTTAATGAAACACACAAGTCTTTGATGCCATTAGATATCCATTCATATACACAACTGGAGAAGATGAATACAAATTCGGTATTCATCAGTCGGGAACAAATAAAACAATCTTGTGCAATTTTATCCATATTAATTGATAATGCACTCAGTTCAATGTTACACAGTGTTCCAATGTAGGAATTCATTTGAATCCTATGCAGTTGATAAGATTACAAAAGAGTTTAAAAGATTGCTTTACAGAATAATGCTTTTAAAGCGCTCTTTGTGTATAGATATCGTCTTTGAAAACGGACAGGGCAACCCAGGTTCAAACCCTGAACGACACTGTTTGCATTTTTCACATAGCGTTAATACCATTAAGAAAGGTATGAATCCAACTATTCTTCCTCCAGCTTTTTTTTTTTTCATCATACAACGTGTGAAAGTACGTGCGATACCATGTCCTCATCAGCCACCAACCAGGGGTGATAACACAGTTTCGGTAGCAAAGGCGGTACTGCCACTCCTGGCGCTACCAAGCAGCTTTTGCCACCGGACAGGGTATTAAGAGAATCATATATATATATATATATTTATACGCCAGATCAATTAAATTCAGAGACTACATTGGACGTTAATCTTCATTTTCTGAGTGCAGTTTGTGATTAAAAAAACAAAACAAACGCGTTTACTTTCGGCGTTTGATGTTATTACGCGTTTACAGTAACCGTTTCTTACGTAATCACACGGGAAAGGTGGTTCCGCGTGTATTTCCTTCATGCTGAAAACTTTCTGGATTTCGACCAAATCCAACTTGATGCATATCGCGCCGTGGTCTGAAGACATTTTGAGGCAACTTTCAAACTGCGGCCAGTGATTCCTATTTTTGAAAGAAACGAAAGGACTGAGTGTCCTATAAAACCACGACAACAAACCTCAATTGGAATCATATGGCATATCCAACCCTTTTCCACGCAGAGCGTTAATACCATTAAGAAAGGTATGAATCCAACTATTCTCCCTCCAGCTATAAGTAAATAAAAGGGCAGCTTGGGCTTTTTAAACTTGTTAAGGGAACCAGTCTATGAAAAGGCAAACTCTGAATTCAAACCTATTAAAAAATTCACCTTGTGTCACATCCTGCTAGTGTGGAGGGTTTGGTAAATTCATGAATAAGATTGCTTTCAATTGCGTCCATACTACAGTATGGGCGAACCACAAAAGCTAGACGAGAACTACACAAGAATTTCACGTGATGTTTTGAAAAATCCTGGAAGCAATACCCCACAAAACAGAAGCTATATGGCCACTTTACTCTTTTTTCAAAACCCATCCCAGAAAGACGAACAAGTCATGCGGGACACTGCTGGAGAAGCAAGGACGAACTCATAAGCGACGTTCTTCTATGGACCCCTACGCATGGTCCCGCCAGTGTTGGCTGACCAGCATAAACATCAGCTCTGTGTGGACACTTGATGTAGTTTGGAGGACCTGCCAGGAACGATGGGCGAGAGGGACGGATAGAGAGAGAGAGAGAGAGAGAGAGAGAGAGAGAGAGAGAGAAGGAAATCCTCAAGGACACATGGCACAGTGGATAAAGGCATTGGTTAGATGCAGTGACATACCTAAAGAGTGTGAGTTCAATACTCGGTGATGGCAGTGCAGAAATTAACAGGAGATAACTGATAACTGACATCCATTAAGCATTGCTCGTGGAACTAGAACAGTCTACCCCAGTGAGCGAAATAAAGGGTTAAGTTCAACATTCCAACCACCTGAAGAAGGCTGGAGCGTACAATTGTTTTTATACCTCCGACCCGGCCAAACATGCCATTCCAAAGACGGCGGAAGCTGCATATTCTGTTGGCCAGTTATGGGAAGAGATTGAGTGGACGGCGAACTATTATATAACTCGGTGCACAGGAAGTTCAATCAGGTGGAGAGAAGATGCTGGATTGAGGAACATGTCCCAGAGAGGCTGGGCCCCCGGGCCCCCGGTTGAACAGCCCAGGAGAACGGGAAAGAAACGCGGTTATGGCCAATAGAGTGGGGGTCAATATGTTGCAGTTCTGTTCGGTCTCCAACTCCCTCTCACACACAAACCTTTCAATAAAGTGAGAAGTATATTTTTCTAGAGAACTGTATCGCTCGTCTTTATTGTGTCGTCGTTATGATTCTGCATGCATATGTATTATGTGGCTATGCAATACAATGGCCGAAACGCTGTGATAAACATGTCGAAAAAGATGAGGACAATAATCCGAAAAATGTAAATAATCTACATAATACCTCATCTGGGAAATATAGACAGATATAGAAGGAAATCCAAGCTGACAGCGTGACTTGATCATAACAAAAGGACTGACTAAAAAAAGATGAGAGTTGGCTCATAGTTTCTTACATGTTTTATTAAAATCAAGTACTGCAGGGATATCATTACAATTTAACTGACGACATTTTCTTTTATTACTAAAACAAATTGACAGGACACCAGGTGCTGTTTTCTTCGCGAAATTGCATAAATTAAGACAAATCTCAATCTGGCCAAATTAATATGATAATTGTTTATGAAGGAAAATCTGATATGTGTGGCCACTTTTCTATATCTGCAGTTAGTACTACCAGTGTTGAGCTAGTGTTGTATATTGACCTCCGACCCGGCTGGGCTGTCAAAATAGGAAATTCACTGGTGTAAATAACAGGTGCATCCGTTCGAAGAATATCAGAATATTACCTTGACCGTGGACGGGTTGAATGAGTCCGATTTGTGACGTTGAACTATTATATAACTCAGTGCACAGGAAGTTCAATCAGTTGGAGAAGAGATGCGGTAGAGAAAACCAGTACCCAGAGAGGCTGGGCCCCCAGGCCCCCGGTTGAGCAGCCCAGGAGAATGGGAAAGAAACGCTGTTGTGGCCATAGGAGAGGGGGTCAGTATGTTGCTGTTTTGTTCGGTCTCAAACTCCTTCTCACACACAACCCTTTCAAATAAAGTGAGAGGTATATTTTTCTAAAGAACTGTGTCGCTTGTCTTTATTGTGTCGTCGTTATGATTATGTTCTGCATGCATAGGACCCTTGTTTTTTTTTTATTTTTGTTTACTTATTTGATTTCTTATTTGTTTTGTTTTGTTTTTAGTCCCGTTATAGGATTTACACTCTTATATTTTTAAACAGCCCTCGATGGCTGTTTGGTGTAAAAAAAATCTAGAAAAATAGGATCCATGATTCACTTGTTTTCCCGAAACAAAAGGTGTGGACGTCGGTAAATTAATTAGTTTCGGGAACCCATTGGACAGAGAAATCACGTGCATTGTGTCTCTAACTACATCCGCGCATTTGATTTTGTTCCGCGAAAAACAGATTTTGTGTTTGGAACCGGTCACGTGACATGGTTACCTGTATATAATCTACACTTTCGATAGCTCGCTCTTTCATTCTTCGCTTTCCCAGCTAGCGACACATAGCTCAAGACGCTGGACATGGATGCGTATATAGACTGAGACTATGAGGACTTGCCCTTTTTTCCTCTCACATTCTGTCTTCTGGCTGGACGCGTTCCGGCTGGACGCGTTTCGGCTGGACGCCTCAGACATTTCCTTACATTCCGTTTGATAGAGACAAACATCCAACATGGGGAAACACCCGGCCCTCAAAAATACTTTGTCATTCTCATGAGTATTAGTACTTCGCGTGGAACTCTAAGTCAATCCACACATAGTCACACAGGACACTTTTTAATATTTTAGTTTCTCGCATACCCCTACATATTAACACATAAACATAAGTAAGGATTCTGATATTTTTATGATTTGTTTCAAGCAAAAATACTCATTCACCATAATATTCGTGTTAGTCACACACACACATACACACACACATATGAATATTTAACAAACTATATTCAGACATTTATACTGATTTGTAATGCTTTTCTTTTTTTGCTTGTTGATATATAAATTTGTTTTGCTTATATTTGCCTTGTGCATCCATATGGCAGTATCGATGTGACCGCTGCCTGGAGGAAACTGCGTTTCATTTTATCGGTTAGGTCTGATTTCCATATAATCGATAGCCTATTGATGGATGCACTACATAGACTCTAACAAAACGGCTGGAGAAGAAGCTAGACGGCAATTACACAAGAATGCTGCGAGCAATCTTGAACAAGTCCTGGCGGCAACACCCCACAAGACACCAACTATATGGTCACCTGCCTCCTATCACGAAAACTATTCAAGTTGGACGAACCAGACATGCAGGACACTGCTGGAGAAGCAGGGACGAACTCATAAGGGATGTACTCTTATGGACCCCCACATATGGCCGTTCAAAAGCAGGACGACCAGCACGAACATACATTCAGCAACTATGTGAGGATACAGGATGTTGTCCTGAAGACCTTCCTGAGGCGATGAAAGATAGGGAAAAGTGGCAAGAGAGGGTCAGGGATATCCGTGCTACCAGCACGACATGATGATGATGATGATATTGCCTTGTTGTGACTATACTTTGGTCTACGTCGTTTATCTAGTTTTAGCAACATATTCCACACCGTAAACACCACTTATAGGAAAAGAATGGAAACTGATTCTTAAAATTATTCTAATTTAAAAAAATCGAATGAAGATATACAGATTATAAGCTTATATAAAAGTGATTATGTATTAAAAATGTCATTAAGGAATCTTGTCTGTCCAGTCGGCTGGGTCTGTAGAATACACCAACTACATCTCTGCAGAGGGGTAAAACCATCCCCAAATGACTGTCCTGACAATAAACAATCTGATAGTGAGGCTCCAGTAATGCTGGAGCTTTGGGGAATACAGATCACCCCTTCTGTGCCATTACTCCCAGGTCCACTCTAACCCGAAGTGGTAGCACCTGATGAAGCTCCATCTATTGGTCAAATAGAACTGTTTGATCATCTAACTGTGTGCAAACAAATGAGTGAATGTTAAGTTAAATTGCTAGTGCTACGTAGCAATACTTGGAACCATTTGACTAAAAAGGAATGAATACTGTTGAATGGAATTATTAGTATTAGATGGCAATACTTGAAACTATTTAACTGTGTGCAAACAAATTAGAAAAAAATGCAATTTACCGCAAACTATTTACTTACAAATCCTATAAACATTTAACTGTGTGCAAACAAATGACTGAATGTTAAGTTAAATTGATAGTTTTACACAGCACTACTTGAAACTAGTACCGGACATTGGCCTAGTGGTTAGAGTGTTCGCCAATAGCCCGGGAGACCTGGGTTCAATCCCAGGTCAAGTCATACCAAAAACTCAAAAAATGGTACTTGATGCCTCCTTGCTTAACACTCAGCATTATAAGGTACGGATCAAGGGTAAAGTGGAGCAATCCAGGGAAAGGAGTATCACCCTCCCTTAAACCTCGGTGTAGTAGCTATCGAAAAGGGAGCCTTTTGGTCACCGTCGACTAAAGGGAGACAACTTCACTTTTTACTTTTACTTGATACTAACCGTGTTTAAAGTAATAAGCTTAAACTTGTTTAAAAGTGTTACCAATAAACTATTTGTTTACAAATCATATTTGATACTTATATATATATATATATATATATATATATCATCATCATGTCACGCCATCAGCACGGATATCCCTGACCTCTATCACCATTTTCCCTATCGTCCATTGCTTTCGGCCGGTCTTCAGGGCTACATCTCGTATCGACACAGAGTTGCTGTATGCAGGTTCGAGTTGGTCGTCCTGCCTTTTGCTCGTCCATGTTAAGGGGTCCACGGGAGTATATCGCTTATGAACTCGTCCCTAATTCTCCAGCAGAGTCCCGCATGTCTGGTTCGTCTAATTTTGATGAAGGGTGGTCGGTACCCGTACAACTTACCATTCACTCATTTGTTTGCACACAGTTAGATGATCAAACAGTTCTATTATTATTCTTACTTTGTAGGGTGCTGCATATATATATATATATAATCAATAATGGGTTTTCTAACTATATTGTTGATGGAAAAATTAAATGTATGATTAAAAATGTTAACCAACAAAATAAACACTGGACATCCAGTCAACAAACATATATCAAACTTTTTTATTGTAACCAAATGCACTACAATTATAAATCAGATGAAAAAATATTGAAAACATTGATTCACAGAAACATACTCCCCACTGATCCTAATGGAGAGATAAAACTTATTATATATTATAATAAGTTTGGAACCTCGAACTTAGTCATAAGAAATAATTCCTCTCCCTCGATTGGAGTTTTGCAAAAAACCAACGTTATATATAAATTTAAATGTCCTTTAGGAGATTGTATCTCTGATAATAATAATATATATGTTGGTTTAACCTCAACTACCTTGTCGAGGAGACTTACAATGCACCTTTCTGATACAAGTTCAATAGTTCAGCATTTAAAAAAACATCCATGCCCAACAACACAACTACGGAAAATTCTCACCAACAACACAACAATATTAGAACATCAAAATAATAAACAAAAACTACAGATTCTCGAAGCACTACATATTAGAAACATGCAACCGACACTAAATAGAATTAATTTTCAAACCAGTGCTGGTGTGCTTGGGTGTCTTTGGCAGCTGACACTAATTATAGAAACCCATTTATTAGCAAACGCCATAATCTTCAAAGGTAAAGACGCTCTTACATAGTGGTAATATGATAAAACAAAAGTTACATCGCTTTTGTGGTAGATACTCCCCTGATGGTGGCCCAAGGTCAGGCAGAAAGTACTAGGGATACATACAACTACGGACAATACATAAATAAATTCCCCCCGAATACGATAAAAGTAATACGGGAATTCGAACGGATCCAGAAGAAAATATGTAGGCATAAAATGTCTATTATGTTTAATGAAATTTGTATCAACGAAGAAATGCAGCCAATATATATATATATATATATATTCTTATATGATCCAAGGAGGAAACACAAGTTGTAGGAGTATCCAGTTTGAGTGCTCAATACTAACAGTGATTGATGTATAATTAATTTAGGATTAATGATATATCAACACTCAAAAGTGAATGTTTTTCTTTTTGTCATAGATATATATAATGTAAGTTATTTAATACCATGTTCTGCTTACAAACACGAACGCAAACACACACACACAAACACACATATATATATGTGTGTGTGTGTGTGTGTATGTATGTGCAAACAGATCTTGGCATTAAATGATATGCCATAAAACCTTACAAATCTTGTCTTAGATTTTTGAAAAAAAAATTTAAACTTACCTGGTGCCTTCAATAGGTTTCCAGACTTTTTTTTTGTACAGGCATTTAAAAATGTCGTAGGCTCTTGAAAATTGACTATGTTCTTGCTATACATCTTATGAGGTTAATTACCAATCTTCATGATTTTAGCTTCAAATGAACAGCTACAGCAGCAATTGGAATACACCCTACTAAAACCTGATTGTCACAGCTGGTGAATTTCAAAAATGCAATTGGGACGTGAGGACACTTTAGAAGAACGATATGCAATAAAATTCTGTTTTAAACTTGGAAAAAATGATGCCACAGAAACGTATGGAATGCGTATAGAATAGTTTTTGAGTGGCATAAGAGATTCAAGGAAGGCAGTGAGTTTGGGAGGGATGATGAGAGGTGTGGGAGGAGTAAGGAAGTCAATACACCACAGTTGATTGGACAAAGGGTTAGGTTTAGGGTTACTATGTTGAGGTTTTAAAGGAGTTCAGCAAGAGATTCGGTCGGAAGAAGCCAGCACACTTCAAATCACGTCAGTGACATTTTCACCGGGACAATACACCAGTCCACAACTCCATCCTTGTCACAGACTATTTAACCAACATGGGCATCAAGACAGTACCTCACCGTCCCTATAGTCCAGACCTTGCTCCCTGTGACTTTTGCTTATTCCCTAAGCTCAGAGGCTGTCGTTATGAGACAATTGAGGAGATGAAAGAGGCTGTGACGAAGGTCAACGACACGCTCACTCAAGAGGACTTCCATGGGGCCTTGCAGAAGTTTTTGGAACGGTACAAGTGCATTGCAGCCGGAGGAGATTACTTCGAAGGAGACTAGAGTTTCATGTGTGTACTATCAATAAAAGTGCCCATACGAAAAAAGTATGGAAACTTATTTAATGATCCTCGTAATTTAATATTTTACACATAAACTTGAAAATTGAAATAAAAAATTCAAATGAAATATTCAAATAAACTTTATTTAACCTTTTCCCTTAAATTTAGTTAAATAATCTTTTAAAGTAAATAAATATAAACTTGAATTTTTTTGCGTATTACCGGGGTGCAAAAAAATATAAAATGTAGTTTGTATTTGTTTTCTTTGTTTTCTTCCTTTTTTCTTTTCTTTTCTTCCTTTTTTCTGTTCTTTTGTTTTTTTCCTTCCTTCTTTCTTTCTTTCTTTCTTTCTTTCTTTCTTTTCTTTTCCTTTCTTTTTCTTTCTTTCTTTCTTTCTTTCTTTCTTTCTTTCTTTCTTTCTTTTCGTTTTTTCTTCCTTTTTTCTATTCTTTTTTTCTTTTCTTCTTTTTTCTTTTCTTTTTTCTTTTTTTGTTCTTTTGTTTTCTTCTTTTTTTTTCCTTTCTTTCTTTCATTCTTTTTTCTTTCTTTCTTTCTCCATTATGGAAACGTTGGAACGTATATGAGACACGATGACACACACACACACACACACACAAATATGTTTGAGTGTGTGTGTGTGTGTGTGTATAAATTTCAACCTTCACGCATCTGTTGTCATAGCAACGAACTATATCCGGTCAGAGATGATGTAGTGGCGGCGTTGGTGGAGGGTGAAAGTCAATTATTTGATTTTTTCTCTCGCCTTGTCTAAAACTAGTTATTAGTAATCTAGAGCAAGCAATCGTATCAGATGACATGGTGAAGCATACGCGAACCTCGACCAATCACTGCGTCGTTTCCTGCTAGCAGACACTGTCACGTGACCAATCACACACACACACACACACTCATACAGAGAGAGAGAGAGAGAGAGAGAGAGAGAGAGAGAGAGTGAGAGAGAGAAAAAAGAATTCATGCCAAGAATATGTATGGGTAATGTAACACTTTCGGCCATAAATAAATATTGCGTTGCAGGAGACATCTGCAGAGATGTTGTTTCCGGTAATGGTCGTTAGTGCTAGAGCCAAGAAATGGTACAATTCCTGCAGCCATAGGTTTCCATTATTCAAATAAATGTCCCTCCTGTGACCCATTTTGCGGATATTCCGATAATGATTACTTTTTAAGGCACGATGATACAAAGGTTTTCGAATTCCAGGTACGTTTCTTTTAAAAAGATGGCGCTACATAATCACCCTTTTTCATTTGCCAGCATTGTTGTGTAAAAAAAATTATTATTTAGGGATTTTATTCTCGAGAAATTTTGATAAAATATCGAAAATTGATTGACTGACTGACTTTAACGTCGTGTCAAACCGCCTAGGGTTATTAAATGCCAAAGGTTTAGGGAACTGCGTACATTGTACGTTCATATTTTATGTGGAGTTGTTTCTTAAGAGTTTTTTACCATGCAGTTGAAACTAATAATTTGCACACAGTTGTATGGTTTCAGGTATTCCTATCAAATACTAATAATTTACACACAGTTGTATTGTTTTAAGTATTCCTATCAAATACAAATAATTTGTACGCCATTGTATGGTTTCAAGTATTCCTATCTAATACAAATAATTTGCATACTGTTATATAGTTTCAAGTATTCCTATCTAATACAAATAATGTACACACAGTTGTATGGTTTCAAGTATTCTTATCTAATACAAATAATTTGTGCACAGTAACATGGGTTCAAAGTATTACTATCTAATACAATTAATTTGTACACGGTTGTACGGTTTCAAGTTTTCCTATCTAATAGAAACAATATGCACACATTCATATTGTTTCAAGTCTTCCTATCTAACATAAATAATTTGTACACGGTTGTATGGTTTCAAGTCTTCCTATCTAATACAAATAATTTACACACAGTGGTATTGTTTTAAGTATTCCTATCTAATACAAATAATTTGTACACAGTTGTATGGTTTCAACTATTCCTATCTAATACAAGCAATTTGCACACAGTTGTATTGTTTCAAGTATTCCTACCTAATACAAATAATTTGCACTCAGTTGTATGGTTTCAAGCATTCCTATCTAATACAATTAATTTGCGCACAGTTGCATGGTTTCAAGTATTCCTATCTAATACAAATAATTTGTACACAGTTGTATGGTTTCAAGTATTCCTATCTAATACAAACAATTTGCACACAGTTATATAATTTCAAGTATTCCTATCTAATGCAAATAATTTGTACACGGTTGTACGGTTTCAAGTATTCCTATCTAATACAAACAATTTGCACTGAGTTGTATAGTTTCAAGTATTCCTATCTAATACAATTATTTTGTACACGGTTGTATGGTTTCAAGTATTCTTATCTAATACAAATAATTTGCATACAGTTATTTAGTTTCAAGTATTCCTATCGAATACAAATAATTTTCACACAGTTGTATGGTTTCAAGTATTCCTATTAAATACAAATAATTTGTACACGGTTGTACGGTTTCAAGTATTCTTATCTAATGCAAATAATTTGTGCACAGTTACATGGTTTCAAGTATTCCTATCTAATACAATTAATTTGCACACAGTTGTATGGTTTCAAGTATTCCTATCAAATACAAATAATTTGTACACGGTTGTATGGTTTCAAGTATTCCTATCAAATACAAATTATTTGCACACAGTTGTATGGTTTCAACTATTCCTATCTAATACAAGCAATTTGCACACAGTTGTATTGTTTCAAGTATTCCTACCTAATACAAATAATTTGCACTCAGTTGTATGGTTTCAAGCATTCCTATCTAATACAATTAATTTGCGCACAGTTGCATGGTTTCAAGTATTCCTATCTAATACAAATAATTTGTACACAGTTGTATGGTTTCAAGTATTCCTATCTAATACAAACAATTTGCACACAGTTATATAATTTCAAGTATTCCTATCTAATGCAAATAATTTGTACACGGTTGTACGGTTTCAAGTATTCCTATCTAATACAAACAATTTGCACTGAGTTGTATAGTTTCAAGTATTCCTATCTAATACAATTATTTTGTACACGGTTGTATGGTTTCAAGTATTCTTATCTAATACAAATAATTTGCACACAGTTATTTAGTTTCAAGTATTCCTATCGAATACAAATAATTTTCACACAGTTGTATGGTTTCAAGTATTCCTATTAAATACAAATAATTTGTACACGGTTGTACGGTTTCAAGTATTCTTATCTAATGCAAATAATTTGTGCACAGTTACATGGTTTCAAGTATTCCTATCTAATACAATTAATTTGCACACAGTTGTATGGTTTCAAGTATTCCTATCAAATACAAATAATTTGTACACGGTTGTATGGTTTCAAGTATTTCTATCAAATACAAATTATTTGCACACAGTTGTATGGTTTCAAGTATTCTTATCTAATACAAGTAATTTGCGCACAGTTGTATGGTTTCAAGTATTCCTATCTAATACAAATAATTTGCACACAGTCGTATGGTTTCAAGTATTCTTATGTAATACACATAATTTGTACACGGTTGTACGGTTTCAAGTATTCTTATCAAATACTAAAGTTTGTATGTTTGATTTGCTTTTGCGGCACATCAACCATTGTAGGTCATTTAATGCCATATCCATTTTTATACATATGAACATTTCTATTTCAAACAGTTTAGCGTAAGTGCATTTTTTTTTGGTTATACACAGTTAAATTTCAAAACTGTTCTATTTCAAACAATTCAGTTTAGCGTAAGTACACTGTTTAGTTCTATTTGACCAACAGATAGGATCTTATCAGGTGCTACCACTCTGTGCCCATGTGGACCTGGGAGCGATGGCAATAAAGGGATACTCCTCATTCCCCAAAGCTCCAGCATTACTGAAACTTCACCATCAGATTGTTTAGTGTCATTACCAGGACACTTATTGGGGGAGTCTTACTCCTCTGCCGAGATGCAGTCAGTGTGTTATCCAACCTCACCTAATTGGGCCATTTAATAATTTGTACACTGTTGTTTCAAGTATTCTAATCTACTATTGATATTTTATACACAATTATTTAGTTTCAAGTAAATATTTCTATTTAATAATTATCATTTGTTTGCATCGAAATATGTTATAAGGAATCTAGTATTCTTATTGAATAGGAACGATTAAAAAAAAAATCTGTTGAGGTGACTCTAACTCGACCTCTCACCGGATCAGATTGAGACTGGAAGTAATGGCAAGATTTTTTTTTGTACTTTGGCCAACCGATCTATTTGACTCCTAAAGGGGACCCAAACAGATTTATTTGATCCCTAAAGGAATCTCTAACAAGAAAATCCACTTCGTTTTGCTTCAGCTTGATATCTTTATTCAATGGTATATCAACCTTCGTGGGTCATTAAAAGCCAAATCCATAGCAGGGGGATAAGGAAGGTTCATGCCTTCCCAAAAGGTATTTGTCTGAAAGTAAATGTAACAGCGTGACTGGGGTTCGAACTCGCTTACTACGGCTGTTACATACCCAGATATATGGATTGTGAAATAGATATGGATACGTGAAATAGACATATTCATACCGGTACGTTCATAACGTCCATATATAGAGAACATAGGAATCCCGAAAAACAAAAAACACTTACGACTTCTTAGTTCAGGTACGAAACGTTTTATAACCTTTGAGTTAAAAGGTTTTTCGACATGAGGAAGAGAGAGGCATAATCTTTCTATGACGACTTTTCCATTTGCCCCAAACCAGGTGCGGCACCCGCCGCAAGGCCTCGGCGAGCTCCGAAAGTCTTCTTCGGACGTTAAAACTCGACTCTACTCACTGACTTTTTTCAAATCCCCCCAAATCGTCCGCGCATGCTTCCGGTGAATGACGTTATTCACAATTTTCCATCTGGGATTTCTATTTTGACATCTGTGAATGACACATTCTACGCGCGCGCATGAACACCTGCGCTCATGTTGCACCCAATTAACCCACGCGCCAAGCGAAAGGTTCTCTGTCTAACTAAACCGAAAGGCAAGATACATAAAACGAAATCCCTCGGCCATTATATTACACGGCCCGTTATCCACTACGCTACAGGGATTAACCTACCATTACGGGTCAGAACTGGAGCCTCTCCATTAGACGATGTTTACTGTCATACTCCAGACATCGTCTTTGTGGGGTTCTTATCCCTCTTCAGGAAATTTTTTTTTTTATGTCAGTAAAAAATGGAAGGCATTTTCCGTATATGCTTGAGTAATAAATAATTTTGGATGACCCCTAATTGTTGCATATTGACCCCGGCCAATCTGTCAAAAGAAGAAATGCACCTGTGTAAATAACAGGTGAATCCGGTCGAAGATATCAGGAGATCAGGGGCGACCTTGACTGTCGAGGGGTTGAATTGAGTGCGAAATTGTGACGCTCGCAGGAAGAAGAGTGGACGTCAAATTATTATATAACCCCGGCGACAGGAAGTTCAGATTAGTTGGAGATAAGATGCTGGAATGAGAACATGTCTCAGCAGAGAGCTGGGCCCCCAGGCTCCCGGTTGAGCACCCCGTGAGAACGGGAAAGAAAGGCTGTGATAGCTAGAAGAGTTTGGGAGTCTATATGTTGCAGTCTTTGTTCGGTCTCCAACTCCCTCTCACACACAACCCTTTCAATAAAGTGAGAGGTATATTTTTCTAAAGAATTCTGTCCGCTCGTCTTTATAGTGTTGAATGTGTTTCGGCATGCATCTGCATATGAGTATGCAACATAATGCTTTGTCACAAAAAGTTTTTTCCTCATACACTGCGTGTAATGAATAACCTCCCCAAGTATTTGCCTCTACTAACCTACAAAAATATTTCTTTAATATCCAATCATACCAAGAGAAAACAAATATATACACTTTAAAAATTATGTTAATACAATAAGAAATATAATACCGAAAATAAACAATGTTGTCTAGACCTTGATGTAGCTTTCAGTGTTTACTTGGATACTGCCAACATACTAAAGCTTAACCACTGATACGCAGTAGCATTGAGAATATAATAATTCTTACGTATGTAATCGATTAAGTAGACTTGGGAAGCGTTATTCATTTTTTTATAAATAGAATTACGCAACTCGAAAGTTCTAAACAAAAGTCAGCTGATCACTGTAAACGGTTTCAATTAGAGAAAAAATAAACTTGGTATTCTGCAGAGGATTTTGATTTTACTTACCTAATCTTCTTTACTTTGAGGATGAACTATTAGTAAACCTAAAAAAAAACACCCTACAAAACTATCAGATACTTGCCAGTAACAATTCGGCATAATGGTTTGTTTTTTAGCTAGATTTTATGTAGGATGATTTTAGCTGGAGAAGTTGGTTTGTTAGTAGCGAGGGAGCGTTTGTTGTTGTTTAGCTAGGAGTGTAGTTGTTGGTAGCGAGGAATGGTTGTAACGTGTGTGCGTTTACGTTGTGTTGTTTCCTCGCTTAGTGTTGTTAGTCCCCTCGCTAAGTTGTGAGTAATAAAAGGAGGAGGAAGAAGTAAGATTGCGTGAGTCGAAATGGGTTTTTGTGAATAGGTTTTTATTTGCAGCATGGAATATTGGGTTTGCTTTTGGTGTTGCAAGACTCGTGAAGGGTTGTGAGTATTGAGGCGAAATTGAGTTATGAGAAGTTGAGATGGTTAAGATGGCAGCGTGTGTCGTCGGACGTGTGAGGGATTGTGTTCGTTGGATTTTGACGAAAGACATTGTTGCAGTTGTAGGAATTGAACTTTGGATGTCACCGTGTAGTTTTGTGTGTCTGGTATTTGGGGAGAGTATGCGTTATCTCCATTAAGGTGGACCAGAGGTGAATTGAGAGCTAGCGTGTCGAGAACGGGATTAGGCTCAGATCGACATAGCCAATTTTGGGGTGACATAAAGTTGTGCCTGTGCGAGGCATGTTGAATGCATCTAATCTATATTCAACTGGGATTCCTTGTAAGGAATCCATAAATTAGATGGGTTCCCTCGTTTGTCCATGCTGCTGCTGCTGCTATTCTAGAGCCGCAGTGAGACGTCTGCACTGGGCGGCGTTCTACAGCCAAAGAGACTGTGTTTGACAGCTTACAAGATTTGGTGGCTGGAAATGAAGGTCTGGGCTGAATAGGATAAGTCATCCTGATTGGGTGAAATTAAGTGTCGAATTAAATTGCGCGCCAAACCAAAATACGAAAATTTTCCCTTCTCTACAGTTTCTTTGCATATCAACCTTTGTAGGTTATTTAACGCCATTCTCCTTGAAGAACAGTAGTGGTACAATTTATCCCATCGTTGAGAGGATAAGAGCGTTTATACCTTTCCCAAGGGCATTTGCCCGAAAGTGAACATAATAGTGCGACTGGTGTACGAACTCGCTTACCACGATTCCGCCGGCCGTCGCTTTAACCATTACACCACAAGGACACCCGCCCTCAGCAGAATGGTTCGGTTCGGTTTTATGGCATATCAACCGTTATAGGTTATTAAATGCCAAATCCTCTTTATACATATATACTAAATATATAGGATTTGGTTTGGATAAGGTTTATGGCATATCAACTATTGTAGATTATTTAATGCCAAATCCTTTTTATACATATATATTAAATATATATGATTTGGTTGGGTTGGTTTTATGGCATATCTACCATTGTAGGTTATTTAATGCCAAATCCTCTTTATACATATATATTAAATATATATGATTTGGTGCGTTGGGTTTTATGACATATCAACCATTGTAGGTTATTTAATGCCAAATTCTTTTTAGACAAACAAATTGAATATATATGATTTGGTTTGGTTGGGCTTTATGGCATATCAACATTTGTAGGTTATGAAATTTCCAATCTTCTTTATCCATATACACCAAATATATATGTTTTGGTCTGGTTGGGTTTTATGGCATATCAACCATTGTGGGTTATTTAACGCCAAATCCTCTTTATACATATATATTAAGTATATATGATTTGGCTTGGTTGGGTTTTATGGCATGTCAACCATTGTGGGTTATTTAATGCCAAATCCGGTTTGTTCATATATATTAAATATATAATTTGTAAACACATTTTGTTGATACACACAGTTAAATGATCAAACAGTTCTATTTCCAACAATATAATTTAACATAAATCAATAAATTTTTATTAGCTCCAAGTTTTGCTATGTATCACAAACAATATGATTACATATCAGTCATTGGTTTACACACAGGTAAATGATCAAACAATTCTATTTCTAACAATTCATTTTAGCATAAGTCATTTGTTTCCCCTCAGTTTAAATGTCAAATGTCCTTTTTGACCCTATCAGGTGCTACTACTCCGGGTCAGAGTGGACCTAGGGACAATGACAATGAATGGGTACTCCATATTCCTCAAAGCTCCAGCATTACTGGAGCCTCACCATCAAAGTGTTAAATGTTACATCCAGAAAACTTGTTGAGAGAGTCTTACCTTTCTACAAAGATGCCGTCGGGCTGATTTAATTGTAGACGAATAGTTTATAAATATAAATAACTTATTAAAACTAACGATAGCTCATTTGTCTGCAGACAGTTAAATGGTTTCAAGTAAATGATTAAATATTTCTATTCTAGATGTGACCCTTTCTATTACTTAGAGTCAGAGTGGACCTAATGAAGGGATACTCCACATTCCCAAAAGGTCAAGAACTGGAACCTCACCTTCTGATCGTTTTGTGTCATATCCGTGACACTCCTTGGCAGGGGATTTTACTCCTCGGCAGAGATGTAGGTTAGGTTACGTTAGGTTAGTTGGGTTTATGGCATATCAACCATTGTGGGTTATCTAATGCCAAATACTCTTAATACATATTATAATTTGTAAACGCATTGTTTGTTGGTTTGGGTTGGTTGTTTGGGTTTTATGGCATATCAACCTTTGTAGGTTATTTAACGCCAAATCCATTTTTATATAAATAATCAGTTCTATTCCAAACAATTCAGTCTGGCGTGAGTACATAGTTTAATTGTCAAAAACATTTCTATTTCAAGCTATTCAGTTTATTCAAACAGTTCTAATTCAGCTAATTCAGTTTAGTATAAGTACAGATTTTCTTTACACGCAGTTAAATGTCAAAGCACTTCTATATTAAACAATTCAGTTTTGTGTAAGTAAAATTTTAATATCGAAAACAGTTCCATTTCAAACAATTCAGTTTAGCATAAGCACGCAGTTTAAATGTAAGTTCAGTTTAATTGTCAAAAACATTTCTATTTCAAGCTATTCAGTTCAGTCAAACAGTTCTATTTCAAACAGTTCAGTCTAGCATAAGTATGCAGTTTAGTTCTATTTAACCCATAGATTGGGCCATATTAGGTGCTACAACTCCGGGCTAGAGTGGATCTGGGAGCAGTGACTATGAAGAGGTACTCCGCATTCCCCCAAAGCTTCAGCATTAGTGGAACCTCACCATCAGATTGTTTAGTGTCATATCCAGGACACTTGTTGGGTTGGGGGGTCTTACCTCTTTGCAGAGAAGCAGTCGGTATATTCTACAGCCGACTGGGCAAGCATTGTTTGTAGATAACATTTTTAATCCAGCTCATTTGTTTGCACACAGTTAAATGGTTAAACATACTAATTGTAAGTCAAGTGTTTCTAATTCTATTTTTAAATGAGTCAGAGATAATTTTTTTCCTACAAGTATTGGTATTATTTGCACACAGTTAAATAGTTCCAAAAAACCTAACATGAATAGTTCTATTTAGTATTAATCATTTGTTTGTACTCACTTAAATGGATTCAAATATTGCTAACATAAATAGTTTTGTTTGCACACAGTTCAAGCATCACTATGTAACACTAACAATTCAATTTAGGCACAGCGTTAAAGAGTTTCAAGTATTGCAACACTAATAATTCTATTCAAAATTACTCATTCGTCTACACACAGTTAAGTGGTTTCAAGTATTGCTATGTATCACTAACAATTCAGTCATTTGTTTACGCATTGTCAAATGGTCAAACGGTTCTTTTTCTTACAATTCAATTAAACATCAGTCATTTGTTTACACAAAGTTAAATGATCACACAGCTCTATTTCTAAGACTTCAATTTAGCATAACTCATTTGTTTGCACACAGTTTAAATGATCAAACAGTTCTATTTGATCCATAGAATAGTTTGTTTGGTTAGTTGGGTTTTATGGCATATCAACCCTTTTAGGTTATTTGATGCCAAATCCTGTTTATACATATATATTAAACATATATGATTTGGTTTGGTTTGGTTTTATGGCATATCAGCCCTTGTAGGTCATTTAATGCCAAATCCTGCTTATACATATATATTAAATATACATGATTTGGTTTGGTTTGGTTTTATGGCATATCAACCCTTTTAGGATATTTAATGCCAAACCCTCTTTATACACATATATTAAATATATATGATTTAGTTTGGTTGGGTTTAATGACATATCAACCCTTTTAGGTTATTTGATATCAAATTCTATTTGCATATATACATATCAAATATATATCAGTTGTAAATAAATAGTTTGTAGATAACTTTTTTAAAGTAACGAAAGCTCATTGCATACAGCTCAATGGTTTAATTGGTTGGTTGGGTTTTCATGGCATATTAACATTTGTAGGTTATTTAATGCCAAATCCATTTTATGAAAATAGTTCTATTTCAAACAATTAAGTTTAGCATAAGTAAACAGTTAAAATGTGAAAACATTTCTATTTCCAGTTATTCAGTTTAGTCAAGCAGTTCTATAGTTAAATGTCAAAACAGTTCTATATTAAACAAATCAGTTTAGTGTTAGTACATTTTCAATGTCAAAAAACATATCCATTTCAAATAATTCAGTTTAGCATAAGCACGCAGTTTAAATGTAAGTACAGTTTCAGTTTAGCATAAGCATCCAGTTTAAATAGAAGTACGGTCTAATTGTCAAAAACATTTCTATTTCAAGCTATTCACTTTAGTCAAACAATTCATTTTAGCATGAGTGTGCCGTTAGTTTTATTTAACCCATAGACAGGGCCCTATCAGGTGCTACCACGCCGAGTCAGAGTGGGCTTGGGAGCAATGGCAATTAAGGGGTGCTCCGCATTCCCCAAAGCTCCAGCATTGCTGGAACCTCAGCACCAGATTGTTTAGTGTCATATCTAGGACACTCATTGGGAGTGGGGGTTCTCACCCCTCTACAGAGGTGCAGTCAGTGTATTCTACACCCCTAGCCGACTGGACAATCAATGATTTAAATATTGATATGTAACACTAACAATTTTATTAAACATCAGTCATTTATTTGCACACAGTTAATTTTTTAAAATTTATATTCATGGTTAGTAAGAGAATAGTTTGTAGGTAATTTCATTTTTTAATAAATGATTTAGATCAAAATTGTTTGCACATTAATACTGCTATCAACACAGTTAAATGGTTTCAATTATTGCTAGCTAACCCTAATTCTATTCGATTTGAATCATTTGATTGCTAACTGTGAAGTGGTTACGAGTATTGCAATTTACCTCTAATAATTCTATTAAACACACTTCTTTTATTTGCACATGGTTAGATGGTTTCAAGTATTCTTATCTAACACAAATAATTCTATTTAGAACTAATCATTTGTTTGCTCACACATCAGAGTCTTGTAGTATTCCAATCAAACACCAATGATTTTGAATTGAATTACCATGACCAGAAAATCCGGCGAACACCTACGCATGACATGCGCATGACATACCATGACTAGTTAATTTGACGTCACTTGGGTGACTTAGTTTCGGCATTGCAATTTGTGGTCGCTGGTTCGATTACCAGTGGTGGAGATCACGGTGTACACTATTGATGTGACCTAATAAGGTCGAAACAGCAGTCCAGTATGTCGTGTGTAGAAGTTCACCGGATTTTCTGGTCATAGTAATATAATTCCTCTATTTAAAAAAAGAAAATAGTTTTGTTTGCACACCGTTAAAAAATCGTATGAAACATTACTATGTAACACAATCAATTCAATTTAGAATGATTAATTCGTTCTCTATCAGTTTTATTTGTACACAGTTAAATGGTTTAAATTATTGGCTTTTAAACTGCGTACTTATTCTAAACTGAATTGCTTGAAATGGAACTGTTTTTGTATGCTAAACTGAATTGTATGAAGTAGAACTCTTTTGACATTCAGCTGTGCGTAAACAAAAACTATACTTGTACAAACTCATATTTACCAACCCCTCCTCTCCGACAGGATATGACACAAGGTCAATCTTTAAGCGGAGTTTAACAGGTTTGAATTCAGAGTTTTCCTTCTCCTAGACTAGTTGCCACACCAAGGCTGAAGAAATAAGTCTGTCCTACTATTTACCCATAGCTGGAGGGAGAATAATAGGATTCATACCTTTTCCAAGGGTATTAGTGCTATGTGAAATGCAATCAGCCTCGTCCAGGATTTGAACTCGTGTTGCCGAGTCCATTTGTAACATATTGACCCCAGGCAAGCTGTCAAAATAGGAAATACACCTGTGTAAATAACTGGTGCACCCGGTCGAGGAAAATCAGGATATAACCTTGACCGTGGACGGGTTGAATTAGTGCGATTTGTGACGCCCACAAGAATAAGGTAGATGTCGAACAATTGTATAACTCGGTGCACAGGAAGTTCAGTCAATTGGAGATAAGATGCGGTAGAGAGAACCAGCACCCAGAGAGGCTGTGCCCCCAGGCTCCGGTTGAGCAGCCCAAGAGAACGGGAAAGAAACGCTGTTATGGCCATAAGAGTGGGGGTCAATATGTTGCAGTTCTGTTCAGCCTCCAACACCCTCTCACATACAACCCTTTCAAATAAAGTGAGAGGTATATTTTTATAAAGAAGTGTCTTTGCTCGTCCTTATTGTGTTGACTATGTATATGTGTATAGTTGCATATGTATTATGTGGCTACACAACACATTTCCTACGACGATAACATTACACCACGGGCACCTCCCCCTACTATACTTGTGCCCGTGGTGTAATGGTTATCGTCGTAGGAAATGGACACGGCGACACGAGTTCAAATCCTTGACGAGACTGATTGCATTTCACATAGCACTAATACCCTTGGGAAAGGTATGAATCCAATTATTCTCCCTCCAGCTATGGGTAAATAATAGGACAGACTAGGTTCTTCAGCCTTGGTGAAGCGACTAGTCTAGGAGAAGGAAAACTCTGAATTCAAACCTGTTAAACTCCGCTTAAAAATTGACCTTGTGTCATATCCTGCCCGAGCGGAGGGGTTGGTAAATAGGACTATACTTGTACTAACAATTTTATTTAAACATCAGTAATTTGTTCTCATACAAATAAGTGCATAAACTGCTATTTGATACATAGATGGGGCTGTAACTGGTATAACCTTTTTGGTTCAGAAATGACATGTGACAAATGGCAATGGCAAGGTACTCCACATTCCCCAAAGTTCTCGGACTAGAGCTTCACCATAATTCAGTGTCATATCCAGGACTGTCGTTATGTAACATAGCCATACATGAATACGTGAAATGTACATACCCATACCGGTACGCAAAACGTTCATAATGTCCATAACGCACATATATACATAGAACATAGGAATCCCGAAACACGAAAAACACTTACGACTTCTTAGTTCAGGTACGAAACTTTTTTATTACCTTTGAGTTAAAAGGTTTTTCGAATTAAGGAGAGAGGCACAATCTTTCTATGCTGGGTTTTTCATCTGCCCCCCCCATCACGTGCGACACCTGTCCAAGGCCTCCAAGACCTGTCCAAGAGCAAGCGAAAGTCGACCCTTCCCGTTCGGAGTCTAGTTCTCTACTAACTGACTTTTTCAAAATCCCCCAAATCCTCCGCGCGCGCTTCCGGTGCATGACGTCATTCACATCCACTGGTCAACCTTTCTATCTAGGATTTTTATTTTGACATCTGTGAACGACACATCCTCCCCTTGCGTGCGTCAACACCTGTGTTCAAGTTTTCACCTAACTAACCCATTTGCTGAGCCGAAAGGTTCTCAGCATAACTAAACCAAAAGGCAAGATATATAAAACGAAATCCCTCGGCCATTGAATTACAGTTATGGCGGGGGGGTGTTTACTCTTTCAACCGAGATGCAGACGGTGTATTCTACAGCCCCAGCTGACTGGGCGGAGAATGTTTTGGTTTCTTTGTTTAATGGCATATCAGCTTTTAATGGGTTATTTAATGACAAAGACATCTTGTTAAAGAACAGTAGTGGTACTACCTAACCCATATTTAGGGAATGTCTTTCCCTAGGGTATTAGTCTAAAAGTGAACGTAATAGCACAAATGGACTTTAAACTTACTTACTTTGAGGATGTAGTCTAACATAGAGGGATAAGGGGGTTCATGGCTTTCCCAAGGGTATTAGTCTAAAAGTGAACGTCATAGCACAAATGGAGTTTAAACTTGCTTACTTTGAGGATGTAGTCTAACATAGAGGGATAAGGGGGTTCATGGCTTTCCCAAGGGTATTAGTCTAAAAGTGAACGTCATAGCACAAATGGAGTTTAAACTTGCTTACTTTGAGGATGTAGTCTAACATAGAGGGATAAGGGGGTTCATGGCTTTCCCAAGGGTATTAGTCTAAAAGTGAACGTCATAGCACAAATGGAGTTTAAACTTGCTTACTTTGAGGATGTAGTCTAACATAGAGGGATAAGGGGGTTCATGGCTTTCCCAAGGGTATTAGTCTAAAAGTGAACGTAATAGTACGATTGGAGTTCAAACTCGCTTCCTACGATATTGCAGTTTAGCACATTAGCAACGACACTGTGGGAACTCCACCTTGCTTAGAAGGGCTTCCACTCGAATGACAAAACCGTGGTGAAGACAACCCTTCAAGGAGAAGTTAACCCAAAAATCAAAACAGAAGAAAGAAGCTGCATCAAACCTCACCTAACTTGTATATATTTTGACGTGGTATGCTCTAGTGAGATAGTGAAGTGGAGGTCAATACTCTTACCCCTCTTTATTTGAATCAACAAGAATTAAGAAAGATTTGATAACAGGGACCGACCGTTGAAGTGGCAGGGGAGAGAAAGGGTGAGCTATCTGTACCCTCTGCACTGTTGAAACAAAAGAAGTCAAGGTCAATCGGTTGGCGTGATTCGGCGAGGTGGTGGAAGAGGAAAAGTTGAATGGTTGGTCGACAGAATCTTCGCACCAAAAAGGCTAGCATGCATTAGAGAAATTTGAAGGAGAATCTTTGGACAAATCCAGCGTTGGAACAAGATGTTGATTTCAGCCGGCCCCAGGAAAAGATAGCTCACCCATAAAAAGAGAGAAAATCTGAAAATTGAAATCCCGTCAAAGATAAGTACAGCTCAAACAGTTTTCCTAATCCAAATCTTAAATATTGGAAAGTTGTATGTATTAAAAAAAACTGTAAATGTTCTATTTTCCCAATAATTAAAATTATTGAATGAACATTGCAACACGTCTCAGTCTGGCGGCTAAGACACTTTCACTCAAGTAAGAGAAAAAGAAAGAGAAAAAAGGAGAAAGAAGAAAAAGGACTGTTGAGAGACATTTTTGTTTGACGTTTTCCTGTTGGCTTAATATTGCCGGTATTTCAAAAAGAAAAGAGAAAATGAACTGTTTCTTAAATCTCATTATTATTTGTTTGATCGTCGCATATTAAAATTTTGTTATATTTTAAATGCACCCCTGTGTTGAAATGTTTTGATTGTGTTCTTTCCTCTGTTGATTTGACTTCTTTTGCATGTATCTTGTCTCGGCCTCATACCGCTTTCATGAATTCTCGCTAAACGTCTTATTGCCTCCTTAAACATTACAAGAGGAGTGTCAAGTGCCTGGCTACGTAACAGCCTTCTACTGAAGACAATGACCGAGCAGTCGATCTCTTGAGGCGAGAGTAGAATTCATCGTTACAATATCCTTTAATGAGAAGAGTTTAAGAGAACGTACTCTGAAATAAAACCTGAAGTTTGCATCATCACCAGTTATCTTGCTATGCTTGTCTCTGGGCTGTCACGATGTAAATCCAGAGGATGGCATATGTTACATACAAGCGTATGTCACTATAACCCACTGACGTACAGATATCTTACTACCTTATCACCAAACACATCTTGTATATTTTAACGAGTTGAATTAATCATTAATCAGGATATTTGAATTGTAATTTTGGTACAAAAGACAATTGTCATCTGTGAAGACATGACAGTGCGCAGTTCTTTTAAAAGTCAGTGCCCAGTCGGCTGGGGGTGTAGAATACACTGACTGCTTTTCTGCAGAGGGATAAGACCCCCCACCCCACGAGATATGACACTAAACAGTCTGATGGTGAGGCTCCAGTAATCCTGGGGCTTTGGGGAATGCAGAGTATCCCTTTATTACCATCGCTCCCAAGTCCACTCTGTCCCGGAGTAGTAGCACCTGTTAGGGTCCTATCTATGGGCCAAATAGAACTAAACTGTGTACTTATGCTAAACTGAATTGTTTGAAATAGAACTGTTTTGACAATTAAACCGTGTATTGATGTTAAACTGAATTGTTTGAAATGGAACTGTTTTTGTATGCTAAACTGAATTGTTTGAAATAGAATTGTTTTGACATTCAACTGTGTGTAAACAAAAACTATACTCATACTAAAATCAATTGTTTGAATTAGAACTGTTTGACTAAACTGAATAACTTGAAATAGAAATGTTTTTGTCAATTAAACTGCGTACTTATGCTAAACTGAATTGCTTGAAATAGTAAGTGAAGTTGTCTCCCTTAGTCGAGGGCGACCCGAAGGCTCCCTTTTCAATAGGTACTACACGGAGGTGTAGGGGAAGGCGCTACTCCTTTCCCAGGATTGATCCACTTTACCTTTGATACGTACCTTATATTGCTGAGTGTGAAGCAAGGAGGTATCAAGTACTGTTTTAAAAGTCTTTGGTATAACGCGACCTGGGATTGAACTCCCGTCTCCCGGACAATTGGCGAACACTCTACCCTCTAGGCCAATGAGCCGGTTGTCTAAAATGGATTAGGGATTGAATAATCTATAAAGGTTGATATGCCATAAAACATAAACAAACAAACAATAATATAAAGTCGATAATAACAAGCAGAGTAGTTAACGTTACTGATAGAATAACAATGTAATGATATTGTCGCAGTACAACTGAAAATATTCAAGTACTTTTTTCGCATTCGCTTTATATTTTCCTATTAACTGCTTCTTAGCCAAAAGCCAATCAAGATGTCAGAAAAACACAAAAAAAACATTAGGTTTCAAGTTAAGCTTCGTCGTTTCAAAAACACATCCGTAAACAACGTCTTGTTTTTAGATGACAAATTGGTCATCTAAAGTCATTCATTACACGAGTATATACAGCATGTATTTATCAACCCCTCCCCCATGATTAAGATATGACAAAGGATCATTTTTAAGCTGATTTTAACAGGTTTGAAATCAGAGTTTTCCTTCTCCTAGACTGGTTGCCATACCAACACTAAAGGACATAGTCTATTCTGCTATTTACCCAAATCTGGAGGGAGAATAGTTGGATATAAGCCTTCTCCCAGGATTTTAACTCTATGTAAAATGCAAACAATCTCGCCTCGGATTTGAACTTGCGTCACCATATTAATTTTCTAAGATGATAACCTTGCCCAGTCAGCTGGGGCTGTAGAATACACTGACTGCACTTCTGCAGAGGGGTAAGACCCCCCCGCCCAATGAGTGTCCTGGATATGACACTAAACAATCTGATGGTGAGGTTCCAGCAGTGCTGGAGCTTTGGGGAATGCGGAGTACCCCTTTATTGCCATCACTCCCAGGTCCACTCTGGCCCGGAGTGGTAGCACCTGATAAGGGTCCTATCTATGGGTTAAATAGAACTAACAGCATACTTATGCTAGACTGAATTGAGTAAACTGAATAGCTTGAAATAGAAACGTTTTTGACAATTAAACCGTACTTACACTTAAACTGGGTGCTTATGCTTAACTGAATTATTTGAAATAGAACTGTTTTTCGACATTAAAACTGTATTTACACTTAACTGAATTATTACATATAACTGCTTGAATAGTTTGAAATGGAAATGTTTTTGACAATTAAACTGTGTACTTATGCTAAACTGAACTGTTTTAAATAGAGCAGATTATTTACATAAAAATGGATTTGGCGTTAAATAACCTACAAAGGTTGATATGCCATAAAACCAAACAAACCAAACCAAACCAAGATGATAACCATTATATCATGAGCGCCTCACTTAGTACATTCGGTATGTATTTATTTAATTTCTCTGTTACAGGTCGGATGTGACACAAAGTCTTTATTCAGCAGAGTACTACTGGCTTTAATTCAGAGTTTTTCTTCTCCCAGACTATATCAAGGCTAAGCAGCAGAGCCTGTCCTACTACTTAGCAGGCGAATAATTGGATATTAATACAGAAATAATTACACTCCTTACACCTTACTGTATCTGATGAGGCTCCGGTTCTGAAGATCTGGAAAGCGTGGAGTAACTCTTCATCGCCATTACTCCTAGGTCCACTCAGACCCGGATTGGTAGTACCTGTTAGAGTCCAATCTATAGATCAAGTAAAGATTATTATTATTATTGTTATCTTTATTTTTTTGAAACTATACAGCTGTGTGCAAATTGTTTGTATTAGATAGGATTACTTGATAAATAGAATTAATAATGTTAAGTTACAATCCTTGAAACTATTTAATTGTGTGCAAACAAAAAAGCTCTCACTCGTTTAAAAATAAAGTTACCTACAAACTATTCACTTACAAATTATATATATATGAAAGTAAATAAAGGATTGTAATCAGAAAATATGTAGAAAAACTGATAACAAGGTAATCCAAGTGGAAGGAGAAATTTATTGAGAAGTCGACACTATAGCGTTTCGATTCTACTGAACCATCATCAGGACCATGAGGGGTGATATTAGCGATGTTAAGTCAATGATGGATGTTTAAAAATTTTTAAACATCCATCGTTGACATAACATCGCTAATATCACTCCTCATTGATGATGGTTCAGTAGAATCGAAACGCTATAGTGTCGGCTTCTTAATAAATCTCTCCTTCCACTTGGATTACCTTGTTATCAATTTTATCTATCTATATATATATATATATATATTATATATACTAATCTACTATCTACCAGCATTCACGGTTACCAGAAAAAAAGAAAAAAAAAACCCGCCAGGAACAAGAGATAAAAATATCTCGAATCACCGCCCGGGGGAAAAAGAAAAAATATCAAAGGACAAAAAGAAAGAAAAGGCCAACCCCGTCACACCAGTTGAAAAAAATCAAGAGATATGCAGTCAGTTGGTCAAAAGAAAAATAAAATCCACCGTCAACGCTGCAATGCTACGATTACAAGAGTGCTCAACAGGCGTGGAGCCAATTACAAAATTAAATCGCGAGGTGAAACTTTAGTAGGAGAATTCCGACTCGCGATTTAAGTTAATTATATATATATATATATATATAAAAGTTAATTATATATATATATATATATTAAGTTAATTATATATATATATATAAAAGTTAATTATATATATATATATATTAAGTTAATTATATATATATATATATATAAAAGTTAGCGACCATAGTCGAGGGTGACCCGAAGGCTCCCTTTTCGATAGCTACTACACCAAGGTGTAGGGGAGGGCGCTACTCCATTCCCAGGATTGCTCCACTTTACCCTTGAACCGTACCTTATAATGCTGAGTGTTAAGCAAGGTGGTATCAAGTACCATTTTTAAAGTCTTTGGTATGACTCGACCTGGGATTGAACCCAGGTCTCCCGGGCCATTGGCGAACACTCTAACCGCTGGGCCAATGTCCCGGTTTTTATATATATATATAACAGGATTTGGCATTAAATAACCTATAAGAGTTGATATGCCATTTAAATCAAATAACCAAACCTAAACAGCATCTGATGGTGAGGCTCCACTTCTAAAGATCCGGGGAGTGTGGAGTATCTCTTCATTGACATAACTGCTAAGTCAACTCTGACTCGAAATGATAGGACCTGTAAGCATGCCATCCATGAGTCAAATAGATCTGTTTAAAAACGATTTATATTTGTTATGAATACTTAATACCATATAATTATAAAATTATTTATATTAAGAATATTTATTTAAATGTATAATCATTTACTAAATATAATTAAAAATGACTTGTAACCAGATGACTCTGCAGACAAATGAACTTTATTCAATAAAAATATTTATTTGAAACAATATAATTTTTTCTATTTGATAGGAATACTTGAAACCATACAATTGTGTGCAAATTGTTAGAATATATAAGAAAACTTGGTATCATATGACTGTGTAAAAAATAACTCTTAGAAAATAGCTCCACAAAAAATGTTATATAAACGTACAATATACGTGACTCTACAATCTCAAGGCATAAAATAACCCTAGGTGGGTTGATATGCCGGTAAAAATAATCAATAATGAACTGAATTTTTGACCAGCAAGGTCACCTGGTATCCGTGCCGGGAGACTTAGCAAATGCTAGCTAAGTTCACATTGCAACAAGTGATCCTATGACCAGCACGGCACAAGATTCGGCAGGTGCACGACCTCCCCTCTTCCGATAAAAAAGACCTTGTGCCAAATCTTACAACTACTCATCATTATCATCATCTTCATCAAGTAATGCTAATAGCAAGGAGTTCTTTGACTCTCTCTCTCTCACCATCCGTCCCTATTGTCCATCATTCTTGGCATGTCCTCTAGACTGCACCCAGTGTCCACACAGAGATGAAGTATATAAGTCCTTGTTGCTACAACTTCACGGTTAGGTTATTTGGTCAATGGCATATCAACCCAAGTGGGTTATTTCTTGCCAAATCCCGCATATATATATATATATATATATATACATCGGGCCATTGGCCTAATGAGTAGAGTGTTCGCCAATGGTCCGGAAGACCGGGGTTCAATCCCAGGTTGAGTCATATCAAAGACTCAAAACGGTACTTGATTCTGCCTTGCTTAGCACTCAGCACTATAAGGTAAGGATCGAGAGCAATCCAGGGAATGGAGTAGCGCCCTTTCCTACACCTTAGTGTAGTAGCTATTGAAAAGGGAGCCTTCTGGTCACCCTCAACTAAGGTCACCAACTTTACTTACTTACTAAATCATATTTACCAACCCCTCCGCTCGGACAGGATATGACACATGGTCAATTTTTAAGCGGAGTTTAACAGGTTTGAATACAGAGTTTTCCTGCTCTTAGACTAGTTGCCTCACCAAGGCTGAAGAACCCAGTCTACCCTACTATTTACCCATAGCGAATAATTGGATTCATACCTTTCCCAAAGGTATTAGTGCTATGTGAAATGCTATCAGTCTCGTCCAGGATTTGAACTCGTGTCGCCGTGTCCATTTCCTACGACGATAACCATTACACCACGGGCACTTACTTAATTATATATATTTGAAATCCATCTGCTTAGCGTAATAAAGCTGAATAAATTTATTATGGAATACAATTTCTACTTTTCCTCATCAACCGAAAAAGACACCGACACACGACTGACGAAGGCATGGACTGCTATCGATAGGCTCTCAATCATATGGAAATCAGACCTAACCGATAAAATGAAACGCAGTTTCTTCCAGACAGCGGTTGTATCGATACTTTTATATGGATGCACTACATGGACGCTAACTAAACGGCTGGAGAAGAAACTAGACGGAAATTACACAAGAATGTTGAGAGCAGTATTGAACAAGTCCTGGCGACAACACCCCACGAGACACCAACTATACGGACACTTGCCCCCCATACGAAAACTATACAAGACGAACCAGACACGCGGGACACTGCTGGAGAAGCAAGGATGAGCTCATAAGTGATGTACTCCTATGGACCCCCACATATAGCCGCGCAAAAGCAGGACGACCAGCTCGAACTTACATACAGCAACTATGTGAGGACACAGGATGTAACCCTGAAGACCTGCTGGAGGCGATGAATGATAGGGAGAAGTGGCGAGAGAGTGTCTGGGATATCCGTGCTGGCGGCACGACATGATGATGATGATATAAACTAAACACGGGAAAAAATTGTAATATAGTTCACCCCACCATTTTGTAAATTATCTACTATTAATATAGTTAAGTACTTCTAAAGTTTATCGATAGACATTTTAATGGAAATAACCCATTGAAGAAAATTTCTAACAGTGTTGTATATTGACCTTCGACCCGGCCAAACATGTCATTCCAAAGAAGCGGAAGTTGCATATTCCATTGGCGTAGGCAGGCTTGGCTGACAATATGGGACAAGGTAAAATCCCTCGGTACAGTTATAGACTGATGCATTGGAAGAGAGTGACCTGTGAACTGCATGACAGTTATTTCCGCTTGATGACAATCAAACATGCCATTCCAAGGACATCGGAAGTGACACATCCCGATGGCCAGTTTTGGGGAGATATTGAGTGGGCGATTGAACAATTATATAATAAGTCAGTTTAGTTGGAGATCAGATGAGTAATGACAAGATGCGGTAGAGAGAACAGCATCCAGCGGAGTGGGCCCCTGGGCCTCCTGTTGAGCAGCATCAGGAGAACGGGAAAGAAACACTGATGGCCATAAGAGTGGGGGTCAATATGTTGCAGTTCTGTTCGGTCTCCAACCCCCTCTCACACGCAACCTTTCAAATAAAGTGAGAGGTACATATTTTTCTAAAAGACCGTGTCGCTCGTTATTATTGTGTGTCGTTATGATTCTGCCTGCACATGTAGATGTATAGTTGCATATGGCTATACAACAACAGGAAAACAATTAAAATCAGATACTCTTGCACTAATAATTTGTGCAAAATCATTAGCAACCATTATAAAAATTTAATTGTTGATGGACAAAGTTTGAGTGAACCATTATGCAACTGCAGAGTTAGAGAAGATCCTGTTGGTGGTAAATGTGTTATATATTGACCCCAGACCAAGCCGTCAATCAAGAGATCCACCTGTGTAAATAAGCGGAAGTTCCAGTTCCAGTTGCAGTTGGAGTCAGTTGGGGACAAGATGCTCGCGTGAGAGCCAGCTTCAGACTGAGGGCTTGCGGCCGTCAGTGACCCACGGTTGAGCAGCCCAGCCTAGATGAGAAAGAAGTGCTGCAATGGTCAGAAGAACTGTGGGTCAATATGTAGCAGTCTGTCCCCGTCTTCAACTCACTTCTCACACACAACCAACATCAACCCTTTAGAGAATAAAGTGTGAGAGACATATTTTTATAAAGAAGTGTGTTCGTTCGTTCATTGAAGTTCGCCATTATGTTTGATTATGTTCCGCATATATTTGTATATGCATACGTGTATACAAATGTAATTCCGAGAATGTAGTGGACAAGGCAACCGTTTTCCCAATGGAAAACAGAAAGGACATAAAAATATACTTTGGACTTTCTACTGAAAATTAGAAGCAGACGCTTTATTGTTATAAAATAGCCGAGGGATTTCGGTTCATGCCTTTGAGTTTAGTTAGGCTGAGAGCCTTTCGGCTCGGCGCATGGGTTGGTTAGGTGTAACATTGAAGCAGGTGTTAACGTGGGTGCGCGCGGGCGGATGGAGGTGTCACTCAGATGTCATAACAGTCCGAGACAATACCGGGTGACAAGGTGCGGGTGACGTCACGCACCGGAAGCACGCGGAAGTTTGTGTGAGAATTTGAAGAAAATAAGAGTCGGGTTTTAGACGCCAAACGAAAAGGATCGATTTTGGAGCTCGCAGGTGCGAGGCGAACTTGCGCCCTATGGGGGGCCGCTCGAGTTGGGGGCCAAATGAATAAGACAGCATAGAAGATTGTGTCTCTCCTCCTTACGTCGAAACCTTTAACTCAAAGTTAATAAAAAGGTTTCGTACCTGAACAAGAAGTCGTTACGTGTTTTCGAATTCCGAGATTCCTATGTTCTTTATATATTCTATAGTAATGAACATTATATGTCCATTTCGCAAATAGCGTTCATTAAGAATATGGTACATTATAACTAAAGGCATTTATTTTCTAACCCTTCCTTAAGAAACCAAACAGCCCTTTCTTGATGGTTTTGGAGATTGAAGGATTGTGGCCTTACATCATTAGTTAGATGGAATTTTATTAAAAGATCAACCACCCCAGTTTAGCAAGAGTACACAGTTTAATTGTCAAAAACATTTCTATTTCAAACTATTCCGTTTATTCAAGATGTTATATATAACAATTCAGTTTAGTGTAAGTAGAGTTTCAATGTGAAAAACAGTTCAATTTCAAAAAAATCAATTTAGCACAAGCATTCAGTTTAAATGTAAGTACAGTTTAATTATGAAAAACGTTTCTATTTCTAGCTATTCAGTTTAGTTTAGTGCAAATACAGTTTCAATGTCAAAAAACAGTTCTATTTGAAATAATTCAGTTTAGCATAAGCACGCAGTTTAAATGTGAGTACGGTTTATTTGTCAAAACAATTTCTATTTCAAGCTATTCAGTTTAATCAAATAATTCAGTTTAGCGTAAGTATGCCGTTAGTTCTATTCAACCCATTGATAGAGCCCTATCAGGCGCTACTACAGCGGACCAGAGTACAGTCAGTGTATTCTACATCCCCAGCCGACTGGGCAAATGTCAGACAGGAAAAATGGTCTGGTCTTTACATAATAAAAAAATAAAAGATAAAAAATAAAAAAGCGAATGAAATTTGGGGTAGGGAGATAGGGTGACCGGAATCAAATGATAAAACAGTTCTATTTCAAGCAATTCAATTTAGCATCAGTCATTTGTTTGCACACAGTTAACATTTTTAAACAGTCCTATTTTACCCATCGATAGTAGCCTATCAGGTGCTCCCACTCCGAATCAGAGTGGACCTGGGAGTGATGGCAATGAAGGGGAACTCCGTATTCTCCAAAGCTCCAGTATTACTGGAACCTCACCATCATATGGTATGATCTCATAAATAGGACACTCGTTAGAAGTTGGGGGGGGGGCGATACCCCTCTGTAAAGATGCAGTCGGTGTATTCTACAGCTCCCCGTCAGCCAACTAACGTTCTACGGATTCGGATGTTAATGAAGAATTTCTCCAGCCGCAGAGGAAAAAAAACAAAAACAAAAAAAACAAAAGCAAAAAAAAACAAACAACAAAAAACAAACAAACAAACAAAAACAATAAAAGAACAAAAAACAAACCCTTTATAAGGCGATTTACATTTATTTTTGGAAGTATTTGTTTTACGTCAGGAGAACCTCGGGGTGTGTGTGTGTGTGTGAGAGAGAGGTGTGGGTGTTTAGTAAGTAAAGGTATAAGTCAAGAAAAGGTGTTTACGCAGTACATTCCAATGGCGCTGATAGAGGTTGAGGAAATAAGTGGAAAATAAGAGAGAGAGAAAGAGAGAGAGAGAGAGAGAGAGTAAGAGAAAGAGAGAGAAAGAGAGAGTAAGAGAGTGAGCGAAAGAGAGAGAGAGTGAGAGAATGGAAAAAGGAAGAAACAAGTGAATAAAAATGCGGAGGAAAAGCGAGAGAAACACTCAGGTAAAAGAGATAGATACACAGAGAGAGAGAGAGAGAGAGAGAGAGAGAGAGAGAGAGAGAGAGATTTAATGTTTACTTTACAATACAGAAAAGGATTTGCTCGCTAATCTGACTTGATACCTTATATTATCGAGTTATATATATATATATATATATATATGTGTGTGTGTGTATGTGTGTGTGTGTGTGTGTGTATGCATATGAGTGTGCGTGTTTACGCATGCGTACATATATATTTGTATATATACATAAAGTTATACATATATAAAACACATACACACGTACAAGCATCTATATACATGAAAACACACACACACACACACACACACACACGCATATATATATATAAATATATATACATATATATATATATATATATAGGTACACATACTGATGAACCGACACCTTAAAATAGAAACAGATAAGCACACACAAATATACGCTCGTGCGTACCCCAATCATTTCCCACACATATATACATATATACTATTCTATATATATATATATATATACACCCACACAAACACACTGACTCAGACACATATATATGTGTGTATATATGCATACGAACAAATGTATATACACCTACTGCATCTTTGGTGAGAAGTAATCCCACCCTTAACGAATGTCCAGGTTATGACAGTAAACCATCTGGTGTGGAGCTTTGAGCAATACGGAGCATTTCTTTTCTGCCGTTGCTTCTAGGTCCACTCTGACCCGGAGTGGTAGCACCTGAAAGGATCCCATCAATGGTTCAAATAGAATTGTTTGACAATTAAACAGTGGGCAAACAAATGACTAACGTTAAACTGAATTATTTGAAATTTGAACATTCAATTGGGTGAACACAAATGACTGACGTTTCATTGAATTGTTAGTGATACATTGGAATACTTGGAATCATTTAACTCTGTGCAAAAGAATGAGTGATGTTTAATAGAATAATTAGTGTTAAATAGCAATACTTGTAACCACTTGACTGTGTGCAAACAAATGACTCATGCTGAATTAAATTGTTAGAAAAAGAACTGTTTGATCATTTTACTGCGTGTAAACAAATGACTGATATTTAATTGAATTGTTAGTGATACATAGCAATACTTGCAACCCTTTAATTGTGTGCAAATAAACGTATAATATTGAATAGAATAATTAGTATTAAATAGCAATACTTGTAACTACTTTATTGTCTTAGTTACTTACTTGTATCGGCTTTCACCCTGGTCGAGTTGAACCGGCTTCCTCTTGCGCAATGCTCATTGAAGAAGATACTTTGGGATTTGATTGAGGGAAGGGTCCCAAGTCCTACCCAGAAAAACGCCCTGTTTACCGCAGATTTTCTCCAGACGCATTGACAGAGCAATCCGAAGCTGCCGGTTGCCGGAACAGACACCTCCTGGATTTTCACCAGAGTCCCTTTAGCCGGGTTGCGGCCCTAATACCACTGGGTGCCAGACCACCCTAAAGTCCAACCCCTCCTCAACGCTGCCGGGCGGTGGAAACAGGCAGTGCCAGAGCTATGCTGTCGGGAATATCGGTTCCTGGTTGGGCCACTTTATTGTCTACAAACAAATGATTAATTTTGAATAGAATTATTTGTGTTACGAGGTGCATACGATAAGTTTCCAGACTTTTTTCTTATGAGCATTTAAAATTGTCGTAGACTCTTGAAAATTCAATATGTTATTGCCATTATGAGATGACTGACCAATTTTTATGATTTCAGATTCAAATGAACTGCAACAGCAGCAATTGGAATACACCCTACTAAATTCTGATTGTCATAGCTGGTGAATTTCAAAAATGCAATCTGACACTTTAGAAGAACGCTATGCAATAAAATTCTGTTTTAAACTTGGAAAAAATGCCACAGAAACGTATGGAATGTTTCAGACTGCTTTTGGAGCATCTTGCATGAATTGAGCAACAGTTTTAGAATGGCATAAGAGATTCAAGGAAGGCAGGGAGTCTGTGAGGGATGATGAGAGGTGTGGGAGGAGTAAGGAAGTCAATATACCAGAGATGGTTGGCCAAAGGGTTAGGGTTAAGGTTATTATGTTGAGGTTTTAAGGGAGTTCAGGAAGAGATTCCTAGGGAAGAGGCCAGCACTCTTCAAATCGGATCAGTGGCATTTCCACCAGAACAATACACCAGTTCACAACTCCATTCTTGTCACAGACTATTTGACCAAGATGGGCATCAAGACAGTTTCTCAGCCTCCCTATAGTCCAGACCTTGGTCCCTGTGACTTTTAGTTATTCCCTAAACTCATAGGCTGACGTTATGAGACAATTGAGGAGATGAAAGAGGCTGTGACGAAGGTTATTGACACGCTCACACAAGAGGACTTCCATGGAGCCTTCCAATAGTTGTTGGAACGGTACAACAAGTGTATTGAAGCCGGAGGAGATTACTTCGAAGGGGACTATAGTTTCATGTGTGTACTATCAATAAAAGTGCCCATATGAAAAAGTCTGGAAACTTATCGTATGCACCTCGTAGATAGCAATAATTTAAACTATTTAGCTTTGAAGAAACAAAAGCAATACAAGTGTGTTAAAATTTGATCTAATTCAGTTTAAAATGAAACTAGTCCCTTACAAATCATATATGTATATCTATTTAAATGAGCGAACACCAATGATGAATATCAAATTGAATTATTCGGCTGGGCTTGTAGATTTTTGGTACAGAAATAATTTTCGAGATTTGTGTTTACATTTTAATGGTACAATTCAGTTTATTAGCTTGTACACTTTCCGAGTCTTGATGAAGATTTGGCATATGAAGTCCATTTACCTCAAGAGCATTTGGAGAGTGTAGCAGAGGGCCTGAGATTTCTGACTTAAAAAGGTCAAACTCGTTGAAAAAATGAATAAAACGGACATCTTGAACTTTTCCATCACAAGAATGGGTTTTTTAGAACTTCTTGCAAATTTCCTGTAACATTTTGGCCGAAAGGGTTAACTTGATCAGGAATTTCTAAATCGCTTAGAAAACAAAAGAAATTGAGTTCCGCAGGATCACTCTCCTTCCCAACCTGGCCCAGTCGGCTGGGGGCCGTAGAATATACAGACTGCATCTCAGCAGTGGGGTAAGACTCCTCCAACGAGTGTCCTGATAATGAAACTAAACAATCTGATGGTGAGGCTCCAGTAATGCTGGAGCTTTGGGGAATGCAGTGTACACTTTCACTGCTATAACTCCCAGGTCCACTCTTGGCATTCTATTTTAAAGGTGTCTCCAGCGCCAAGTGATGAATTTAGTCTTGTTATGGGATGAAAGTCTCTTGCGACAGGCGCTCAATTCAATAATACCCGGTGCCAACGCCATGTGCCTCCCCAGAAGACCAGTGAGGGCAGCCCATGTTATTAAATACACTATCCAAGTAATTGAAACCAATTTCAAGCCCTGGAGTTTGTCAGGCCGCTTAGTCCACACCTGAAGTTTTATATTATTATCATCATCATCAAGGCATACTGATGGCACTAGACTCTCTCGTTATCCATCCCAATCAGCCATCACTTTTGACAAGTCCTCTTAACGGCATCCTGTGTTCGCTCAGAGACGATGAATTCAACTCCTTGATACTATTTACCAACCCCTCCGCTCGGGCAGGATATGACACAAGGTCAATTTTTAAGCGGAGTTTAACAGGTTTCAATTCAGAGTTTTCGTTCTTTTAGACTAGTTGCCTAACCAAAACCGAAGAACCTAGTCTGTCCTACTATTTACCCATAGCTGGAGGGAGAATAATTGGATTCATACCTTTCCCAAGGGTATTAGTGCTATGTGAAATGCAATCAGTCTCGTCCAGGATTTGAACTCGTGTCGCCATGTCCATTTCCTACGACGATAACGACTACACCACGGGCAACTCCTTGATGGTTGTCCAACACTGGTGTTTCCATGTGTAGGAGTCTATAAAAAACCTTGGCTTATGAGTTTGTCCCTACTTCTTCAGTAGTCCACACGTCTTATTTGTTTTACCTGGATAGTTTGTGAGATGGGAGGTAAGTGACCGTAAAGGATATGTTTGAAACAGCACGCAGCATATTTGTGTTGCTTCCATCAAACTTTTTATCCAATCGATTCGTTAGACCCCAAGTAGTGCAACCATACAATAGTACAAGCTCGGCTAGAGTTAGGGAGAATTCCAATTTTATTTTATCAAAGAGATCAGAATAACAAAAAGTCATTAACTATGCGTATTTTGATATCACTTTCAGTCGATAAGATATTACTACCCAGGTATATTAATTTCAAAAGTTTGCCAGTTAATGGAGAGATGATACCATTTGCCCGTGGTGTAATGGTTATCGTCGTAGGAAATGGACACAGTGACCCGAGTTCAAATAATGGACGAGAGTGATTGCATTTCACATAGCACTAATACCCTTGGGAAAGGTATGAATCCAAATATGGGTAAATAGTAAGACAGACTTGGTTCTTCAGCCTTGGTGAGGCAACTAGTCTAGGAGAAGGAAAACTCTGTATTCAAACCTGTTAAACTCCACTTAAAAATTGACGTTGTATCATATCCTGCCCGAGCGGAGGGGTTGGTAAATATGGATACCATTTGGTTAAAACATATTCAATGGTCCCCAGGAGGTATATCAAAAAGAATTCTTGGTTGGAAGATCTTCAGACACATCTTTGTCTGTGGATCATAGGATGAGAGAAAGTGAACTGATCTGAAAAATATCCAGTTCGCATCTGAAAGCAGAATTTCCAGCGTTTATGATCATTTTTAGATAACACCAGAAAGCTTTGAGAATTATTCGGCTGAAATGTAACGAAGAAAACAACAAACAGTATAATACAAGCCCGAATAGTTCATAGAATAACGACAGTTATTGATCTCTGGTTGGTTGGTTGTTTTGTTTTATGGCGTATCAAATCTTTCGGGTCATTTAACGCCGAATTGAATTTTAAACTATTCAGTTTAGCGTAAGTATAGTTTTTGTTTACAGTTAAATGTCAAAACAGTTCTATTTTAAACAATTCAGTTTTGCAAAAGTAAACAGCTTAGTTCTATTTGAGCCATAAATATAATCCTATCAGGTGCTACCACTTTGAACCGTAGTGGACCTGGGAGTGATGGCAATGAAGAGATACTCTGCATCTCTCAGATCTTCAGAACTGGTGCCTCACCATCAGATGCAGTTTAGTGTCAAAGCCAGAACACTTGTTATTTAGGAGGAGGGAAAAGTTTTAGGAGTGTAGTTGTGTGTCATTGTATGATAGGAAAAATATTTAAATAATAATGTGTCAAAGCTATGTATATATATATAAATATTAGTATAGCTTTCAGTACAGCACACATTGTGAGTTCTAAAAAAGAACCCTTTTTTTGGTCACGTCTTGTCAGAGAAACTCTGTAATAGCAAGAAGTAGCGAGGAAAAACTCAAGGAAGTTGACAATACAGAAGATGAAAAGATGAAAAACCAAAAACCAAAAAAAAAAAAAAAAAAAAAAAAAAATTTAAAAAATAAAAGAAAAGTCAAAAATGCATGTTAAAATTTTTTGTTTTTATCTCCTGTATCATCAACTTCCTTTATTTATTCCTTGCTACTGCTTGCAATCACGGAGTTTTTCTGACGAGACGTGACCGAAAAAAGGGTTCTTTTTTTAGAACTTTTAGTGTATGCTCAACTTAAAGCTATTCTTAAATTCTGTACGTATCACAGGATATATATATATATATATATATATATATAGTGTTTTGAAAAATAGATATGTAAATATCTGCATGGTCTAGACTAATAAAACTAAACAGATTTAATATTGAGCAAAACCATATTTATTCATAAAAATTTGAATGAGAAATTCAAATATATGTAGATTTCATGACACGGCACATATCAAACCGGAAGCTTCTTTTGCCCGGCACAAACTTCTTTTAAATTGTTATGCCATGTCCAAATTAGCATTGCAGTTGGTGTATTTTGAGTGTATGCCCTCAAAAACACACTCTGGACAGTCTTGTTCGAGCATAATCTATCGCACAAAACACATTTTCTTTTCGAGTGAATGATATTTCTATACACACCCCCTCCAAAAAAACTTGAAACATGAAACGGAATTTAAAGTTGTTTCTACACATATTGTTAAAATTTCAGACTACTTAAACGAGAATTGGTCAAGTAATAAGATTACGAAGTGATACCAATATTTCTGAAACACCCAGTATATCTCAAATGATATCAATTTTCTGAAACACAATGTATATCTGGCCCAGTCGACTAGGGCTATAAAATACACCGACTGCATCTTTGCAGAAGGGCACACCCACAACGAGAATCCTGTGGCCCAGTGAGCTGGGGCTGTTGAATACACTGACTGCATCTCTGCAGACGGGTATGAATCCTCCAAAGAGTGTCCTGTATATGACACAAAACAATCTGATGTTGAGGCTCCAGTAATGCTGGAGCTTTGAGGAATGCGGAGAACCCCTTCCTTACCATCACTCCCAGGTCCACTATTGGCCGGAGTGGTAGCACCTGATAAGGGGCCCTATCAATGGGTCAAATAGAACTGTTTGATATCTAAACTGTATTTCGACATTTAAACTGAGTGCAAACATATGATTTATGCTAAACTGAATTACTTGAAATAGACTGTTTAATTGAATTGTTAGTGTTAAATAGCAATACTTGAAAACATTTCACTATGTGCAAATAAACGATTAATAGTAAATTGACTCATTCGTATTTGATAGAAATAAGTGAAAGGATTTTACAATGTGCAAAATAAATGAGCTTAGGCACGTTAAAATATCTTATATATATATATATATATATACTCTTTAAGGAAAACAACAGACAGGTCACATTAGGATTATAAATTTATTTCCATCCTGTTACGCTTTTTGGAAAAATTCAAAAACACGAAAAAAATTTAACAGGACTTCTTCAGATTCTATGGCTAAAACAAATCAGAATAGACACAGAAAAAAGGTGGGAAGGGATAGAAGAGTGGTGAAGAGTTATCTCCTCATTTAGCCCACTTCCGTTTTTTATTTTAATTTTGGTTAGAATTGTAGTAACTTTATTTAAAAAAATTTTTCAAATTTTTATTTTAATTTTTAAATTCTAATTACATTTTGACTTAAACTACAGATTTAATATTAAAATAGATTTTTAGCTTTATTCAATAAATTTACATAATGATACAGTAATAATTATAATGAATTAAACTCAAGATTTAATTAAATTAAAAATTTAAAAAAAAATCAAAACTATTTAGAACTTATTAATCAGTTACTGTTGTAATGATTTGTATATATATATATATATATATATATATATATATATATATTTTCACGATTTTCTATCAAACATTTTATTTTATTTATTCATTTACATTGATTCTCAGTTTAATTCTACACTTTTTAAAAAATATATATATAAAGTCATCCACAGACAAATGTGTTTCGCTCGATCAGAACTCATTAATGTGGCTAAACATACTAGCTTTCATAGCTGGGATCGAAACCCGGTTGACTCAAACGTCAATCCAAGCCTCTACGCCTCAGCCACGAGGAAGCCATAACAGCGACCCAAATTTTAAACGGTTATGAATCACAATTACTATTGTTTACATACATCCGTTTAACGCCTACCGAGAGCTCAATTCATATACGAAGAGCCTTGCAGCAAACGCTAATGGAAACGCGATTACTTCATTCGCTTGAGAACTCAACTCTACGGGGGTAGGGGAGTATATATATATCTATAAAATCATATATATATATATATATATATATATATATATATATATATATATATATATATATATAATAAGTTATATAAATATATATATATAATAACAGTGTTGGTTATCACTAAATCCCTTGGTGGGTATGTGTCGAACCAAGTGCAATATAATATGGAGAATGCTCAATATCTAGGATAGAGCTATTATATAATAATAATAATAATAATAATAATAATAATAATAATAATAATAATAATAATAAATATATATATATTAGATATATATAATTCATAAAACCCAGGGATTGCAGCCTATATTCCATGAATTAAATATATATACCTTTTGCATATTATGAGAGTGTTGATCGTCAGTAAATCATTTTGTGGGTATGTGTCGAACTAAGTGCAATATATTATGGAGAGTGCTCAATATCTAGGATAGAGCTATTATATGATAATAATAATAAATAAATATATATTAGATATATATATTTAATGTCATGGAATTTAGTCTGCGACCCCTGGGTTTCATGACGTTTTTACCAAATCATAATCATTTGGCAGTTAAATTGAAATGAATCGAAAATCGAAAAATACAGCCAAAAATCGCTGCGATTGTGTAGGATTCTTTACGTGTGTGTGTGTGTGTGTGTGCATATGTGCGTAAATGCGTTTCCATGGGTTATAGTTGCGTATTATTGTGTGTGTGTATGTGTGAGTGGTATATAGTGTATGTGTACGTGAAGGTACATGCGCAGCGCGTTCTTTTTACCGGATGTTAGTCGTCAATGTATCTGATATTGCTACAGTATTTCCTCCAAAATCTTTCTTTTTCTGCCTGATGATTGTCGTATAAAGACATCATGAAACCAGTGGTCGCAAAAAAAAAAAAAAAAAAAAAATCCATGCTATTAAATATATATAAAAACTAATATATCTTTATCTATTATATATACATTATATATTTATTTATTTGATATAATATATATAAAAACTGATATATCTTTATTTATTATCATAATATGTAATCACTCTATTACATATTTTGAGCACTCCCCGAATTATACTGCATTTGGTCTGCCACAAACCAACCAGCTGAGATAGTGACAATCATACACTATTGTAATATATATATATATATATATACATATATATATATCCTAACCTCCAGCCATAAGATGAACCCAGATAATCTGAGACGAGATGACATGCTGTTGAAATCAATCAACAAATCAATCAATAAAATAAAGTTTCTATATTTTAGATATGGTCAAGTTATTAAATTGCGAAATTATACCGATTTTCTAAAGACATTGAGTTGGTGTGCATATATATATATATAAGCTCATATTGCAAATCATTGCTTGTGAGGTAGGTGTTGTTTTTACTGAGAACTCATCTATTTTGGCCTCACGCCAGAAAATCTTTTGCCCCGTCAGCTGGGGCTGTTGAATACACCGACCGCTTTTCTGCAGATGGGTAAGACCCCCGCCCCCAATGAGTGTCCTGTATATGCCACTAAGCAATCTGATGGTGAGGTTCCAGTAATGCTGAAGCTTTGAGGAATGTGGAGTACCCTTTCATTGCCATCACTCCCAGGTCCACACTAGCCCGGAATTGTAGCACCTGATAGGGCCCTATCTATGGGTTAAATAGAACTAAACTATAATTACACTAAACTTAATTATTTGGAATTTAAATGTTTTAACATTTAACTGTGTGTAAACAGAAAAATGTGTACACATGCTAAACTAAATTGTTTGAAATAGAACTGCTTTTATATCTAACTATATTTAAACAAAAAGCTGTATTTAAACCAATGATTAACTGTGTGTAAACAAAAGACTGTACTCATGCTAAACTGAATTGCTGAATTGTTTGACATTAAGTAAAACCATTTAACTGTGTGCCAAAAAAAAAAAAAAAGAAAAAAAAAGAAAACGAGCTCAGGATTGAAAATGTATTTAAAAATCATATATTCAATATATGCATGAAAGAATTTGGCATTAAGTGACCTACAATAGTCTATATGCCATAAAACCAAATCAAAACAAATCCTATATATCTAATATATTAATATATACGTATAAAAAGGATTTGGCTTTAAATGACCTATAATAGTTGGTATGCCATAAAACCCAACCATACCAAATTTGTATAAACAGGAATTGGCATTAAATAACCTAAAAAGTTGATTTGCCATAAAATCCAACCAAATCAAATCATATATATCTAATATATATGTATAAAGAGGATTTGGCTTTAAATAACCTAGAACGTTTGATATGCCATAAAACTCAACCCAACCAAGTAATATGTATTTAATATATACGTTTAAAGAGGATTTGACATTAAATAACTTGCAATGGTTGATATGCCATAAAACCAAAACAAACCAAATCATATATATCTAATATATTTGTATAAAGAGGATTTGGCATTAAATAACCTACAATGGTTGATATACCATTAAACCAAATCAAATGAAACCAGAAAATCTTACTAAATATATACTACATTTTAATGACATGCACTTGGGTGAAATGATATTTTTATTGCATCAGAAAGTTTCTATTTTCCTGATTAAACAGAGATTTTTGCGTTGTTTCTTTTACACATACTCTAAAAAATTTGAGATTATTTGAACAAGAATTGGTCAAGTTATTAGATTTAGGAATGATATAATTTTTTCTGAAATAACCTGTACATATGAATGTGTGTATGTGTGTGTATGTGTGTGACATCTGGTCTTATATTAATTAATTGCATATCGAAAAATTACATAAATCTAGCCCTCTTCACCTCTTTCGCAACCCCACCAAGAGGTTGCGATAAGATTTCTTTTTTTAATGCTCATATAAGGCAGACTGTTTTTTTTTTTTATGTAGGTTTCTAAATATTGACAGATAAGACTTCGTTTATCGTTAGTTTTATGACATGTCTGGCTTGCTGGATTTTGGGGTCCGTTTTCAGGATCATGACTCATAGAGACATTAGCCGTGGTGGGTGAGGTGGCATTGGCGCACACCCGATAGCATAGCATGCTGAATCGATGACAGCAATTGAATAAGTTGATTTACAGTAATGGCTACCCAGAAAATGAGAGATGATGTCGTTAATCGCAGATCTCCCGACCAATGAACTGATAAGACACAATTCCATTATTTTTTTAAAAACTAGTATCGTCATTTTTTTTTTGGTTTTGATAACCGTTTTAAAAAATATGATCTGCCTTTCTCGTGCAGTCTGAAGTTCCAGTTGGTTGATTGGTTAGTTGGTTTTCCGGCATGTCAACCCTTGATGGGTTATTTAATGCTGTTATATGGCTCATTGGCCTAGTGGGTAGAGTGTTCGCCAATGGTCCGGGAGACCTGGATTCAATCCCAGGTCGCGTCATACCAAAGACTTTAAAAAGGGTACTTGATATCTCCTTGCTTAACACTCAGCAATATAAGGTAGGTATCGAGGGTAAAGTGGAGCAATCCAGGGAAAGGAGTAACGCCCTCCCCTACACCTCGGTGGAGTAGCTATTAAAAAGGGAGTCTTCTGGTCGCCCTCGACTACGGTCGCCAACTTTACTTACTTTTTATATGGCTCTAATAAATAATTTGTATTTAATAACCATAAGAATCATGGTAACATTTCGTTGGCTGTTTTTATTTTCTCATCAATAATCGCCACCCTTTTAGATGAGTTGCAGTAGTTTCCTAACTGAACAACTTGATCCTGACCATTGACCAATGAGATTATTCTACAAAACTTCTGGTGAAGCTTGCCATCGACCCAAATTCTGATTTATCTGCCTTGCTTGATATTCACCATGCTGCAACCAATGGTTTCCCTCGTTTATGCGCGGCATAGAAATGTGCATATATATATATATATATATATATATATATATATATATAGTGGTGTTTTCAACTAGAATTCTAGTTGAAAATACCATCATAATAGCACACGAAATTAATAAGCTACGACTACAAATCCTGGAAGCCCACAGAATCAATAGAATTAATTTTGAAAATAGCGACAATGTTTTGAAATGCCTTTATGCACATTAATGATTCTAGCTCCATAGCCTTCCACCTCAACCCCCCCACTCTCTCTCTTTCTCTCTCTCTCTATATATATATATATATATAAATGTATGTGTGTGGGTATGTGTGTGTGTGTGTGTGTGTTCGTGGATGGGTAGCAAAAGAATGACTCTTCTGAATCTTTTAAGCATCGTCAGATTGTCTGGAAGTTTTTTCTTTTGTCGTCTATTTTGGCGCGAATACCACACAAAGAACTGTACCCGAGTGAATCGGTGCGAAGGTACGAAACCGGAACCAAGGACATTGATCTGTCAAGCCCAGGAAGTTGGGCCAGTCTGTGGGACTCTAAGACGCGGGGCCGGTCAGGCGAGCCCAGGACGCTAATCCTTGCAGTCAATTCTAAGATGTGGGTCTGGCAAAGCAAGTTAAAGACTCTGAGCAGGGAATGGTGTTGAGCTGTCAGAAGGTGACCTGGAGTCAGAATTGCCAGGTTGAGCAGTGAAGACCAGAGATGACCCAGTATTTTTGGTAGCAGTGGTTGATTTTTGTTGAAATAACGAGGTCTTCACTAGACAGACGAACGATCATCAACCAAGCCTGCTGAGTGGTGTTATTTCATAATATGTTTGTAAGGCTCGCAGAATATTTTCCTTCCTTAAAGACTGTTATATTGTAACTCGTTGAAGCCAGATGTATGAATAATTATGGAGATGTGAAAAAAAAAAAAGCCATTGTTTTCTTGAGTTTAAAGTCAAGATATCCCATCCTAGCTTGATCTTATTCTATCATTACGGTTACACAAAATAATCCTGGGGAATGATTATCATACTTACTTGGCATTTGCTGGGCCGTCAGGCATTCGTGCCGGATGGGGTATCGAAATCAGCGGTTGTTTCACCTTCGGGTGGGCGAGCTGCTTTTTTGACTCCTATGCACCCCTTGTATAGCACTTGACCTCACGGTCTAGTTCAAGCTATATTCTGGTATAGGTACTATTTACCAACCCCTCCGCTCGGGCAGGATATGACACAAGGTCAATTTTTAAGCGGAGTTTAACAGGTTTGAATTCAGAGTTTTCCTTCTCCTAGACTAGTTGCCTCACCAAGGCTGAAGAACCTAGTCCGTCCTACTATTTACCCATAGCTGGAGGGAGAATAAGGGGGTTCATACCTCATGTCCTCATATATTCTGGTATAGGTGCCCGGATCTAGATTTAGGTACGTGATACTGCTTGACTCATTCGACCCACATTGCACTTAGTGGGTCAATGACCAGCGGAGTTCGAATCTCGGCTCGTTTCCGACCTTCCCCTCCCCTTTATCCCCACTTTAATCGGCCTTCGGGCTTTTGACCTTGTGTCAAGTCCTGTCTGGTAGGAGGCAGCGACAAATATACTTTCCTGACACGATTTAAATATTTTTTATTCGGATAGAATTTTTTTTATTGCAACATACTTTTAGACTTTTGGACGTCTATTACTCCTTTTCTTCAAAACGAGACTTGAGAAAGGAAATGATAATAAAACTACCATGTACTTTCGAGTTTTAGATTGTACAAGTTCTATCCAAAAAATAATAATGGCTTACTAGGCATCAAACTAGGACAATTTACAGAGGAAGAACTTGATGCAGCATTGAAAAAAATTAAAAACCGAAAAGCTGCAGGCCTCGAAGAAATACCCACTGATGTTTAGAAAGCAAGATTATGTAACGCAGTCTACAAAACAAATAAATAAATAAATAAAAGAAAAGAAAAGAAAAACACAACAAGAAAGGCGACATCGGAATCTCTAAGAACTACTGAGGCATAACCATTACTGCTATAACTGCTCAGGTTTATAATGCCCTGCTTCCCAATCCAATCCAGATTAAAATTGAGAAAACTCTTTGAAAAATCGGAACAGCTTCCGAAGAAATGGCACTACAACCTCAGATTCTGACAATCCGTTGAATCACTGAAGGAATACGAGCAAAGAATCTCGAGGAAACATTAATGTTCGTAGATTTCGCCAAGTTTTTCGCATTCATACATAGCGGAAAGATGGAGCAGATACTCCTAGCATATAGTCTTCCCAAAGAAATTGTCATCGCTATCATGACTTATAAAAACATAAAATGAATGGTTCGTTCTCCTGATGGTGTGACCGACTTTTTTTTACATTGTCGCTGGAGTCTTGTAAGAAGATGCATTAGTCTCATATTTGTTTATATTCAGTCTAGGCTACGTACTTCAAATGGCCGCAGATCTAATAAAGATGTTTTCACATTGAAAAAGGCGGACGATGTTCCACAAAAACTATGAAAGATGCAGACTATGCTCATGACCTAGCACTTCCCGTAAATAAACCGGCATAAGTAGAACCCTAAGTTCATAGCGAAGAGGAATCAGTGGGAGGCATTGGCCTCTATGTGATTGGAAATAAAACAGAATACATGTGTTTTAAACAAAAGGCGGCCTCTCCACTCAAAGTGGCGAGCCTCTGAAATTTGTGGATCGGTTCAGATACTTCAGCAACCACATCTCATCTACTGAAAATGTTGTCAGCATACGCTTAGCGAAGACATGGAATGCTATTGACAGGTTATTGATCATAGAGAAATCTGATCTGCCCGATAAGATGAAATAGGATTTCTTCCAAGCTGTAGCTGTGTCTATACTACTGTATGGGTGCACTATACGGATGCTAACCAAACGCATCGAGAAAAAGCTTGGTAGGAACTATACAAGAATGCTGCATGTTGTCTTGAACAAATCCTGGAAGCAACACCCCACAAAACAGCAGCTGTACGCCCACTTGCATCCCATCTCACAAATTATTTAAGTCGAACGAACAAGATATGCTGGAGAGGGAAAGAGCGACTTATAAGCGGTGATATCAATTGAAATTCTTCTCATAGACCCGCAAGTTTTGGCCGACCAGCAAAAACTTACGTAATCAACTCTATACGGACACAAGATGTTACATAAGTAAATACAATAGGCGAGCACAAAAGTATGACTGGAGAGGAAAGGGGATACCCTGGGAATTGTGCAAGAGATTAAGATTTGACCATACTTACCAATGGTATATGCACCAACCAGAACCCGTCCTCGAAAATAAGACGCATAAGATTCTCTGGGATTTTGAAATCACCTAATCTCGGCCAGACGACCAGATTATTTAGCAAGGAAAAACAAACAAAAAAAAAAAAACAAAACAAAAACAACAATTACCTTGTCGCCGCCCTAATTTTTTGGAATTTTGAGGTTCCAAGGTACCAAAGAATGAAAAAGAAAGAAAGCAAAAAGATTAAGAAATACTCGGACCTTGCTAGAGAGCTGAAAAAGCTGTGGAACATAAGTAACTGTGATACCAGTTGTAATCGAAACAGTTTCCGAAAAAATATTGACGGAAGTGGAAATCAGAGGAAGAATCGATAGGGCATGTTAAATCGAATAGTTAGAAATAGAACTGTTTGAGCATTTAACCATGTGTAAACAAATGACTAATGTTTAAATGAATTGTTAGTGATACATAGCAATACTTCGAACCATTTCACTGTGTTCAAACGAATAACTAATTTTGAAGAAAAATTATTAGTGTTAAATAGCAATACTTGAAAGTCTTTAACTGTGTGCCTAAATTGGATAGTTAGTGTTCATCGTCATCATCATGTCGTGCTGGTAGCACGGATATCCCTGACCCTCTCTCGCCACTTTTCCCTATCGTTCATCGCCTCTGGCAGGTCTTCTGGACTACATCCCGAATCCTCACATAGTTGCTGAATGTATGTTCGTGCTGGTCGTCCTGCTTTTGCTCGGCCACGTGTGGGGGTCCATGAGAGTACATCACTTATGAGCTCGTCCCTGCTTCTTCAGCAGGGTCCTGCATGTCTGGTTCGTCTAACTTGAATAGTTTACGTGATAGGAGGCAGGTGGCCGTACAGTTGGTGTCTTGTGGGGTGTTGCCGCCAGGACTTGTTCAAGATTGCTCGCAGCATTCTTGTGCAATTGTCGTCTAGCTTCTTCTCCAGCCGTTTTGTTAGAGTCCATGTAGTGCATCCATATAGCAGTATCGATGCGACCGCTGCCTGGAAGAAACTGCGTTTCATTTTATGGGTTAGGTCTGATTTCCATATAATCGATAGCCTATTGATAGCTGTCCATGTCTTCGTTAACCTCGTGTCGATGTCCTTTTCGGTTGATGCGACGCTGCTTCCTATTTAGTGTTACAGGCTTGAAACCGTTTACCTATGTGCAAATAAAACTGTTAGATAGCTATATTTGATACCATTGAAGTGAGTGCAAACAAATGATTAATACGAAATAGAACTATTCATATTAGAATATTTGGAACCATTTAACTGTGTGCAAACAATAATAATACTTATGTGTCAACATACTAGCTCCGACTTATTTAAACGTAAGATTACCTATAAACTGTTGACTTACAAATCATTTGTGTAACAATTTAATTGTATGCAAACAAATTTATTCTGGCTCGTTTAAAAATGTTATCTACAAATCGTGTGAACTAATCGTTATATGTATAAAGAAGATTTGGTATTACGTAACCTATAATGGTTGATATGCCATAAACCCGACCCAACCAATCAAATTTAATGGGTGCCAATAGTAGTGACAAGAAGTGTACATATTTCTGGCAGATACTGTATATCACTTATTTACTTATTCTTATCTCGTAGTCTTTTGCACTGTTCTTAGAGGATTTCCTGTTGTATAGCCATAATCATATCAATAACATATACAAATGCAAATACAGGAAAATAAAAAACACAATAGGCGGACTCTGTGGAAAAGTTTAAAAATATATAAAAACATTGGGAAATTTGTATAACAAGAAAAAGTTGGCTGTTTATGTTTTTCTTATCATAAACAGCCAACTTTTTCTTGTTATACAAATTTTCCAAAGTTTTTATAAACCTTTAAAACTTTTTACACATCCATCGTTAACTCAGCATCACTAACATAATCCTTCACAATCCTGATGATGATTCAGCAGAACCGTAACGCTATAGTGTTGACTTTGTTTCTCAATAATTCTCTCCTTCGACTTGGATGACCTTATCAATTTTTCTTTTCAAACTGTCGGATTACAATCCATTATTTTCTTCCGCATATATATATATATATAATCCGTAGAAAATAGTGAAAGGATTAGAAAATTAAGTAATAATCCAAGAGGAATAGGGATCTCCAACTGAGTGCTCAATGTCAACGGCTGTCGGATGTATAATTGATTTTAGATTAAAAATACATCAAAACTCACATGCAGGTCGAAAATATTTTTATAAAATTAATCGAAAAAAATAATTCAGTTTTCTAGTTCCATTATAAATTTACTTCAGCAATACACACACACACACACACACACACACACACACACACACACACACACACACACACACACACATATATATATATTATGTATACTAGCGATATTAAAAGAAAGAATAGACGAATATGCTCCCACAACAAAATCTCTTCTCATATTATTCCATGAACAAGCAGTATGTAAAAGGGGTACGAAAAAAAAAAAAAAAAAAAAAGGAATAAGCTTATTTATTGAATATAGGTATTACACTATGTGGTTTTAACGTTCCTCCGTCGTGTCAGACTCAGCGTCTCAACTGTTCCTAAAACAGAAGCAAGAAAAGGTCAAGAATGGACTCCTCACACTGTCAAGTGATATCCTAAAGTACAAATCATTACTCTAAAGGAGATATTTATATCTTGTATCCATATGATATCACCGTCCACGTCTTTTTCAATAATTTTTTTAAATGATTGATTGATTTTAACGGCATATAAACTCATAATGGGTTATTTCCTGCCTAGAGGCTAAGGAATCTTGCTCGTTGTAAATTTATATTTTTGAGTAGATGTTTCGTGAGAGATTTTTAAATACAGTTATGTAATATCAAGCGTTCCTATTTCGTACGAATAATATGCACACAGTTATATGGTTTTAAGTATTCCTATCTAATACAAATAATATGCACACAGTTATATGGTTTTAAGTATTCCTATCTAATACAAATAATATGCACACAGTTATATGGTTTCAAGTATTCCTATCTAATACAAATAATATACACACAGTTATATGGTTTTAAGTATTCTATCTAATACAAATAATATGCATACAGTTATATGGTTTTAAGTATTCTATCTAACACAAATAATATGCACACAGTTATATGGTTTTAAGTATTCCTATCAAATACAAATAATTTGCACACAGTTATATGGTTTAAAGTATTCCTATCTAATACAAATAATATGCACACAGTTATATGGTTTCAAATATTCCTATCTAATACAAATAATATGCACACAGTTATATGGTTTCAAGTATTCCTATCTAATACAAATAATTTGCACACAGTTATATGGTTTCAAATATTCCTATCTAATACAAATAATATGCACACAGTTATATGGTTTCAAGTATTCCTATCTAATACAAATAATATGCACACAGTTATATGGTTTCAAGTATTCCTATCTAATACGAATAATTTGCACACAATTATATGGCATCAAGTATTCCTTTCAAACACGAATAATTTTTATGCAGATCTATTTGACCCATTAGTGGGATCTTATCGAGTACAACAACTTCTGCTCCTGATTTGGGAATAACGACAATGAAGGAGTACTCTACATCCAGAGATTTCTAGAACAAGCGTATCACAATCTGATGTTTAGTGTCCCCTTTCTGGGGAGGTGTTTTAACTCTCCCCAGGGAATAAAGTCAGCATATGCCAAGCCTCGCCAACAGAGCGTTTTCTTTACTTTCCCGACAGGGTCTTGTTTTTTTCTTCTTTAAATCTTATTCTTGTGGTCTCAATTGACTGGCAGATAATTCTTTTGTTTCTTGACAGCAATCAAAAGATAATAATAATAATAATAATAATAATAATAATTTTAATAATAATAATAATAATAATAATAATAATTATTGCTATTATTCGTTTGAGAGTTTTTCACGGCAGCTTTAGTGGATGGTTTTTTACTCGAGTTGCAGTGACAGCAAGTCTACAGGACTCTTCACAATATTCTAGCCGATCTCAATAATGCTGTAGTTTGGATGGTCTCCACTCATCCTTTAATTTCTAAGCACTGGTGTTTGAGTGACCGTAAGTCTCCTCAAGTCTCCAGGACTCTTCTCAGTATTTTGGCCGATCTCAACAATCCTGTGGTTTGGATGGTCTCCACTCGTCTTCTTACTTCCAAGTCCTACAGGTCCTGTACCAATCCTTTTGGGACTATACCGAGTGCACTAATTACAAATGGCATCACCATCACTTTCATATTCCATAGTTTTTTCAATTCTCTTGCAAGGTCTAAGTATTTATCTGTCTTTTCGCTTCCCTTCAGTTTTACTCTGTCGTCAACCGGAACGATAATGTCCAATATTCGGCAGGTTCTCTTTTTTTTTTTTTTAATTAGTTATCTCTTAGTCAAGTTGTTTCGCTAAGATTAGGTGATCTTTTTGTTGAGAAGTTTGTGTGTCTCGTTTTCGAAGATGGATTCTGGGTTTTATATATACCATTTGTCCGTATGGTCAAATCTTACCTTTCTTGCACAATTCTCAGTGGATCACTTTTCCTACCCAGTTGTGTCTCTTTGAGCACATTTGATGCATTCGCTTATGATGTGATTGGTCGTTTTGTCTCTATCACCATATAATGTACATCTGCTTTTTTTTTGTTGTGTTTTGTCTATTTTTGCTTTCACATAAAAACGTTGGCGACCTTAGTTGAGAGTGACCAGAAGGCTCCCTTTCCGATAGCTACTACACCAATGTGTAGGGGAGGGCGCTACTCCTTTGGCGTTATTTTTTGCTTCTGTTAGAAGAGATTCAGTTTCTCTCTTAAGGTTCACTTTCCAAGCCATGTTCAAGTTTTGACGTGTGAGATTTCGCTTGTTTGTCGCTTGAAATATCCATACAGTTGTTTTTCTTCCCATTTTTGTTTTCTGGTTATTTTTGTTCTATTAATGTTGGTGTTGTCAGTATTGTTTCTGGTCGCTGTAATCGTTGTTCCTTTCCGCTTTTTTATGTTGTCTTCGATCATTGTATCGATGAGACAACGCTATCTTCAATGCTGGCATGCCCTCTTCCTCCTTCTTTTCTTGACACATGCAGTCTGTCTACGTCATCACTAGGATCTAAGGCCTTATGCATCGTCATAAGTTTTCTTGTTCTATTGTCCATTTTTTCTCTCATCTACTTTAAGAATGGTCCCGAGGATCTAACGAGGGGGATATTAATAGTATTTACTTGAAACCAGTAAGGCTGGCGACCTTAGTCGTGGGTGACCCGAAGGCTCCCTTTTCAATAGCTACTACACCGAGGTGTAGAGGAGGGCGCTACTCCAGTCCCTGGATTGCTGCACTTTATCCTTGATCCTTACCTTATACTGCTGAGTGTTAAGCAAGGCGGTATCAAGTACCATTTTTTGAGTCTTTAGTATGACTCGACCTGGGATTGAACCTCGATCTTCCGGACTATTGGTGAACACTCTACTAATTTTCGCCAATAGTCCGGAGAACCGGGATTCAATCCCAGGTCTAGTCACACCAAAGACACAAAAAATGGTACTTGATGC